>CM035145.1:56635143-57235143 GCA_020205605.1 Panax ginseng
CATCAGTATGGTGAATGACCAGCAGACAAGAAATGAGTAGAATATATTTTATATTAATGATTCTTTGAAAATTAAAGAAACCTCTCCCCATTAATTGGACATTGAGGTACTCATGCGTAGTGTTTGAAACTTCAGATTAGTTTTTGCTCCAAAACATAGTCCTAATTCTAGATCATTTTCTGATTGATCAGAGACCAGTGCAACCACTAATCATGACCGTAGGTCGGATACACTTTGTTGATTGCAGGACCAGCCAAAGTCCCAATAATAGTTCTATATTCTGGAATAGTTTAGCTTAACCTTGATTGACCAATAATATGCAGAATTACAGATCCTTGAACTGCATAAAGCGATTATATAAAACATTGCAGAATTGGACTTGCTTGATTTCACAGATTTCTTCGGCTTTCACCCAAAAAGACATAAGGAAAAAAAAACTTGTTTTAATCTGATCCAAGGTTAATATTGTGGTTAATTGTTTAAGTTTACATGTCTAAATTCCATCATGAATCAAGTGTTTTAAATTTGCACTACAGTCGAGGATAATGACTACAAGCAATTCTTCCAAACTCAGCCAGAGCCTCTAAACTAATGATTTCTTTACTACAAAATCTTACTATTTGGTCAAGTCTCCAAACTGAATGCGGATTGAGAGTTAACTTATATGGCACATCCAGGTACTTAAATTGACTTATTTATTCAATTATCTTAATGTGAACTTGAGAGATCTATAAAGCTACTTTTGGCCATCCACTTGTATGCAAACAAGAAATTTACGGTTTGTTTGAAAGAACATGAAGGTTGTGTAATATGTGTACCTGTGAACAACTGCAGTGTCCCCATGACCGGTGCAAATAATAAGCATGGCATTAGTAGGTAAACTGGAGTAGAGAGTTTTGACTCGAGCATTTAGCTGACTAAGAACGTCCTTTAATTCGGAGGTAATGTTGTACTTAATGCATTTTTTGCCTGTATACTTCTTGGTACAAGTAAGCAATGATGTCATTTCTGCAAGCTTCGTATTTAACTTCTCAGCATCCTCTGCTTGCTTTTTATAGAAGGAACTTAATTCTGAGAATTGGGTCCAGATGAAATGTACCTTTTCATTGTGCACCTACACAAGGAAAAGAAAGTTATATAAAACAGTTAAAAGTTCAATATTTCAGCCTACTACCTGATGTAGGATAACGCCACAAGACTTGGTTGGATCAATATAAAAGGCTTTGGGAGACCCATGCCCATACCAAAGACCCCAAGAAGCAAAAGTCAAATTAAAAGAAAGTTTCTAGATACAGAATTCAATAACTATGGATCTATGTCGGTCTGCAGAACTAAATGACTTATTATTCAATTGATTGAGATTTGTGTGAGATATACTTTGTCCATAAACCCCCGGCCCACCACTACCTTTCTCTAGTTTTTTCAAAAGGAACTTTCTAATATGAACTCTTACCTCTTTCCTGGCCTTTAAAAGAGCTTGATCATCAGAAGAAACTAGAATTGCATGGGATGACTCGGACGCATATCGCTTCACAACGGATATATTATCAATTAAAGAGGAGACTTTACCACATTCGCCCAAAACTGAAAGGAGCTTCTTTCGCATGAACGACGGGGGTGCACCAAAGTCGGGTCCTAATTCCAAAGAAACAAAGAAAAAGGCACGATCAATTTAATAATGCTATTTCATACCCAATGAACAATTTTGGAATATAGAACAAGCAGGTCTGAATATAATATAAATGACTTCTCCTGCCTGCCTACATTTCCTTTTTTTTTGGGGGGTTGTTATTATTCTTTGTTTTTGTAATAGTACATGCATCCGCATCCTTTAATGTGTTTCTAGCAGCCATTTATTTCATTCATAGGCTTTCTCTATCTCCTTCTCTCTCGTCTTCATTACATGTGTTACCACTAGTTATTACAACTTACACATTGAAGGATTCATCATTTATGACTTCAACATGAAGTAGCATTCATCTAATATACATTTAATTGGCATCCATATATCTATCAATCTTGGCAACTATCTTTTCCTTTAAATAAAAGGTATCATGTACAACTGGACACACAACAGAAAAGTCCTTTCTCCAAAATTGACAGTAAAACTAAATTCCAACTTTGTCAATTATAAGCAGAAAATAATGGTCATGGAGATTTTGAACCCCCGCAACTTTATGAAAGAGAAGACAAATACACAGACATGCTGATCATGTAAATATAATAAAACATGAAACTCCAAGAACCAATGAAAAATGCAATACTTGAGTAATATAAAAAACTAAGACCATTTATGGAAAAATAATAACTACAAAAGAGTAGCATGAATGGATGTCTCTAAAAGCTTTATCTAAATATGAACCACATGCTATCTGATTTAGAAAAACCAGAATATCAGTAATAGTCAATATGGTATCCATGATAATGCCGATGACCCAACTTTGATGATACAAGACCTTAAACAGATGCATTATAGGTACACATGGTGGATAGATTTTTGTGGACTTTGAACATATGCATCATGGGCATGCTTGAAGAACAAAAAACTGTAGGCGTGCTCAAGTGTAGACTAGCCTACGATGATTTCAGTTTTAAATTCATTCTTGATTGCATTCAAAAGCACATATCACAAAATAATCTCATATTTTTCAAGTACCAAACTTGTTGTATGTTAGTGCAGCTCATCTTTGTCCGACGCAAACCACAATTGACACAAAAAAAAAGGAAAAAAAGATAACCTAATATTATTTTTTAAAATCCATGCAAGTATATCTTCAAGTCCAAACTCTTCAACAGTATTGATTGCAAATGCCACTGTAAATGTATAAAGAAGATAATCACTTGCCATGTCTTATTTTTAGTAATGCCAGTTCCATAGTAGCTCTTGCATCTTCAACACTATCATGTCCGTTTCCTGAGTCTTGTATCTCTCTGGAAAGAAATTTCCTAGTCAGCACTCGAAGAGCTATTTTGTAAGTCCCACCACGTGAGTGCTTATACAAAACTGCCGTATCAATCACCAGATCATGAGATATCTTTAATGCTAACAAATCATTCTCCAATGAATGTCCAACCAAAATGGTTTCTTTGTGAACCAGTTGCAGAAAATCTTCCTGAATACAGTATGCAACAGAGGTACATAGGTGACTCAATATAGCAAACTTAACACAAGACTAATTAAAAGAGTAATAACAGCGGATGTTCCGTGAAACCTGAATATCTTTTAGGGTTGTGGTCACCCCATCCAACATCTCACATGTGATTCCACTGTACCTGCATAATCAAGTAGTTAATTTCAGAAAGTGTACTACAATTGGCTTTCCCATGCTGTTGCGACTGACCAGGGGAATGTGTATGAAATAGGCAATTTGTTTAGAAGTTGGATTAGTGTACTACAATTTGTTCAAGAGAATCATAGTTAGTGGACGAATTGAAAAGTCCAGATTATTGTGATCAAGCTATATCATTTGGGTTTTCCGTATTAAGTGTTTATACCTAATCAATATCGATGCATACTCTTCGTTGCCAAGCCAACCAGAGTTGTAAAACTTTTACTAAATGTCTGAACAACTCAACCAGCATATCGGACATTAACATACAGAAATTAAATCCAAATATAATATATATTCATGTAAAAAAAAAGTTGGTGGGAACTCGCACACAAATAATACTCCATTTCCACAAAGAGTCCCATTAGATTTTCCAATTTTTTTTGTTCCACAAAAAAAGTCCCATTTCTTTACATGGTAGTATAAAATGGTGCATGTCCTCAAGTTTATCATCATTATTTCATTATCATGTCATCACTACTAAACTAACAAATTTTAATTTTAGTGGTAAATATGGAACAAAACATCCTTCAACTTTGCAAGTTTTGCAAAGGACTCTTTCTGTAGAACAGAGGGAGTAATAATAAAAAAACACCTACAGAAATTATACATTCTCTCAGAATATGCTTGCTACCTGAAAGCTCACCAAACTTTGCGAACAAATATACCTAGGCACCTCCCAAACCTACCCACCAGCACCTTCTTTCGCAATTTATCATCTTCCTCCATCACAAAACACCAGCTACTTTCCACGGAGAGTTAGATTGAATCTTTAAGAGTCCCTAATGACCAGTCCCCTTAACTGTATAGGAGAGCAAACTGAAGCTCACTTTACCAAATGATATTTACCACCTCTTCTCCTTTTCTTCTCACTAAACACTACTATCACCAGTTAATCTATTTGCATCACACAATTACTCCCCAAGCTCTATCCTCCCATGCACATAGCAAACGTATCATATTCCTCTACCAGTTGGCCCATGAAATTCCCAAAATAAATACCTTCTAATTAAGCAATATTTGAAGATTTCTTGTATAATTCCAGCAACTAATCCTTTTCCTAAAGGAGTCAGATGTAATGGTCATTTTTCTTGTACTTCACAACCTTTAGCTTAGAAACTTTTTATCCACAATGCAGTACACAATTTTAAAAAATGGCAGCTTGGTCATAGTTTGCTTAAGCTTTTCTTTATCAAGTAATACCCTTGATGTCTGGCTTCAGCATCACAGTATTGAAACCAACTAGCTAAAGCTAGGGTACTTCTCATATCTAACACATCTAAATTATCCAGAAACGGGGATTATCATAATTCATGTTTACCATAGTAGCCTATAATTAGCCAATCTAACAGCAGTTTCTCACTACTCATCATTGACGTAATTTGAGATCTTGCAACAATTCTCTCTCCCTTTCACCATTTAAGTAAATTGTTGTGTAACGTTTTATAAAACAGATCGTTTATAACTATTTATAACAAAATTTAACAACCAAGAATAGTTGACGCTCAAAGAAAACTCAATGAAAATGTTTTTAAGTTTAATTGCCAATCTGCTAATATCGCAAAAATAAAGTTGATAGCGGCCCCTATAATCTAGATAAAAAGCTTAAAACGCAAAAAAAACGACAAGCCCTTAAGTTATAAAAACTCCACAACCCCATTAAATGCAACAGTTCCTTGTGAAACATGTCGCGTGTTTTTAGTCGAGTTTTTTTCCGAAAGAAAGATGACAGAAGAAAGAGGGAAAGGTCCTGGCCCACTACAATTTTTTCCCTCATGGGAGAGAGAGAGAGAGAGAGAGAGAGCAGCATCTGCATATCAAAGGTTGAAAATGTTTACATCATATTTGACATAAGATGAAGTTTAACACTGACCAATGACTGGTCCAGACATTCCAGAACAGCATTGAAATAATCAAACTAAATGATGTAGGTACTGCTCAAGCAGAAATAGACAAAATAAATAAAAGAATAATACCCACGCATATATACCTCGTGTTGTAATCGGTAATAGGGTTTGACGGTTTAACCAATTTATCCAACAAGACCTGTGAAAATATAAAGAATTAGACAAGCATGTAGCTAAAACATCAATAGTAGGTCATTAAAATGGATTTTCAATAAGGAGAAGAAAGAACTGGATCTACCAATCTTACAGATCAAAGTCAAACAAAACTCAAGCTAACAATACCCAGATGAAAAATAAAGCACCAAACCATGTTTGATGCTGGTAAGAATAAGAATAATGTTACTGAAAATTTTTAGGGAAGCAATTGAACTATGTGATGAACCCTGAACACTTTTTTGCTTCACTTGGGGGCTTGCTCGAACTAGTTCATTATGTACTTAAACAATTGAACAAAGTTCAAATACAAATTTAGAGTATGTATAATTAACAAGATGTTAGAATTTGGCACTGATAAGTTTATTTTCAACATGTAGATATATTATGATACTCTCCTTATATGCTCTCTCTGTCAAGAAAAGATACAGTTTTTTCCCCATTTTCTGTCACGGATTTTAAGGGGTAGAGAACATTTATACATTATATTTTATATTCTCAAGGTATTTTACGTTATATTATCATTTACATTCAAAATAGTTATTAAGAAATTAATAAAAAACTATAACATACATATGTGTTTTCACATCTTAAATTTCACACCACCATAATTTGTATAACAAAATTACTTATAGAATGATAAAAAGTTATCAGAAAATATATAATAATTATATAATCCCTCGGTCATCCAATGTATGTCTTAAGAGTACGATTTAACACTAATTAAGATGATCAAATTAGAGAAGAGTGTATGATAAGTTTCAATTATATCCTAGTATTTGAACCCCACATAAGCACACTAATAAATATTATAATTATTCTCTTTCTTCAAACATGGGGTCACTTTGAGGGTAAACAAGTCTTTATAGTACATTTGACATCGTACTTTATGACATTAAGCCATTCTTTGATGGACAAAAAAAAACTGTACTTGAGACATCCTAAAGGATGATGAAGGATGCTCATATGCAAAACATGCCTTTTAACCTTCATGTTTTTCTTGCAAAATTTTACTTTAAATGCTTCAAAATGATTGACAAATATCTAGAATATACATTTAAATGCTTGTTAGAATGCCTAAAACATATATGAAGAAATCCTGGTTTTAAAGATGACACTCAATTTAGAAAATTTATGTCAAGAAATGTGTTTATCAGAATTTTATGCTATTCATAATTTTTAAAATTTTACAAAGTGAAGCTAGTAAACATCTCAATTTTGGCTTGGGCTAGTGGCAAGCTCAGCTCAGCCTCGTTCATTTATAAAGGAACTGGGCTTAAACATATAATTTATAGGCAAGTTCAATAAATGAGCCAAAAAAATCTTTAAGTTCTGAGTGATCAATATGTAGAATCGAAAAACTATGAAGAAAGGGGAGCTGAGAGCTTGGCTAGGCTGTTTCATTTGCAGCAACAGATAATGAGATAAATAACTTTAGAATATAAATTAAATATTTGGTCACGGGGGTGGATTCGCTTGCATCTGTGTATAACTTTTTATACTTGCACCTGAGTAACAATTTATGTGTGACTCATAACCTGTCAGACCAATTGCTGCATTGATTGCTCATCTCGTTAGCACTATACTCGCCAAATAGAAACCCAATCAGATTTAGAATGATATTGAAACAAAATTATTGTAATAAGTTCAAATTGTTTTACTATTATTCTCTGATAATTTCGAGCACTATATAGATGGCGGAGTAACCCTTGATCATTGATAAAATGGAAATTTGGTGGGCTTACATTTTGTATTAAGCAAAATCCTAACATTTAAGTTTGAAAAATGTGTAGAATCCAAAAATTATTGAAAGATGTAAGAATAAGAAGTCTAATAACAAATCTAAGTGTGACGCCCCCAAATCCGGGTATCTTCCAACCCGGCATATGGTGCTACACGGTGCTACAGTTCACACATACATTCAATTGAAATATCTCAAAAGAACGAATATGTCTTATATATATTCTAAAACAATATTCCCTTCCCAGGTTCTTTATAACCAATACATAAGTTCTTTGTCATAATATCAAATACATTACAACATTAACCTATACTATTACATAGACAGATCAACGGTCTGCCTTAGCTTTTCCCTTATCTTTACCGAATCCTTCGGTCCGTTCGGTCTTAGCTGCATTCATATGGTTCAAGCAAGAGTGAGCATAACAAGCTCAGCAAGTACAACAATTTCAATCAAAATAGCATACTTAAAACATAGGAATCGTATATCTTCAATAACTGAACAATAGTTACGAAGTACTATTGGTAATACAAAATAGCACTTCACTTTTCCTTCAAAACGTTTTACAATGATAATATTCAGTAAAACATCAATTCTGGTCCAAGAACATGAGCATTTCATACTTTCTTTGAAAAGGACAACCCGGCACTAAGGCTGTGTTTGATTGCCTCTTATTGCCTCTTAATGGTGCCTCTGATTCGGTCAGAGGCAAATCTTGTTTGGCAAAAAAAAATTTCCCTCTTAATGGCTCTTAATCGGTTAGACATAAAAATAAATCTATAGCATTCAGAGGAACATCTGAGCGAGAAAAAAATTTTCGGAACAATAATAACCTTTTATCCCAAATCAAACCTAGATCGCTGCTGCTGCTCTTCTCTCCTTCACTTCGCGCTGCTGCTGCTCTCCTCCTTCACGCTGCTGCTTCTTTGTCTTCTTTCGCCGGTAATCTTCTCTCCCTTCTTCATCTATTGTTCGTTATTATCAATTCCCACCATGATTTTAACTTTGCACGGAGTTCATCTGATTTTTTTTGCCCTTTGATTTTGCCGGAGTAATTAAATGAAAGCAAGGTAAATAGCTGTGTATAATCAATTGAGGAGTTTCTATTTAGTTTTTGTACTTGTAGTCAATACACCCAGTGGAACTAGTCTTGGTGTACTTGGAATCTATACACACCTGGTGGAACTAATCATGTTGGTGTTTGTTACCTTGGATTCAATGTACCTCTTTCTGTGAAGTAACTCTTTGGCAGACAGAAATGGAAAATTTTGTGGATAAAGACTTTTTTTAAAAAAAAAAAATTGGGGTATGTATAAAAACAGTTGTTTAGTTGTATTGTACAATAATATAAAGAAGTACCTGCTCTCTATTTTTTTGGCTTTACTTATGGAGACTAGAATCAAGCTAATAAAAAGGTATGCATTGAATTATGTATGTTTTTATTAGTTTATATGAAGTTAATATGTGATTTAGTTGGTAAATTGCTAAATTACATATGAATTCACTATGTATGAATTAGCTTGACTGGATTTGGCATATGAAACCTTGGGTAATTGAATTATGGGTACGAACCAAGGAAAATATGGAACTTTGAAGAATTTGTAAAGTAAGTAAACTAACTAGTTATAAACTAATTGTGTGTGTATATATATATATATATATATATATATTGGATTTGGTTGTACATGTAATTGGTTGCTATGGACTGAATTAGAAATATGGAGCTAGTATGTGCCGTGCGGTGCTATAAGGAGGAAAAACATTGATGAAAACTTAACTAATTGGCTATGAAATCAGTCCTTGAAATGGGCGCTCGCATTATGTTCGATTAAATTCCTAAAAGAGAGATTTTGCCTAAAAATCTAAAATTAGGAGATGTTAAATTCCTATTTAAATGTTTGTTTTTTATTGTTTAAACCTTTTATAACCTATGTACTTTAGGTATGGAACAAACCAGTGAAACTCAAAAACCAAAAAGGATTAGAGTGAGTTGGAGGAATGAATCACTAGTGAAAACTTTTTTAGAAACATGTATTCGTGAAGTTGTGGAAAATGGTAGGGAAGGTGCAAGCCTCAAGCCACAATTATGGAGAAAGGTAGGAGAAATACTAAAAGATACCTACAACATGATTGTGGATCAAAAACAAATGAAGAATCATTTTGACTACTTGCGAGGAAAATATGGTGCATGGTGCAAACTCAAAAGTAAGACAGGAAATGTATATGACCCGTCAACAAATAGGTTCAACCTTTCTGATGAGGAATGGACACAAGAGATAAAGGTGCATTTTTAATATTTTTACATTTTAAGTTAATTAGTAATAGTCCTTAAAAATATATTATAACATGTTGAACTTATTGTTTGAATACAAGTAAATAAAATGGTAAAAACATTGAAGACCTCACCTCTAATCTTCCCCGATCTTTGTATTGCATTATTTGATGGAACTGCGGCAACGGGACTTGATAGTTGGGGTCCTAGTTGTGGAAGAGGTAGGACTAAAGAAACGCCTTTGGACTTGGAGGTTGTTAATCTTGAGGACATTCCTTTTAGCACCCAAGGTCAAGGGACTTCTATTCCTTCTCCCAATGCATCAACTCCCGGTATGCAATCTCATGCTTCCGCTCCTAGCTTTGAGGGAGAAAGACCAAAGAAAAAAGCTAAGCGTTCATCTAAACAAACCTACAACACTAACCTAGATGAAGAGATGTCCAAGGCCTTAAAACTCATTGTTGAAAAGAATAGTGGACCTTCCGTGAAAGAATGCAAAGATAAGTTGGAAGAACTTGGCTGGGGAGCAGAAAATCCACTACACAAGATGGCTCTTGGAATTTTTGTGAGAAACCAAGCTATAGAGAAGCATGGATGATTTTAAAAGAAAATGAGGTTGAAAATTGGGTTATGATGGTTTCACGCAAGTTGGGATATATTGTTTAGTTGTTGGTATTATGTTGGTGGGTATATTTGCGACTAGCTAATTTGATATTTTTGGGTACAAAGTTCTTATCTTTGGGGCTAGTTAATTTGATATTTTTGGGTACAAACTTCTTATCATTGGGGCTAGCTAATTTGATATTTTGGGGATATAAACTCTTGTATATGTTGGGGCTAATTTGATATTTTTGCTATTACTAATTATGGATGTAATATTTGTTGTAGATGACTTTGAACTTCTTAAGTTAAATTATGGATGTGATATTTGTTATTACTCTGTATACTCTGTTTTCTTTGGTCATTACTCTGTTGAATTATGGAGCGTGCTTATGGTGTGTTGAAAGTAAGATTCCCAATTTTGAAACGAATGGCTCCTTACCCTTTTACAATACAAAGGGATATAGTTATTGCTTGCTTCGCAGTCCATAATTTCATAAGGAAGCATAACATTGAGGATGAATTGTTTGCTCAATATGATCGAGATAACATGTTTAACGATGAAGCGGAGCAAAATGAAGGAAACGAAGAAGAGGGACAAGATGAACCACAATGGGGTGATCAAGGCGTAGAATTTATGGTTAATCTACGTGAATAAATTGCACTTCAACTCTTAACAACTGTTTGAAGTTAATTTAATTTGTATGATTGAATTATTATGCTATGTTGATATTTTTGGGACATGATACTATGTTTGAAGTTAATTTAATTTGTACGTTTTTTATTTTTATTTTATCATATTGTGGTCAAAATATTATAAATATGTATTTAAAATATTATTCAGACCTTCTGATTATCAAACAGGTTTTGTTTAAACTGTTCAGAGGGTTAAAATAGTAAAATATCGTTATTCAGACATTTTGAAAAATTTAATTATCAAACAACATTTTTTCATTCAGACACAATTCTATTTAGATGTTTTATACTATTCAGACGTCTAAACTGTTCAGGTCTTAACACTCAGTTTTATCAAACACCACCCAAGTCCGTAAGTCCGACATATTTTACGAGCACGTCTAGGTGATCAGCCTATAGTACTTTATGTTGATCAACACTACATTCATTAAACGTATGTACGTTTAAGTTGTGGCAACCTCACGTGCCTGTCGTTTGACGACAAAACATTTTAGCATACTCGGTTTTCATTTGAAACCCACACCAACATAGCTTGGTAAAACATCGATAATACTTCAATAGATTATAAGAAATCCAACGTATCGTAAGTCTAGCCGAAAGAGTTGGCTTTAACTTCATCATATATCAATTCATGCGTAAGAATACATGAATCACAAAGCATGTTCAGATTGAACTGAAACAAAGGTTAGAACACTTGCCTTCAGCGTCTGCAACTGTTATTACACGTGCACTTTAAGTCTTTAAGGTCTCTACAGTAGATGATCACATAACGTAACACATTAGGTCATGAATAACATACATGGTTTCTAACGAATCTTACCTTTCTTCTAAATCTAATTATGTATTAAATTGTTTATTATTGGTTCCGGCTTACCGTTATAGGTTACATCATCATTTCATTCATGTTTGATTGACTATCTTCAACCTTTAGTTATCATACTTAAGGTTTAACAATGCATTTACAATGTTATAATTAAGCCTTAGTTCATTGTTAATAAATTACCATTCACGCTCTACTTAAAACATTCTTTCTTTGTCAAAACCCTAAATTTGGCCATATACTGGCCATTTTCCTTTACTTTGTTGCTGCCATGAGTTAGTTAAAGATGTCATAGCTCGGACTCATATTGCTGTGCATGAGTCCCGATTCTATATGTCGCGTTGTGGCGCTTAACTAATGATGCAGACTATGGCTCTACCATGTCATGCGGCGTCGGCCTTTCTTCTTTGAGTCACGCCGCGGCGCGGACTCTGTGCCTCAGAAAAATTTGACCGACTTTTTCTTTTGTGAGATTCCTGGGCACATAACTTCTTCGTTATAAGTCCGAATTGGCTCGTTCAGAAGCTGTTAGCTCCCAAATCACCTATTCTACATGTTCATGCAAGCATTTTATATTTTCGACTTCATTTACTCAAAATCCACCTATTGGTTCATTTTTAACAAAAACGATAAACGTTCGTGAACGTTCAACACTCGTTTCTTCGTTCTAAGTCAGAATTCGGTCATTCTTGAGTCCGCAACTCTATAATGCCAAATAAGACTTGTTCCCAATGGAAACCAACGTTTTCGAGCTTAATATCAAAATCCGACTTCCATTCCGAGAATTTTACAAATTCGACGATTATCGTCCAATCGCGTGAATTCCGGCATAACTTCGTTACATATGATTTGTTCATCATTCCAAATTGATTATATCCATCAAATTGGCATCTTAACCTACACATTACATCAACCTCTTTTCATGATAAGTCATTACGTGTTCTTCGTGAGTTTATAACTTATTAAAGTATAAAATACATATAATTTCATTTCTCATAACTTATGGTAGTTATATCTCTTAACCAACATTCTTACATCCTTTAACATACTAACTTCATTCATGTAAACATATGACAAGTTCATATAAGTTCATAACTTATTTAAGTTTGGAATTACTTATTCATGACTTATATGGCTTAAGTTCATTGATTATCCAAGTTCTTTACTTCTTAACATACATGAACCATCATTCATCCCTTCTCTATCAAGATACTATGGAAGAGTTGGAAGATTATTATATAGAAGGCTTACCCTTGATGATCAAGCTTTTCTTCTTCTTGAAACAATTGAAAGTCTAACTTATAATTGCTTATTCTCTCTAACACTTAAGCACTTGTCTTGTTGGTGAAATTAACAAACAACAAATGAGCTAACAAGTCCTCTATTTATAGGATTTCCTAAGTTAGGGCATAAAGGTCATTAGGTCATCCCACCTCCTTAAGCACCTCCTTACTATTCATTACTTATGCACCAAGTAAACTTGGTCCCTACACTTTTTCTTAGTCATCACACAAAGTTCTTGGTCACCAAGTTCACCCACATTATCATGGGTTGCCCCATGGATCACCCTAACCCATTGGATCATAAGGCTTAGGTTTAATTAGCTTAGCTTATTCCTTTGGGCTTTTATTAAGTTACTTTGGACTTTATATTACACACACTTGGGCTTGCACATTACATAATCTTGGACTTGCCTATTAATTCCCATTGGACTTGCACTTCCTACGTAATCCAACAAGTTCATTACATTTGGCTTAAAGCCTTATAACGTATTGTTTACGTATTATTCTCGTATTCTAACTCGTATACTAATTCATAATATACGATATTCCATTATTCGTACATACTCGTATAATACTTCAAATCATACTCGTATTCGGTGCCTCGTATAATACTTACGTATTACACGATCATCACATTAGCTTCTTACGCTTTACTTTTCTAACTTTCTCGAATTAAGTCCGCATGCGAAAAATTACGTTTTCGATACTTGAATTATTATTACATAATCCATTTCACCTCAATATTCTATCGTTACATATTTCTCGGAAATTCAAAAATAATTCCCGAGCAAAAATCGATGAATAGTTTTTTTCGGAAAATTTCACGAAAAACTTTTATTTTCGTCTTGAAAATTCAAACACTTTAATTCCTTCACGTAGTCAAAATACTACGACTTTCCGACGTTTCTAGGTTATAGAACGACATTCATCTTACTAACACATAATAAAAACAAATAATATAATTTTATTCATTATTTAATTAAATAAAATTATTTTACAATGGATCCAAATTTCTCGGTCGTTACAATCTTCCCCCCTTATAAAGATTGTCCCCAGAATCTCGTCTCACATTACGCAAACAACTGAGGGTAATTCTTTCTTATCTTTTCTTCCAATTCCCACGTTGCTTCTTCGTTCTTCCATAACACCTTTACTGAATGTATAACTTTGTTCCGCAGAACTTGCTCTTTTATATCGATGATTTGGATCGGCATCTCTTCATATGTTAAGTCCTTCTCGACATGAATAGGCTCATACTCTATTACGTGCTTAAAATCCGGCTTGTAAGGACGTAACACCGATACATGAAACACGTTATGTATTTGTTCTAGGTCTAGAGGTAATGCTACCATATAAACAACCTCGCCTACCCGTTTTAATACTTCAAAAGGTCCTATAAACCTTGGACTTAACTTCCCCTTCTTTTCAAAGCGTATCTTTCCTTTTCAGGGAGATACTTTTAGAAAATACATACGAGCCTACCTCAAACTCCCTATTTTCTCGATGCGAGTCCGCATACTTCTTCTGTCTGTCTTGAGCTGCTACGAGACGCATCCGTATTAACTTCACTACATCCGCTGTTTGCTGCACCAACTCAGGTCCTAGCATTCAGCGTTCTCCCACTTCGTTCCAACACAACGGTGTTCTGCACTTCCTTCCGTACAAAGCTTCATAAGGCAGCATGCCTATGCTTGCATGATAACTATTGTTATACGCAAACTCTACTAATGGTAGATCATCATCCCAACTACCCTTAAAATCCATGACGCAAGATCTCAACATATCTTCTAACGTCTGAATTGTCCTCTCGCTCTGTCCATCGGTTTGTGGATGATAAGCCGTACTCAATTTCAGTTGCGTCCCCAACTGCTCTTGCAGACTCCTCCAAAAGTTCGACGTAAATCGTGGGTCACGATCTGACACAATCGAAACTGGTACTCCATGTCTGGAAATTATTTCCTTAACATAAAGTTTAGCTAACTGGTCTAAGTTATACTTGACCCTAATTGGCAAGAAGTGAGCCGACTTCGTCAACCGGTTCACTATTACCCAAATCGCATCATACCCTTTCTGAGTAATCGGAAGTCCCACCACAAAGTCCATCGTGATATGCTCCCACTTCCACTCCGAAATCTCCAATGACCGTAACAAGCCACTTGGTCGTTGATGTTCGGCCTTAACTTTCTGACAAGTCAAGCACCTACTCACATACTCGGCTATTTCTCTCTTCATGTTCAGCCACCAAAAACTCTGTCGAAGGTCTTGATACATTTTAGTGCTACCAGGATGAATCGAGTACCTCAAACTATGAGCCTCTTGTAATACTTGCTCTTTTAATTCCGTCTCATTTGGAACCCAAATTCTTCCTTCAAATCTTAATAATCCTTCATTATCAAGACTGTACTTTAAATCTTTTTCATTGGTTAACCGCTTCTTCCTCTGGTCACACTCATCAGTTTTGAGCTGCACCTCCTTGACTCTCTCTACGATGGTAGATTGGATCTCCGTCGCAAACAGTCTCTGTCCCGATTCACTTGGCAATTTCACCTCTATCTCCATCCTAGCCATCTATGTTATTAACTCAGTTTAAGCCGTTAACATAGACAACTTCTCCCGACCCTTTCTACTTAAGGCATCGGCAACTACATTGGCTTTTCCAGGGTGATACAGGATTTCACAATCGTAATCTTTTATCAACTCCAGCCATCTCCTCTGTCTCATATTCAACTCCTTCTGTGTGAAGATATATTTTAGACTCTTATGGTCCGTGTATATCTCATATTTCTCAACGTAAAGATAATGTCTCCATATCTTTAAGGTAAAAACTATCGCGGCTAGTTCCAGATCATGAGTAGGGTAAACTTTCTCATAATCCTTCAACTGCCTTGATGCATACGCAATGACCTTGCCATGATACATGAGCACGCAACCAAGTCCTCTATGCGAAGCATCGCTATATACTACAAAATTTCCTGTCATCGGGTAATGACAAAACAGGCGCTTCACTTAACCTCTTCTTCAGTTCTTGAAAATTGTCCTCGCATTTCTCAGTCCACGCGTATTTCACAGTCTTCCTTGTCAAGTTAGTCAACGGAGTAGCTATCTTCGAAAAATCCTGGATGAATCTCCGATAGTATCCCGCTAACCCTAGGAAACTCTGCACCTCAGTCGGCGTTTTCGGTTGTTCCCAATTCATCACGGCTTCCACCTTTGCTGGATCTACTGAAATCCCTTCATGGTCAATGACATGACCTAAAAACTATACCCTTTCTAGCCAAAATTCACACTTAGTGAACTTCGCATATAACTTCTCCTTCCTTGGTGTCTCCAACACTATTCTTAGGTGTTCAGCATGATCTTCTGGCGTCTTAGAATAGACTAGAATATCATCGATAAACACTACGACGAACTTGTCCAAATATTGTTTGAACACTCTGTTCATCATATCCATAAATGCAGCTAGTGCATTAGTCAACCCAAATGACATCACCAGAAACTCGTAATGACCATAACGAGTCTTGAATGCGGTCTTTGGTACATCCTCCTTTCTTACCTTCAACTGGTGATACCCCGTCCGCAAATCTATTTTAGAAAAATACTTTTGCTTCTTCGAAGCGATCAAAAAGATCATCGATCTCGGCAATGGGTATTTATTCTTTATCGTTAACTTATTCAACTCTTGAGTCGATACAAAGTCTTAACGATCCGTCCTTTTGACAAACGATCTGCGGTGCTCCCACGGTGAAACACTCGGTTGAATGTACTTCTTGTCAGCAGTTTCTTTGTAATCGAACCATTAATTCCTTCATCTCCACAAAGCGCCATACGATACGGTGCCCTTCAAAGCTGGTGCCGCCCTCGCACAATGTTCATTACGAACTTCGGTCTCCCTATCCGGTGGAAGACACGGCAATTCACTTGGAAATACATCCATGAATTCTCTCACTATAGGTATTTGTTCCATGGTCGTTCCCACTCTCTGGGTATCAACAACATGGCATTAATAACCTGCACACCCCTTCCTCAACAGTTTCCTAGTTTGTGTCATGGTCAGACAACACGAACGTCCTTCAAAACGTTTTACAATGACAATATTCAGTAAAACATCAATTCCGGTCCAAGACCATGAACATTTCATACTTTCTTTGAAAAGGACAACCCGGCACTAAGTCCGTAAGTCCAGCATATCTTACGAGCACGTCTAGGTGATCAGCCTATAGTACTCTATGTTGATCAACACTACATTCATTTTTTTTTTGCTAATTTGGTTTGTGTATAAAGAAACAAAAAGATACAAAAGCTAAGGGGCATACCCCAGGCTATAGCAAGATCATCTAAAGGCATCCCACAGAGGAGCTGGCTATAGTGGATCACACTCTACACGGTAAGTCTCAGGACAGAGAGCATACAAGGATATCAAACAAAGACAGTTAAGGTTAAGCTAGCCAATTACAGTAATATTGACAAAAAGCTGTGGCTCTGTTAAAGGAGGTGCATGTAGATAATCTAGATTTAATGATATTAACAACATCAGCTGCAAGGCACTTTGGTGGGATGAGGGTGCCCGAGTGTAGCTTCTTGTTTCGAGTTTCCTATACTTTGTAGTAGACAACAGCAAGAGAGAGCCCCGTGATATTCTTTGACAGTTTCGTGCCTTGGTAGGAAATGATCTTGGTGACCAAGCTGATCCAGTCCAATGGAAAGGAATTCCAATGTGCCAAAGAGAAAGCTGCTTTGAAGATTTCGCTAGAATACCTGCATGTGAAAAAAAGATGGGCAAAAGTTTCGGGGCAAGTGTTGCACAAGGGGCAATTGGAAACCCGGCCAGTATAGGATTTTGTAATATCATTTGTTTGAGTTCTTCCCAAAAACCCCATCCAAAGGATGAAAGAAAACCTTGGAACATGAATTTTGTTCCACACAGTTTGGTGCCACTCCACAGTAGCGTGCCTAAGCCGGATGCTGTCCCAAATGTGACGAGTCCTGAGGCAAAGAATATTGGTAGAGGACCATAGGATAATGTCAAGTTGGCCAGATGGAACAGCAGTAGACAAGATAGAGTTGCGAAACGTATGTACGTTTAAGTTGTGACAACCTTACGTGTCTGTCATTTGACGACAAAACATTTTAGCATACTCAGTTTTCATTTGAAACCCACACCAACATAGCTTGGTAAAACATCGACAATACTTCAACAGATTATAAAAAATTCAACGTATCATAAGTCTAGCCGAAAGAGTTGGCTTTGACTTCATCATATATCAATTCATGTGTAAGAATACATGAATCACAAAGCTTGTTCAGATTGAACTGAACCAAGGGTTAGAACAATTGTCTTCAGCGTCTGCAACTGTTATTACACGTGCACTTTAAGTCTTTAAGGTCTCTACAGTAGATAATCACATAACGTAACACATTAGGTCATGAATAACATACATGGTTTCTAACGAATCTTACCCTTCTTCTCAATCTAATTATGTATTAGATTGTTTATTATTGGTTTCGACTTACCGTTATAGGTTACATCATCATTTCATTCATGTTTGATTCATATAGTTATTCTGGTATACTTGGCGAAGTCATAAGCAGAGCCGATCGCTCGACGCTTAGGCGACAAGCGACCGCCGTAGGCGTCAGTAAGTAAAGCGACAAGTCGTTTATAATGTGCAATTTATATATTATTTATTTTACTTAACAAGTATATTGGCAATAAAATTTTATATACATTAAAACTCAAAACATAACACTATGAAATAACATTAAAGGCATAATTATGTAAATACTTAACAATAACAATCCAAAAACAACACACTTGATATTAAAAATTAGTAAAAGAAATTAAGAATTCAACAAACACTACATAGAAAATAAAGTTGCAACCAACCATCACAAATATATAGTCTAAAAACTAACTAATAAAACACCACCATAGCAAGCCAAAATAATGTTTAGACTCTCTACACTAGTCTAGAAACATCATTCAATCAAAATTATCATAGAAAAGGTCATCTTCATCTCTTCCACGAGAACTACTCTCATTCAAAGGCGTAGGTGGTGGTCTTTCTCCAAAATCATCCTCCACATCTTCATCATCATTTGGAATTCCTCTTCTTCATCAACTTCATTATCGAATTCGGAATCCATGACCTTGATTCCTTGAAGTTGAACCACCACCACGCCGAGAGTATGTCATTAGATTATTACTAGTATTAGCACGAGCACTCCTTGAAAGATTGCGACCCTCAAGCGTGTTGGATGCACCGGTTGCTCGATCCACATCATTCCATGTAAGATGCCCCAGGATGAACAACATCGGCATCATTATCGATCCATTCATTACCCCATTCATTACCCCATTCAAAGTCATCAATGACTAATGGATCAAAATTATTGCCAAGTTCACGCCTCTTTTGGAACCTTGAGTCGATCTTTCGATTGTATTAGACATACACCAAGTCACTCAATCGTTTGTGTTCCAATCTATTCCTTTTCTTCGTATGAATCTAAAATAAATAGAACAAAAAATAATAATATTAATGGTAAAATTTTAATAATGGTGAATGATTTATTACTTTTGAAATTTGAACTAACAATAGAAAGTACTTACAAACTCAAATGTACTCAAATTGCGCTCGCAACCGGAAGAAGAACAACAGAGGCCTAGAATTCTTTTTGCAAACGAGGATAACTCAATAGCCCGCGCTCCAAAAGCATTCCACCAATCAACTAGCAAACATTTAAAAGAAATATAAATATTTTTCAAGGGAAGAAAGGAAGAATGTATATAAATTATAATTTAGCTTTTATATATTTATATATATTTGAATATACATACGAGGATTTTTTATTTTCCGTTGCCTAATCACCATTTCTCTTGCAAAAGTATCTCGAGAAGCATCATAGTTGTCGGCTAGATTAATTATCTTGTCTAGCAAATCTAACCCGGGCACCATCTTTGCAAGAACGTCATTGAAGTCATCTCGTAAAGCATTAGCAAACAACCAAGCGTTCCTCTTTGATATCAAAGTACTTGTGGGATTGAGAAACAACGCGATTTATATAATTTTTGCTCCATTTGATTTTCCCATCGCCGCTCAACAATTTCAATCACCTTCTTATACATTATTATTTGTTTGTTATCAAATGCATCTTTGATTTTTTTTCTTCGCAAGATTCCATCGCAAAGAATAACTTCCAAGTAGAAGCTTCTCATCACTATCAACAATCCTCAAGACTATAAGAAGTGGTTGTGGACGCCCTAATGCAATCCTCAACAAAGATGCCAAAATGTTGTTGAAATAACAAGATCACATATTTTCTTCCCGCTTGATGGAGTCGATAACTTTGATTTTGACAATCCTCGTTGATGAATAAATGCCTCAATGCATCTTTATTCTTGTACAAACTCTCGCCAAAGCGAGGAAAGTCAGAGTAAATCTAGAAAGCTGCGGGTCTCACAAGACCCCTCCCATTCGCTTTTCTCCCTCATCGCGACTAAGAAGGCGACCGTATCTATAAATGAATGTTGTAATTCTCCTTGCATTTGTGATTGTGGTGGAATTGCTTCAACTTGCTTATGTCCTCTAACATAAGGTCAAGGCGCCGAAGCGGCACAAAGTGTCAAAACAATGTAGGTCTCTCTCTGCATTAGTATATGCCCATTGCCTTGTAATTAGAGGCATTATGCATGACCACTGAACAACATACTGAGCCGATTTCCTCGATCTTGCTCTCAAGTAGATTTGCCAACATTGTGGCATCTTGAGACTGACTGGAGGCATCAACAGAACCCATGAAATAAATCCCCTCCGGACTATTAACATGAAAATTCAATAAGTGTCTTCCCCTATTATCTGTCCAACCATCCGACATGAGTGAGCAGCCGTATTTCTTCCAAGCAACTTCATGTTTCTTCTTTAAGTCATCGGTTTTCTTCTTTGCCTTCTCAAGTAAAGGAACCCTCAACTCGTGATACGTTGGAGGCTTGAAACCCGGCCCATATTGCCCTATGGACTCGACCATTACTTCAAATCTCCTTGAATTTGCAGCATTGAATGGTATGCCACATTCAGAGAAAAAATCGTGAACGTGCATTTGGACTCTCTCCTTTTCCTCCGGTGTCCTCAATGAGCTTTCAATACTCGTTTGGCTCAAACGCTTGCTATGTCTCTCCTCTACAACTTCTTCGGGAGTCTTCCTTAGAAGTGCTTCAACCGTCTTAGCTTTTGGTTGTGGATTTTGGAATTGAAATACAACATTCTTCCTTTTAGAAGTCGTCCTAGAACTTGGGATAGTGTTAGAAGAAGTATTGGAAGCCATGCTTGGACGAGCAGATGATTGTGCTTCTTGCACTTCTACTACATCATCATCATCATCATCTAGCTCAAGTAGCTTGTTCCTCTTTCTACTATTCAAAGCCGCTTGCATCTCCCTCATAATTTCTGTTGTTGTTTTGGGACACTTAGCTACATCTCCATAATTTCCGGCTAGATGTTGTTTGAGCCTTTTGATGCCCGAATGACATTTCTTCCCACAAAGTATACATTGCACGACATCCTTATTACTTAAATCCGGCCAATATCCATATTTCCAACCCGGATCGTTCGATTTAGCTTTTCTTTTAGGGTCCTTCGTTATATCATAATTATCGGCCCCCGAACTTTCCGCCATTTTACTTTCTACACAATACAATCAAATAAAAAATATAACATTAGTTGTTATATATAAATTTATATATAACCACTGCTGAGTGCTGTCAACATAAACATAAAAGAGTAATATATAACAATCAAAAGGATAAGTAATAACTAATAAGTTTATATAATATATATATACATAACATGATAACAAGCAATCATATAAGGAAAAAAAAAACTAAACAGTAAACAAACTGCTATCAACATAAACATAAAGGAGTAATATATAACAATCAAAAGGATAAGTAATAAGTTTATAATATATATATATATATATACACACACACATAACAAGCAGTCAGATAAAGGGAAAAAAATCTAAACAGAAAACAAACTCGAGTCTGGCTATATAACACTCGGCTCAGTAGAAAGAGGTTTAAAAAAATGAAGTAAAGTCGAGTCACAACTCACGAGTGCCGATTGCCAAACTGCCGATCGGGAAGAAAAGAAGAAATAATCAAGCTTACACCGCCGAAGGTGCTAATCAGAGTGGCATGTGACCTCGCTAGAAGGACTTTGAGTCGACAATGAGTCGAAGTCTCAAGAGGTCTCTCTCTCTCTCTCGGTCGAGTCGAGTCGGCGATCAGATCTCTTCTCTCTCGCAAAGCTCGATATTCTTCTCTTCTACTGAATCAGCTCGACACTTCAAATAGGGCTAGGCGACTCTGTCGTATCCTTTCTCTGTCGCGACTCTCTGCCGATCGCCTCTCTCTGTTTTCTCTCGAGCTCGACTGGATCGATCTGTTTTCTCTCTTTTCTCTCGCTGCCGATCTGTTCGACTAGGTTGGTTTTCTATCCCTTCGACGTCTTTTTATTTTTAACCTAAGTACAGTTTTGGGTCGATCCATACCCGTCGAAACCAAGTCGGTCGATTTCCCTGTGAGTCGTCCAAGTCGTCGCCGCGGCGTCCCAGGCGACGCCTTTGTTTTCTGGTCGCTCGCCTTTCCACCATCGACCAAGTCGGTCGTTCGCCTTGACTGAAACTTACCGCCTGGACGCCTTCGCGTCGCCTAGGCGACGCCTTAACAACTATGGTTGATTGACTATCTTCAACCTTTAGTTATCATACTTAAGGTTTAACAATGCCTTTACAATGTTATAATTAAGCTTTAGTTCATTGTTAATAAATTACCATTAATGCTCTACTTACAACATTCTTTACTGTCAAAACCCTACGCCAGCTTCCTTTACTTAAGTCAGTCGCTGCGCGTATGAGTTAATAAAGATGTCATATGCTTCCGGACTCGGTCTTTGCGGCATGAGTCCCAAGATTATATGTCGTATGCTACTAACTAATGAACACTTATGGTTCGACCTCATGACTGCTGTGGCCGACCTTTCATCTTGAAGTCAGCGCAGCATGCTGGCTCTGCTCTCGAAAAAATTTGACCGACTTTTTCTTTTGTGAGATTCCTGGGCTCATAACTTCTTCGTTATAAGTCCGAATTGGCTCGTTCAAAAGCCATTAGCTCCCAAATCACCTACTCTACATGTTCATGCAAGCATTTTATATTTTCGACTTCATTTACTCAAAATCCACCTATTGGTTCATTTTTAACGAAAACGATAAACGTTCATGAACGTTCAACGCTCGTTTCTTCGTTCTAAGTCAGAATTCGGTCATTCTCGAGTCCGCAACTCTATAATGCCAAATAAGACTTGTTCCCATTGAAAACCAACGTTTTCGAGCTTAATATCAAAATCTGACTTCCATTCCGAGAATTTTACGAATTCGACGATTATCGTCCAATCGCGTGAATTCCGGCATAACTTCGTTACTTATGATTTGTTCATCGTTCCCATAGTTGTTAAGTCGTCGCCTTTAAGCGGACGCTTAATCGACAAGTCGGTGGTGAGCGAGTAAAGCGGCGACGACGACTGACGATGACGGAAAAGCGAGCGCTAGAGAAAAAAAGGCGTCGACTTGAATCGAAAGGCGACGACTTCGTCGACTTGGACAGAACGGCGACGACTTGACCTCTATGGGTCGACCCAAATGGAAAAATCTGAACTGGGTCTTAAAATAAAAAACGACGTCGCGGAGGAAAAGGAACATAAATGATAAAACAAGCCCTAGTCGATCGATCGATCGATTAGAAGTCAGAGCATCGACCGACTGACCGAGAGGCGACTCAAGCGAGAGCTAAGACAGAGCGCTTATCGAATCACTGAGCGAAATGAGGCAATTGAGATGAAGAAGGAAGCGAGTTAAATCGGCGATCAGCCAATGTAAAGTCGCCTTTTCCGATCTTCTTTCCTCTTCCCTTTTTTGTTGTTTGCTGCCTCTTACTAAAACATACGCTGCCTCTTCCTTTTGGTCGGCAGTTGGGTTTTTTTTTTTAAGCTTTTATGCTGTTCTGTTCGGTCTCTCTAGTCTCTATATATATTATAATTATACATATATATAATATTTGTTGTTGGGTGTAAATTATATATAATATTTGTTGTTGCTGTAATATTATAAATTATAATTATACATATAAATATAAATATAATCATATTTATTAGTACTACTATTAATTATATGTAAATTAGTACTATTAATTATAATGTAATAATGCATTAATGGTTAGTAATAATTTTGACCTTAACTACTATTATTAGTTATTACTACTATTATTTTGAACTATTATTAGTTATTTGATATCACTATATATATATTATATAGTATTAATAATGTCAACATCCGAGATATTTGTGGGTGTATTATGAGATTGTGAATTCTATATAAATATTATATTATATGTTTGTCTTAAAAATTTTATTTGATCAGATTGTGTAGATATTAAAATGGCGGAAAGTTCGGGGGCAGACAATTATGATATAACGAAAGACCCTAAAAGAAAAGCTAAATCAAACGATCCGGGTTGGAAATATGAATATTGGCCGGATTTAAGTAATAAGGATGTCGTGCAATGTATACTTTGTGGGAAGAAATGTCATTCGGGCATCAAAAGGCTCAAACAACATCTAGCCGTAAATTATGGAGATGTAGCTAAGTGTCCCAAAACAACAATGAAATTATGAGGGAGATGCAAGCTTTGAATAGTAGAAAGAGGAACAAGCCACTTGAGCTAGATGATAATGATGATGTAGTAGAAGTGCAAGAAGAACAATCATCTGCTCGTCCAACCATGGCTTCCAATACTTCTTCTAACATTATCCCAAGTTCTGGGACGGCTTCTAAAAGGAAGAATGTTGTATTTCAATTCCAAAATCCACAACCAAAAGCTAAGACGGTTGAAGCACTTCTAAGAAAGACTCCCGAAGAAGTTGTAGAAGAGAGGCATAGCAAGCGTTTGAGCCAAACGAGTATTGAAAGTCATTTGAGGACACCAGAGGAAAAGGAGAGGGTCCAAATGCACGTTGCCGACTTTTTTTATGAATGTGGCATACCATTCAATTCTGCAAATTCAAAGAGATTTGAAGTAATGGTCGAGTCCATAGGACAATATGGGCCGGGTTTCAAGCCTCCAACGTACCACGAGTTGAGGGTTCCTTTACTTGAGAAGGCAAAGAAGAAAACCGATGACTTAAAGAAGAAACATGAAGTTGCTTGGAAAGAATACGGCTGCTCACTCATGTCGAATGGTTAGACAGATAAGAGGGGAAGACACTTGTTGAATTTCCTTGTTAATAGTCCGGAGGAGACTTATTTCATTGGTTCTGTTGAAGCCTCCAATCAGTTTCAAGATGCCACAATGTTGGCAAATCTACTTGATAGCAAGATCGAGGAAATTGGCCCCGAGTATGTTGTTCAGGTGGTCACAGACAATGCATCTAATTACAAGGCAGCGGGGCATATACTAATGGAGAGGAGACCTACACTGTTTTGGACACCTTGTGCCGCTCACTGCCTTGACCTTATGTTAGAGGACATAAGCAAGTTAAAGCAATTTCAGCCCACAATCACAAATGCAAGGAGTATTACAACATTCATTTATAGACATGGTCGTCTTCTTAGTGCGATGAGGGAGAAAACGAATAGGAGGGATCTTGTGAGACCCGCAGTTACTAGATTTGCTACAGCTTTCCTCACCTTGCAGAGTTTGTACAAGAATAAAGATGCATTGAGGCATTTGTTCATCAGCGAGGATTGGTCAAAATCAAAGTTGCCGCCATCAAGCGGGAAGAAAGTATGTGATATTGTTATTTCAACAACATTTGGCATCTTGTTGAGGATTACATTAGGCGCCATGACCACTTCTTATAGTCTTGAGGATTGTTGATATTGATGAGAAGCTTCGCTATGCTCGAAGTTATTCATTGCGATGGAATGCGCGAAGAAAAAAAATCAAAGATGCATTTGATAACAAACAAAGACTGTATAAGAAGGTGATTGAAATTGTTGAAATGGCGATGGGAAAATCAAATGGAGCAAAAATTATATGGGGCTGCGTTGTTTCTCAATCCGGGTAAGTACTTTGATATCAAAGAGGAACGCCGATTGTTTGCTAATGCTTTACGAGATGACTTCAATGACGTTCTTGCAAAGATGGTGCCCGAGTTAGATTTGCTAGACAAGATAAGCAATCTAGCCGAAAACTATGATGCTTCTCGAGATACTTTTGCAAGGGAAATGGTGATTAGGCAACGGAAAATAAAGAATCCTCATACGTATATTAAAATATATATAAAGATATATTATGATTATAATTTATATACATTCTTCATTTCCTCCCTTTAAAAATATTTATATTTCTTTTAAATGTTTGCTAGTTGATTGGTGGAATGCTTTTGGAGCGCGAGCTATTGAGCTATCCTCATTTGCAAAAAGAATTCTAGGCCTATGTTTGTGTTCTTCTTAGGTTACATTGGCCTTAATTGGAGTACATTTGAGTTTGTAAGTACTTTCTATTGTTAGTTTAAATTTCAAAAGGAATAAATCATTCACTATTATTAAAATTTTATCATTAATATTATTTTTTTTGTTCTATTTATTTTAGATTCATACGAAGAAGAGGAATAGATTGGAACACAAACGATTGAGTGACTTGGTGTATGTCCAATACAATCGAAAGATCGACTCAAGGTTCCAAAAGAGGCGTGAACTTGGCAATAATTTTGATCCATTAGTCATTGATGACTTTGAATGGGGTAATGAATGGATCGATAATGATCCGATGTTGTTCATCCCGGGGATCTTACATGAAATGATGTGGATCGAGTAAGGTGCATCCAACACGCTTGAGGGTCGCAATCTTTCAAGGAATGCTCGTGCTAATACTAGTAATAATCTAGTGACATACTCGACGTGGTGGTGGTTCAACTTGAGGATTCAAGGTTGATAGATTGAACTCAGATAATGAAGTTGATGAAGAAGAGAGAATTCCAAATGATGATGAAGATGTGGAGGATGATTTTGGAGAAAGACCACCACCTACGCCTTTGAATGAGAGTAGTTCTCGTGGAAGAGATGGAGATTACCTTTTTATGATGATTTTGATTGAATGATGATTTTAGACTAGTGTAGAGAGTCTAAATATTATTTTGGCTTGCTATGGTGGTGTTTTATTAGTTATTAGGCTACATATTTGTGATGGTTGGTTACAACTCTATTTTCTATGTGGTGTTTGTTGAATTCTTCAACTCTTTTACTAATTTTTAATATCAAGTGAGTTGTTTTTGGATTGTTATTGATAAGTATTATGATAAATTATGCCTTTAATATTATTCCATAATGTTATGTTTTGAGTTTTAATGTATATAAAATTTTATTGCCAATATACTTGTTAAATAAAATAAATAACATATAAATTGCACATCAGAACGACTTGTCGCCTTTACAGACGCCATATATGCGGTCGCCTTTATCGCTTAAGCGTCCCAAAGTGGTTCGGCTACCGCCATGACTCGCCATGGCGCCGTAACAACTATGATCGTTCCAAATGGATTCTATCCATCAAATTGGCATCTTAACCTACACATTACATCAACCTCTTTTCATGATAAGTCACACGTGTTCTTCGTGAGTTTATAACTTATTAAAGTATAAAATACATATAATTTCATTTCTCATAACTTATGGTAGTTATGTCTCTTAACCAACATTCTTACATCCTTTAACATACTAACTTCATTCATGTAAACATATGACAAGTTCATATAAGTTCATTATAAGTTCATAACTTATTTAAGTTTGAAATTACTTATTCATGACTTATACGGCTTAAGTCCATTGATTATCCAATTTCTTTACTTCTTAACATACATGAACCATCATTCATCCCTTCTCTATCAAGATACTATGGAAGAGTTGGAAGATTATTATATAGAAGGCTTACCATTGATGATCAAGCTTTTCTTCTTCTTGAAACAATTGAAAGTCTAACTTGTAATTGCTTATTCTCTCTAACACTTAAGCACTTATCTTGTTGGTGAAATTAACAAACAACAAATGAGCTAACAAGTCCTCTATTTATAGGATTTCCTAAGTTAGGGCATAAAGGTCATTAGGTCATCCCACCTCCTTAAGCACATCCTTACTATTCATTACTTATGCACTAAGTAAACTTGGTCCCTACACTTTTTCTTGGTCATCACACAAAGTTCTTGGTCACCAAGTTCACCCACATTATCATGGGTTGCCACATGGATCACCCTAACCCATTGGATCATAACTTGGACTTAGGTTTAATTAGCTTAAGCTTATTCCTTTGGGCTTTTATTAAGTTACTTTGGACTTTATATTACACACACTTGGGCTTGCACATTACATAATCTCGGGCTTGCCTATTAATTCCCATTGGCTATTACTTCCTACATAATCCAACAAGTTCATTACATTTGACTTAAAGCCTTATAACGTATTGTTTACGTATTATTCTCGTATACATTATTCTCGTATTCTAACTCGTATACTAATTCATAATATACAATATTCCATTATTCGTACATACTCGTATAATATTTCAAATCATACTCGTATTCGTTGCCTCGTATAATACTTACGTATTACACGATCATCACATTAGCTTCTTACGCTTTACTTTTCTAACTTTCTCGAATTAAGTCCGCATGCGAAAAATTACGTTTTCCATACTTGAATTATTATTACATAATTCATCTCACCTCGATATTCTATCGTTACGTATTTCTCGGAAATTCAAAAATAATTCCCGAGCGAAAATCGATGAATAGTGTTTTTCCGAAAAATTTCACAGAAAACTTTATTTTTGTATTGGAAATTCAAACACTTTAATTCATTCATGTAGTCAAAATACTACGACTTTCTGACGTTTCTAGGTTATAGAACAACATTCATCTTACTAACACATAATAAAAACAAATAATATAATTTTATTCATTATTTAATTAAATAAAATTATTTTACAATGGTTCCGAATTTCTGGGTCGTTACACTAAGTGGATCCCTCCCCTAATTTTCATGACATGGGTGCACAGGATTGAGGGCAAGGGATATTGTGCAAAGAATATATTCCCAACTAAAAGCCTGAGCTGTAAGAATTAAAAATTACACTCAATATTTATAGGAGTGTAATAGAATTGAAATAAAATAGATTACCTCTACTAATAAAACCGTATATATGAAAAGTGTATACAGATTTACGCAAGACAAGACTTAAAAATTCTTTTCTTTTTCTTCTTAAATGGCTGAAATGCAAGGTAGACACAAACCAACAATCAACAAAATATACAGTGATGTATATATAAAACTGGAATCAGTACAAGGGGAAAGAATGTGTACTGTATCACACAAAGAGAGAATAAATAAACAGGGTATTTTATATACAATAATCAAATGATACTCAATAAACTATACCTGTCCTTTAATATCCACCAGTGTTACTCTAGTGAGCTCAAACCCCTCTTTTGTGATACACTAATCAAAGAAAAATTAATGAAACTGTTTAGTTTAGTCGTCAAAATAAGGTCTATCAAAATCTAAAGGTATGATGAATGAATTATCATAAAGGATAACTTTAATATTATGCCAAACAAGTCTATTGCCAAATTTCAGATGTTTACTCCAAGTTCGTAAAAGATAAGAACCAGTAATATGTAGTTGCTTTCAGCAGAATTAGATAATACATTCAAGAGCTCTCTTAATGAGGATTTTATCATCATTTGTTGAACAGCCTTAAAAGCGGACTATTTGGGCATGACTCCATCCTGAAGTGGTTATTACTTAGTTCCCATATGTACAAATCCTCTTAGTACACTTCTTCAGTTGAATATAGAAACAACCTCCTGTTGGTGGTCTCACAAAATTAGAACATATTCTAAGATGGAAATAGTAACTTGCTTTTCTCCTTTTTTATTTTTTTTATTTTTTTATGGACTTAGACACCCCTAAAAAAATGTAGGCTTAAATATAAATTACTACCCAAAACTATAAGTTATATTCCACTTAAGTGATCCACCTTTCAATTTTGTCAATTAGATA
This sequence comes from Panax ginseng, assembly GCA_020205605.1. NCBI lineage: Eukaryota > Viridiplantae > Streptophyta > Magnoliopsida > Apiales > Araliaceae > Panax > Panax ginseng. Next base: position 56,665,048 of record CM035145.1, read on the forward strand.
ATTGAACTATTAATTTTTTCCACTTCCATTCAATTGGGTCTGTCACGTCAAAAATTGTTGACGTGGCTATCTAGGTAGGCAATAGTTGAGCTAATGTGTAACTAAAAAAGAGTATTTTAATTTTTAATTAAACATTTATTATACATTAAAGGACAAAATCGTCAAATCTACCACTCTCTCTCTCCCACTAGCGTCAGTCTCATATGAAAACAACATACCAATCCGAATCAACCCCCAACAAAGCCAAACCCAAGCGCAAAGTAGCCTTGATTACTGGGATCACTCGCCAAGATGGCTCATATGTTACAGAATTCCTCTTCAACAAAGGCTACCAAGTCCATGGCCTGATCCGGCGCTCCTCAAACTTCAACACCCAGCTCTGCTAAATCGGGCGAGAATTAAACAGGAATCAGATCCGACGTCGGATCTATGTCCAAATATAGTTATGTATCAAAAAAAAATTATTTCCTCTTCCTCTTGTTTTCTACATCTTTTCAAACGAGAATCGGTATGTACCAAAAATTTCAAAAAAAAACAAACGGGAAACAAATCTATACCAAAAATATTATTGTATCTTCTTCCTCTTGTTTTCTTCATCTTCCTCTTGTTTTCTACCTCTTTTTCTTTTCAGTCGAACATTCAAACTTACTTTTCCTCTTGTTTTCTACCTCTTTTCCTTTTCAGTTGAACATTCAAACTTATTTCTCTTTTTCTGTACCACTCTTTTTCATTTTCTCAATGGTAATTTTGAACATACATGCGCGGCCAAATAAATGCACATGATGTTTACTCAATTCAGCCAAAAAAGATGTTATTAGTACAAACTGCTCTAATCTAATAATTTGAACCAAAAATAGTTTTTTTGCCAATACATCTCACTTTATTAGCCTTAAAGCGTTTTTGAAGCAAACCAAAAAAAAAAATTATATATATTACTAAATGAAATTACATTTACTTTTCCCATAATCTGCAATATTATTGATTATCATAGTTATGCTTTTCCAGATCTGGTTTGTGTGCATATTGTTTATCTTGTCCTTTAATCAGACTTGTGTTGCTGATGATTCCACTCCAGCTTGATTTCGGACCTATTGCTTATTTAATTTGTTTTGGACTGTTTGGAGTTCTTCTCTATCGTCTCCAGTCATGGTAGTTTTTGTCAAAATCTGGTTTCTTTAGGTACTGTTTTACTTTGTTTATTTTAGCATGTTTTGGATGTTGCCATTTTGTCCATTGGTGTTTTGGTCTGTGTTTCATTCTGGTATTTCCGGTGGGGTTTGGTGGTAATGTTGGGTTTTGGTTACGCTGGTGGGATTGAGAAAGAGAGAGAGAGGTAGATTTACGAATTTGCCCTTTAATATATAATAAATGTATAAATAGATATTAAAATACTCGTTTTTAGTTACACATCAGCTCAACTATTGCCTACCTAGATAGCCACGTCAGCCATTTCTGACGACCCAATTGAATGGAAGTGGAAAAAAATTAATAGGTATATACATATACAAATAACAAACAGCCCACCTACAGGAGCAGTTAGGATCAAAAGGAAACAGCAAATAGATTCAAGGGAAAACTAGGCTTTCTATATCAGAAAAACCGTAGCAATACCCAGGAAAATCCAACTATGCAGTGAAAACATCTAATATCTAGGTTAAGACTTCAATATGTAGCCTTACCATTTCACAATCAAGTGCCAAAATTTCATTGGGAGGAATTCCTGAAGGAGCAGGAATAGTTGAAAGAAAACCTGCAGTATATAGGTATAAGTTTTAGTAGGAACTACCAAACAACTTAAAAGTTCAATGACCTAGGAAAACAAAAAGAGAAATTAACATACTAGATCTTGTCACCTGGTTGATTATAACAGTATCCATTATCTTCTAGTTCCTTCTGTGTAAGTGTGTAGTATGTGATGGGGAATGGTAAATCTTTCGTAAGATCAGTGAAGGATAGATAGCCTAACCCTGCATATAAGATGAGAATGATTTCTTTTGACATGGCAAAATATTAAACGGTTTACAACTTGACATGCTGACAAGAAAAATCATAATGACTTCATAAGATTGCTATTCACATGGTCATAGTCAGGCACTTGGACTAGCACACTACAGACATTACAAAGCAGCAAATTTATCGCCTTAGTCTTCTCTATTAATTTTGTTCCTCTATTTAGATTTAGCTCAGGTTTTGAATATTCTTCAAGCATAACACTTCTGTTTATCTCAGCGGTCATACTCTTTCTTGATGGATTTATTGAATCTCCACAGCATGATCAGGCGACCTCAGTGTCCTCAACCACGTGCATCAAAGTAGATAGTGTACAATTTTCTAGTCTTAACTGGGGGTTTATTAGTTCAATAAATAGCATGCTCTTAATTACAAGTGTCCATGCTTATAAGAATGCTATACACAGACACTAGCTCAAATGTGTGTACTCTGTGTCCATGTCCCATGAAGCCAAACGAACCTTAGATTTAATGTTTCAGAAGGGACAATCATCAAATATGTAACAAGTAAATGACGATGTACTCTAACAGGTACATAGACCCCCAAAAAAAAGAAGAAGAAGAAACCAACTCAGGCACACATGTGAAGTTTGTTCCCATGGCATAATAGTGGACATCCATAACTCAACTAAATAAACCTATCAAAAAGACCAAAAAATTAGCCAAGTTATCCGTATAAATATGAGTCACGTACTAATAGCATTTGCAAGACATGGTAAGAAAAGGTTCTAATTGAACTGGCCAATTTTAGGTCCAAATCCCAACAAATGTACTTGAAAATAAATGCTCCTTACTTTTCAGAAAATAAAAATAAAAATTTAAATGCTCCTTCACCAATTGTTAAATAGAGCAAGTTACGATTGAACTCTAAACATTAGAAGGAGCTTGAAACTGATTTTAAAATGTCGCTTTTGCAATGAGATTTGTGCATATGCATCATGGTAGTCAGAGATCAAGTAGACACAGCACAAGCAATCTTTATAAAAAAATATTAAAAAAAACAGAGCATATCTGCATAAGACACTTATTATTTAAATAAAGAAAGAAAGAACTGCATCTGAGCTTCACAAGAGTACCAATATTTTTTACTTGTTTCTGTTTAATGCTCTTTTAGTTTCTTGATAAGTCTTGATTAATCTCATGTGCAATTTCAAGGCAATTCCAATCCAAGAATTGAGGGGACAGTCTACCTTACTGTTTCTCTAACCTTTCCATCTTTTAGTTTAACATGTCCTTTCTACCAGTCATTCAAAAGTAATCAAGCTTTCACTTAAATGGATTTAAGCAACAATATATACATGACATTGCACTCTAAACGAAGTGCCCGTTTGACAGAGCAATAATAGCTTTTACTAGTAGATCTATTAGCAAAAGTGCTTTCATGTAATAGTCAGTGTTTGGTAAATGATTAAAAGCACGTTATAAGATATTTTGGCAACTTTTTAATTGTAAATATACTTTCAGAAACAGAAATTTTAGTTTCACCACTTTAACACCCAATTTTTATTATTTGAAAGTAATTTTAGTGCTTCGCTCCACCAAACAGGCACAAAGATTAATTATAGTTCACCAAAAATGAGTAATCTACAATCTTAACAAGCACATATAAACTATAGTACAGTGAAAAAATATTGAAGTAACCGGGAAAGCTAGTGAAATTCACAAAGAATGGTGAAATTTTTGGAATTGCCGCAAAGATATACCTTGATCAGATCTCTGAGCAGGTTTCCTTGAAACTGGCTCAGGGCCATCCCTTTTTCTTTTTACCTTGCATGTAAGAAGAGCATCTATAGTCTGCATTCCATCTGATACACAGCTATCACAGAACAAAACACCAAAAGCATATATTTCTAAAAGATACAAATATGAATATAACTTTCTGTTTAAATAATGAAGTATATAAGCCACCAACCTAAGAGCTAACACTGCCCTTGGAATGCCACAGAATTCATTGAAACTACGGAGTATTTTAGATTGTGATAAGTACAGAGCCGCATCAAGTCCAGGGACGTAAAGCATAACAACTTTCGGAATCAGGGGCTTGTTCTGCATGTCAGAAGACTACTATTCAGTATCGCGAAATAAAGCATAATATTTCATGTTGGTTGTTGCATGTCAATAAAGTATACATGCACGAAAAGGTATTTATGCATGTCATCTAGAGAGATTGGTTTAAGGGTCAGGTAATCATATGATGAATGAACCACAATTCAAGAAGATACAGAACAAAATATATCAATATGCAAAAGCTAATCCTTCTGAAAGAGTGAGATGACTGAGGTACCTTAAATGAAATTTAGAAGAATTAAAAATGTAATAAAACATAATAGAATCACGATGGATTATTGCTCATAGCTTTCCTACTAATGTCAATAAGAAACTAAACATAAAATCCAGTGTTATAAAAAGATGCTAGGGGCCCACCTACATGCTGCCCTACCTTGGCAAGGACATTCTAGGCACCCAACTAGTCGCCTAGTTGCTGACAATCTACCACCATCAATGTCGCCATCCACCACCAATGCTGAAACTTGCTTCCTCCTCTTTCTCAAAGAAAAGGTGTTGCAGCTATTTATTTTCTTTTAATAGATGGGATGGGATGGGATGGGATGGGATGGGATGGGATGGGACCGACAATGGTAGGTATTACCCTTTTACTTTGTTAAAATTATTACCAAGTCACCCAAATTTCTATCATAGTTCAAACTTTACTCTATAATTTGACATTGTTTTAAATAAATACCTAAACTTCCACTTTTTACAAATATAACCTTAATTTTATATTATAAATACAAAAGAATAGACCAATTTTTATCAAAAATATAAAAAAATAATAATAAAACTACACCGCCTAAGGAAGCCGCCTGGGCCGCATCTAGGAAGATGTCTGCGCCCTGTCTACAAGTCTAGGTGCTTGAAGCTTCCTCCGCCACCTAGTTTTTTATTTTAGAACACTGATAAAATACCCCTTAGTTTTGCAGATAAAATATCATTACTCTCACATCAAACAATCCATGAGTGAAATAAAAGTAAACAGCAAAAGGCAATTCCAACTGCTACAGGCAGCACACACCACACAGAAATCAAGTATTTCAGGATCTCTACCAAAATAATGACATGACACTCTTCCTTGATAATTTAACTGACATATAACTATATAGATGACAATTACATAAAATATTTCTGCATATATAAGAAAGTAAAAAAGCTCTCAAAATGAAGGAATCAGAATTATTTACTTTGATGAAAATCCAGGATGGCATGAAGCCTTCAGCAAGCACCCAGTTGACAAGTCCTTGCACATCCTGTTTTATCATATGAAACAAAATCTAAATATTCCAATTTCACAGAAACTGATAGGAAAGTTTCATGAATTTAATGGTTTTCAATTTTTACTTGCAAGTTCAAAGTTGAATCTGCTTCAGGCGTCTTAAAGACAACATCTGCTTTCCCCTGCACCACATGCACAACTCAAGTCAATAAATAATATTGTATAGCCAGAATACATATATCTATATAAAAAATAAATAAAAACAATGCGATTAGCCGATTACAATATGCATTTGTTTAAGATGTATAGGTAAAGTTTGTAGGTTAATGTAAGCAATTTGAAAGTACTATCAGGTTTTCATGACAACCTTCGTTTAGTTATTCAATTAAAAAAATTCATAGTTTATTCCATTCACTTGGAGGAAATAGAAGTACTCAAACGAAATGCTAACGAATTGACATAAATTAAATTAAATTTTAGCCAGTAAACCCCCACATCTTCTATGAATTAGTTGCTAAGAACATAATACAAAAGTTCTACTTGCAATTACATAATCCCAAGTAGTGACTGGAATATATAAGATGGTAATTCTCTAAGAAAGTCCCCCAAAATTTTGTATTGAAGAAAATACAATGCTGTAGTAATCCAATTTAAAATTAGATTAATGATAACCTTTTTGCTGGTAGGACACACAAAAACAAAAAAAAAACACATTTTACCAAAAGATTGCAATCAATCTACCTTAGTTGACTTCAAGTTAATCTTATAGGGGTTTTGCATTTTGCAACAGCGTATCTTCTTTTTTTACTTACTTCTTCTCCTCATAAGTTCATAAGTGAACCTACTGAATATTAACTCCTAATTCAACAAATATATGTTGGTACATAGCCACATAAATCATTAAAAATCAGCCAGACAAATTAAAAAATTAAAATAAAATTCAGCCAAACAAATTAAAATCAATCAGTTCAACACCAAACAGAATAAAACTAAAAGGGTATCATATCATAGTTAAAACATGAGAGAGAGGAACCTCTGGTCCGTAGATTTTGACAAATGGGTCGCTGCTGCTGTCATTGTTTACTTTATTTTCTTGGGAATTTTCGCATTTATGATTCACAGAACTCATATTTTCTCTCTCCGGGTACAATAAATCGGTATTTTTGGAGAGAGCAAACGTAGGAAAAGGGACCGGCGCTCTGTAGTTGCTACCTTCCGGCTTTTTTAAACAGGGATTTAGAAGGGGCAGTGTATTGAACATATTTTTTCCCAAAGCACGAAAGTGGCGTCAAAAGGATCCATTCTTATTCTTATTAAATTTCTAAATTACTTTAACTATTTTTTAATTTAATCTTCACGGGTTAAATTTGTTTTTATATTCACCAAAAAATTTCTTTTTATTAATTGTTAATAATATTAATCTAGTATTTTTTTTTATATTGAAATTTATAACAAATTATTATGAATGAGGATGTGACAATTTCTTTTTATTTTTTTGCTAAATGTTATGACAATTTTTAATTTCAACTTGAACATAAAAGACAGTTATTCTCATAATTAAAATAAGATGTCCTCAATATCATACCCTAAAACAAAGGAGGAGTAACTATATTTATGAAAGTTTTGAAAACTAAAATTTTAAAGTATTTGTGGACATTCCTTACTATATTTTATATATATATATATATATATATATATATATATATATATATATATATATATATTTTTATAAAAAAACTCTAAATAAAAACTAATAGATTAAAATTATTATTTACTATTTTAGGCTATTTTATATAAAATTAAAAGGTTTAATTCGAGGCTTATGAGTATTGTTTGGTAGTAAAAAATTGAAAGATGACAAATATCACTTTTTAAAATATAATATATACTTTATCTATAACAACATATGTTATAATGAATAAAAATATTTAATTTTGTTATAAATTCAAACCTTATCATTATTGTTCTTACAAAAGTATAAACTAAAAAGTAATTACATGTTTTGATATTCAATACTCAAAAATAAAATAATAATAATAATAATAATAATAATCTCTTATTGTTCTTATAATATACTATAAAGAGATTAAGAAAAATATCGTAAAAGTGGTATAATATTGAGTAAATATTTGTTTTATAGAAGTTGTAGATGTTTATGGACATTCAATTGAATTCAACCGAATGACTATTGATTTAAAGTTGAATTGATCACTTACCCATCAATATTAAGTTGAGTTATAAAAAATATATTATAAAATAGATGAATTTAGATTTATTTTTTATATTATATTAAAATATTTGAAATGATATTCATATACATATAATATTAATGACTTTGGACTCTATATAATACGGAAAAGATAAAAAGGAAAAGGTTTATTAGATTTAAGTATATTTTATTATTATTGTTGTGACGCCCTCAAATTTGGGACTTTATGATCTAATTTGGGTCGTCAAATACAACACTACAAATACAAATTCTCTTATTTAAAACTATTACCATGTCGTATATAGTACGATAATATTCACACTCAAATTATTATAATGCCGTATAAAATATGACAACACACATTTTAAATCTTCAGTACAATTAGTATGTCACACTGTTATATAACTTGATGATGACTTAAAATATGTGTTGTCGTATTTTATACGACATTATAATAATTTGAGGGTGAATATTGGCGTACTATATACGACATGGTAATAATTTTAAATAATAGAATATGTGTTTGTAGTGTTGTTTTTGGCGACTCAAATTATGTGGTAAATACCCGAATTTGGTGGCGTCACAGTTAGTATCAGAGCTTAGGGATATGATCTTTGGTGGAGATCTAAAATTAGAACTAGGAGGGGAGAGACAAGTAAAATCATTCACTAGTGTGTGTCTTATCTAAGTTGAATTTTGTGCTTTGGTTTGGATGATATTAACCTTTGTTTTATAGCCGTATTTTAAGAAGGGTATCTAAGAACCAATAGATGGGTAATGGATGAACAATGAGACAGAGAAAGTGAATTGGGAGCTAGATTTGAAATGAAAGTCCTTATCTCTTCGGAATACCAGGTACATACGTAAATTTTGAGAACGAAATTTCATAAGTAGTGGAGATTGTTAGACCTCGACCTTTATGAAATGAAAATCTAATTTAATTTATGATTATTATTATAAAACTGTAAAATGTTAAATTGATAAATGGTCAAATGGACAATTAAACGGATAAGTGAATTAATAAAAGAGGATAAATTAAATTTTTGGAAGAATGTTGGGCCACATGGGGCTAAAATCTGATAAGAAGGAGATGAAAGTGCTGATTTTTTTTATAAAAAGAAAAGACAAAAAGGAAAAGGAGGAGAAAAATAAAGAAAGAAAAGTCAAAAAGAAGAAATAAACTCCACCCACTTCCATTTCATTCCTATGTTGCAGCCACAAGGGGAGAGAGGGAGAGAGGGAGGCTGCTGGAAAAAGAAGAGAGAAAAGAGAGAGAAATAAGATTATAATAATAAAAATAAAAATTTAATGAAGATAATTTCTAAACCTTTGTCTAATGCTTTGATTTTCATATATGGATGTTAAGTTTTTATGAATTTTATATGGATAGAACATATTTATGTTTGTTTGTGATAGATTAAACTTGCATAAACATGAATCAAATTAGAGAAATCAAGAAACCAAAAAAAGAACAAAAATTTGGAAATTTTTAGAAAAATTAGTTTACTACTTGATTTTGTAAAATCTATAACTCTTTGTGTATAATGAGTTAGGAGATGAGTCATATATCAAAAGAAAGTCCTGAAAGTAAGCTAAACACAGAATCAAGAATTAACCAAAAATTTCTTGTAGCTTGTTCATAGTGATTGTTTAAATGAGACTGGTTCGAAAGACTCATAGTTTCTGAAAAATTAATTTTCTTAGGCTTTATTGCGTGGGTTATATCTCTTAACTCGGCCATTAAATCGTTACGATTTTTGAATATGTTATATATACATAAGCTGAGAATATGTTCACCAATTTTAAACCTTTAAAGATTAACGTATAATTTATTATGAATTTTAAGAGGTGACTAATTTAGAATTTCCGTAGCATAATTTCCAGCAACGTGCTTTAATGTTTAAAAATGTATAACTTAATAATTTTAAATCCGAATTGGGCGATTCTTATAATGACCCGAGAAATCGGATAGACTTATAAATTAAGTTTAAAGAATTATTATTTAATAAAATAAGATTTTATTAATAAAATTATGTGTTATGTGATTAAAGATCATTCTATGACTTAGGATGATTATAAAACGTAAGGATTTTGGTTATGTGCAAGATTAAACGAGTAAATTTTTTTAAGAAGAAAATAAAAATTTTCAAGAAAAAGACGAATTAGGCACGATTCATTCAACAAATTAAACCTAAAGATTAAACCTTAAGTGTTTGAATAACCTAAGTCTTTTAAAGAGATTGGTATGTTCTAATTGAAAGTAGTATGCACACAAGCCAATAATGATTGATGATAAAATATATACTTTGTAATAATCTTATTTATTTATTAATAAAAAATTGTTTAATTAAAGACTTTTAATTTATCTACATGATGCTGTTTTTATAATATGTGATAAACTCATAGTTTTGAGCAATACTTTTAAAATCATGATGATGAACATGCTAATGAGATCTAAATTATTAGATAGCTCACAAACTAAAATTGTTCATAATCGTTAGATTACTAAAAAGGGGATAGTGAATCAAGATAGATAGGTACACACGTTGCTTGTTCATTGGATAAGAATGATTGATCTCATGATCATTTGTGTGGAGACACTAAAGCAAGTATGTAGGTGCTTATTAGAGAATGTAGGTGATTATTGGAGAATAAGTTCACTGAACGTAGTTCGCTAAGGAATACCTAATGAAGTTTTTCTTGCCAGTCAATAGTCATTCATGTAGTAATAGTAGTACAAGTGATCCTTAGACTTGAGATCATCATAGTATCTTGTGTATGATGAGTTATACTTTGACATGTCCCTTAAGACCCTTATAGTATATCAAAAGGCAAAGGGTCAAAAATGCCTCTGATATTTACCCGATGTCCCATTTGCACCCTAAACTATTTTTTTTCTCCAAAAGTACCCTTAACGTTACATTTTTTGGGTCGCCCGTGCCCCTGCCGTTAACAGAAGACAAACGAGATTAAAATGTGATGACGTGACAAGCTTAAATATAAAATATATTCTAAATAAAAAATATATATCATTTAATCAAAACAAAAATTATTAAAATTCAAAATAAAAAAAAGCATAACATATTTACATCATTTAATCAAAATAATAAAATTCAAATTATTTTGTTAACTAATTAAAACAACTAATTAAATAAAATAAGTTGTATAACATATTTATATCATTTAATCAAAATACTAAAATTCAAAACATAACATATTTACACCAAATACTAATTAAAAAAATACTAAAATACTAATTAAAAAAATACTAAAATACTAAAAAAATCAAATTAAAAAATACTAAAATTTAAATTATTACATTAATTCATCAAAATAACAAAAATTCAAATTACATCATTAAAATACTAAAATCATAATACTAAATACTAATTGATATAAAATTTTAAATTACTAAAATCATAATACTAAATAATATTTTAAAATTCAAAAGCTGGATTATTATGATTAATTAAGTAATTTTAATATTAATTTTAAAATCATATCAATTTAAAAATATTATGATGTAATTTGAATTTTGAATAATTTTTAAAAAATATTATTATATCATCAAATTATAACATATACGAGTTATGTATAGATTATTACATCATCAAATTATTTATATTATTTATAACATATCTTTGTTATGTTTAGATTATTACATCATCAAATTTTTATATAGTTTAAAAATATTATTTAGTATTATGATTTTAATAATTTAAAATTTTATATCAATTAGTATTTAGTATTTTAATGATGTAATTTGAATTTTTGTTGTTTTGATTAATTAACAAAATAATTTGAATTTTAGTATTTTAATTTGATTTTTTTAGTATTTTAGTATTTTTTTAATTAGTATTTTAGTATTTTTTTTAAATTAGTGTTTGATGTAAATATGTTATGTTTTGAATTTTAGTATTTTGATTAAATGTTGTAAATATTTTATACAACTTAATTTATTTAATTAGTTGTTTTGATTAGTTAACAAAATAATTTAAATTTTATTATTTTGATTAAATGATGTAAATATGTTATGCTTTTTTTATTTTGAATTTTAGTATTTTTTGTTTTGATTAAATGATATATATTATTTTATTTAGAATATATTTTATATTTAAGCTTGTCATGTCATCACATTTTAACCCGCTTGTCTTCTACATTAACTAAGCAGGTACTTAATGCTTAATTCAAAAAATATAACGTTAAGGGTATTTTTGGAAAAAAAATTAGTTTAAGGTGCAAGTGAGACATCAGGGTAAACATCAGGGGCTTTTTTGACCATTTGCCCGTATATCGAAGGGTATGCTTGAGTGTAATAAATTTTACATGGAGATAATGAATGATCAACAAAGAATCTACCGCTTCTAGTAAAAGAAGAGAATGCCCTATGTAAGACCCCGAATTTTATGAAATAAAAGTATTCAATTTTTTTATTTAGTAAATAGTTAAATTGATAAAAAGTTAAAGTTAAGGGTGATATGTGAAATTTTTTCAAAATAAGCAAGTGACTATAAAATACTTATTGTTGTCAGGGAATATTCGTTTGGTCGTGGAATATTCTTGTTGTCGGGGAATATTCGTATGATGGCGCAACCATTTGTGGGTCCCATAACAGAATAACTGTCGGATGAAGAAAATGACAAATTTGAGTTTTTTATAAATAACGGCGTAATCGTTACTTAATTAACATCGTTGGAATACCCGGTGGTAAAAAATACGAATACGCGAGTTGAGCGGTAGAACACGATATTATGCAAAGAGTTTTGAATTATTTATTCTTACGTAAGAAGGCACTACTCAATAATTTTTACAGTAATTACTGTTCAATATTTTATTTTATTGATTCAATAATTGCTACGTTGATATTTTATATTATTATTGTTCAATAATTATCACTACACAGTATTTTCCATTATCAGATCAATAATTCATATTATTTGAATAATATTATTAGATAGCATTATTGGCAATGTCTAGAAAGTTCTGTCAAGGAGAGGTTTGGTCACCTAATTGTGCGCCAAATAAGGAGAATCCTTATCGGAAAGCCCCCTCTTTCCTGGGAATGACCTGGTTGTCATAATTGTGATTCTGTAATATTATTTGTGAATAATTAATTATTGATTTATATGATAAGAAAATATTTATTTTGTGTGGATATAAATGAAGGAATTAATGCTGAGGTGTTTTATTAGTATTTTGTCAAAATGAAGAACAAAATTTGGAAATTTTCAGAAAATTAGTTTATTGCTTGATTTTGTAAAATCTATAACTCTTTATGTATAATGAGTTAGGAGATGAGCCATATATCAAAAGAAACCCCTGGAAGTAAGCTAATCGTAGAAATTTGAATCACCCAAAAATTTATTGTGGATTTTTCATGGTGACTATTTATAGGAAACTGGTCCGAAGGACTCATAATCTGAAAAATCAGTGTTCTTGAGATATATTGCGTGAATTATAATTTTTAATCCGACCGTTGGATCGTTGTAATTTTTGGATATGTTATACATATATAAGTTGAGTATATGTTCACAAATTTTGAACCGTTAAAGATTAACGTATGATTTGTTATGAATTTTAAGAGGTGTTGAAAATTATCCATTTGTGGAATTCAGATATTTTCTTCTTGGAATTTGGAAAAACTTAAAGCTATAAAGTTGTAGAAAATTTGATTTCGTATGAAATGGACATAAAATTCGTATTTTTTGATAAAAGGGCTATTTATTATGAATTATTGAAGTTTCTGAATTTATAAATAATTTTGGAAATCTCTAGAATTGGTGGGCCCCACCTTTGGTTGGTGAAGAAATGTGCTGAAATTTTTGGTGGGTGGAAATAGTAGCAAGTAAAGCCATCAGGTTGCAGGTCAAGTCTGCTTCTGCGTTCTAACATTTTCCTATAAATAGGGTGCTTAGTTAGAATTGAAAATCACAACAGAAACAAGTTTTCTCTCTTTCTCTCTCTATATTATCGAGCGTATTTAGTGAGTATTTAGATACTTTGAGAGTTGCTATTCATTGCAAGTTTCCTTCAGCGTCATATTCGATATTTCAGTCAGAAGTACTGCTCTTTTGAGGTAAGGGATAGTAAGGGATATTGTCATTATTATAGTACGGGATTGTAAGGGATAATAAGGGATGTTATTTTCTTCATAATGATGTTATTCTTTCAATATCATTATACCGAAATATTGGTATGGATTTTATTATGGAATTTCTACCTTTTTCATGTTGGGGTTACTATTCACGTATACGATACTATTCACGTATATACGACACTATTCATGTATATGGAACTATTTACGTATATGACATTATTTACGTATACGGTACTATGTACGAATATGAGTTACTATTCATGAGCTACTATTCACAGGTACTATTCATGACAAAATTAGTTTCTTTTTCTGACCAAATTATCGTTGATTTATGAATCTTACTCTTGAAATTAAATGCAGTTGTTGATCATATTGTTTTTTATTATCATATATAACATTTTTATAATCTTGGTGATGAAATTTCTCTTTGACTTGAGTGTAAAGATGGGTAGATTATTGGTATGATCGTGACTATGGGTTCTCTTTGACCAGTAGTGCAAAGTTGAATTGTTGACTGATATGATCATGACCATTGAATTTATAATTGAATATCTTTAGCTTAAGTGCAAAGGTGAATTGATCAACATGGTTATAATTATCGTTTATATAAATTATGAAATAATTATATATTTCTTTGGGATATTAATATCTTTGGCACGTAGTGCAAAGATGATCTGTTGTTGAATATCTTTGGCCTGTAGTGCAAAGATGACCTGTTGTTGAATATCTTTGGCCCGTAGTGCAAAGATGATCTGTTGTTGAATATCTTTGGCCCGCAGTGCAAAGATGACCTGTTGTTGAATATCTTTGGTCCGTATTGCAAAGATAATCTGTTGTTGAATATCTTTGGCCCGTAGTGCAAAGATGACCTGTTGTTGAATATCTTTGGCCTGTAGTGCAAAGATGAACTATTGATGAATATCTTTGGCCCGTAGTACAAAGATGAATTTATTAGTATGATTATGAACAAGAACTGTGATTTGGTATAACCATGATCTTTGATGTTTCAGGTGAAGACATGTGATGAAAATTATCTTCGTCCTGGATGAGAAGAGGAATTTAGAACCACAATTATGATTATGAGTTATTCATATGATTGTGAACCAGAACTGTTTATTGATGTTACAGGGATAAAACATTGTTGGTGGACTGTTAACATGGAGAAGATAATAGACTTTATGGTCTATTTGACTCTTCTAATGGATTGCTCGTTCCGCTGCAACTATGGTTGAATTTTTTTTTCTACCATATGTTCTAAATTTCTGATTTATTACTGACGAAGGCTATTAATAATTTATTTATCTTTAGTCATGATATTCTTTACTGGGCTAGTTGTGCTCACCCTTCTGCTTCACAACTCCTTTCAGGTAATAAGAGTGTAGCTAGGTCGAGCGGGGGTAACAGGAGAATATAACGGTGGTCTTTAGCTGTGGAGGTTCTCCCTAAACAGTATAGAAAAGTGTTGTGATGCCCCCAAAATAGGTATACATCACCCATTCTGAGTCGCCAAATACATGATACAGAAATAAATACAACTTCAGTAATACAATTGTCGTGCAGAATACGACAACGCCTATACTGTGAGTTTGAATACAAATATTGTCTAATAGACAATATACAAACTCATAAAGAATCCTCATTACAATTATTGATACACTATTTTACAAAATAGTGAGGACTAATAAAACAACTATCTTGAATCATCACTCCATACCCCGGCTAGTTCCTGCTAAATTCTCTCCTCCTGAGAAGAACAATGGAACAAAAGGAAAAGGGTGAGCTCAACTAGCCCAGTAAAGAATATTATGACTAAGATAATATACAACAAATTATCATTAGTCTTCAACAGGGAAAAATCTGATAAAATATAATAGACAACAAGTTTTAGATCAACAACTGCAGCGGAAACAACAATCCATTAGAAGAGTCAAGTAGAGAATGAATTCTACTATCTTCTAAGATTTAAAAGTCAATCATCAACATTTTATCCCTGTAACATCAATCAATATACATCTTGAATCAAATATTCATCTTTGCACTACAAGCCAAAGATATTCATTTGTATCACTAGTTGGTCATGTTCATCTCAACACCTGTTCATCTTTGCACTACGGGCCAAAGATATTCATCAGTTAATCATTCATCTTTGCACTACAGACCAAAGATATTCAGTAATATCATCATTTAGGACTGAGGATGATGAAAAATATCTTAAAGAAAAGCGAATCCAAATTGAGATAAAAGAACAAATATTAGGGATTTGTATTACGGTTTATCCAAGTTCAATAATACTCCATAATAACCAATTGTGAAGCAGAATTCAAAAATAAAGATCAAAACATGGATACAATCAAAGATAGTAACCATAATAGACTCTTGGACAAAAGGAAAATTTTCATTTTTCTATTGAATAGTCAGATATCGTGAATAAGACCGTGATAACGTGAATAAGTAACTCCCATTACACAAAAAGTTTCAAATTTGATAAAAGTTCGGACCAATATTTCAAGATAATGATATTGAAAGAAATAATATCATTTACGAAGAAAATAACATCCCTTACCTCAAAATAATAATACTTACATTGAATATCTGGATGTAAGGTCGAAGCGAAACTTCAGAATTGAATAGCAACTCTCAAAGTATCTAAATACTCACAAAAATACGCTCGATAATATAGAGAGAAAGAAAACTTGTTTCTGGTGTCATTTTCAATTCTAACCTAAGCGCCTATTTATAGAAAAATGCTAGAACGCCAAAGGAGACTAAAATAATAAAATAATATTATTTATTCCTTCACTTCTACGCCCACCCATTTTGATCAACAAGCCAGCCAATTCTGAAATTTTTTGGCAGCCCACATGTTTAAAACAAAAGTGGGTTCCACCCAATTTTAATAAAAATTATTTTATTTTCTGAAACTTCAGTAATTCATAGAAAATAGCCCGTTTATCAGAAAAATATGAATTTTATGTCCATTCCACACGAAATTGAATTCTCTACAACTTTGTAGCTTAAAGTTTATTCAAATTCCAAACAGAAAATATCCAAAATCCACAAACGGATGATTTTTAATACCTCCATTCCGACAAAATACTGATAAAACACCTCAACATTAATTCCTTCATTTATAACCACAATAAATATATCCATCATTTTTATCCACATAAAATAAATATTTCCTTATCATATAAATCAATAATTAATTATTCACAATTAATATTACAGAATCACAATTATGACAACCAGATCGTTCCCAGGAAAGAAGATGCTTTCCGATAAGGATTTCTCCTTATTGGCGCGTAATTTGGTGACCAACCCCCTTTCCTAGACAGAACTTCCTTAGACATTGCCAATAATGCTATCTAATAATATTATTCAAATAATATGAATTATTGATCTGATAATGGGAAATACTGTGCAGTGATAATTATTGAAACAACAATAATATAAAATATCAACGTAGCAATTATTGAATCAATAAAATAAAATATTGAAGTAAGAATTATGTAACAATTATTGAGTAGTGCTTTCACGTAAGAATCAATAATTCAAAAATAATGTGCAATACCATGTGCTCACGCGCAACAACGCCAGACATTTTACTTTACTTTACCCACCGGGCATTCCAACAGTGTTAACGGTAACAATTACGCCGTTATTTATAAAAACTCCAATTTGTCATTTTCTTCATCCGACAGTTATTCTGTTATGGGGCCCACAAATGGTTGCGCCGTAGTACGAATATTCCCCGACAACAAGAATATTCACGACCAAACGAATATTCCCCAACAAAAAATGAATATCTTATAACCACTTGCTTATTTTGCAAAATTTGCACATTTCAACCATAACCAAAATATTATATCAATTTAACACCTTATTATTCACAATAATAAATAGAGGAAATTCGATTTTATTTATAATAAGTTAGGGTCTTACAACCTCCCCTCCTTATGAAATTTTATCCTCAAAATTGATGTACGTACCTGGTGTTTCAAAAAGGTGAGGATACCTCGCTTTCATTTCTGATTCCAACTCCCAGGTCATTTCTTCAATAACATGGTTTCTCCACAAAACCTTAACTTGTGGTATAACCTTGGTGCGTAGGACATGCTATTTCCTATCCAAGATCTTAACAGGTACCTCCTCGTACGTTAAATCTTCGGCTATCTCGTCTGGTTCTAACTCAATAATGTGGTTCGGGTCTTTCACATATTTACGAAACATAGATATGTGAAAAACATTATGAACACGAGACATGCTTGGAGGTAATGCGAGTCTATAGGCCACATTTCCTATTCGGTCAAGAATCTCAAATGGACCAATAAATCGTGGATTGAGCTTTCCTTTCTTCCCAAATCTTGTAACTCCCTTCCATGAAGCAATACGTAACAATACATGATCCCCAATATTAAATTCCACGTCCTTTCGATGAAGATCCACATAACTCTTTTGTCGATCCTGTGCCGTTTGTATACGTTGTCGAATCGTTTGGATCTTCTCTATAGTCATTCATACCAAATCTGGTCCCAACAATGTTGCTTCTCCCACCTCATCCCAGCATAGTGGAGAGCGACACTTTCGTCCATACAATGCTTTAAATGGAGCCACACCTATACTTGCCTATAACTGTTGTTGTAGGAGAATTCCACCAATGGTAGGTACTTATCCCAACTCCCTTTGAAATCTAGGACACAGAGTCTTAATATATCTTCAAGAGTTTGAATAGTCCTCTCTGATTGTCCGTCCGTTTGAGGATGGTATGCCTAACTATATCGTAAATCCGTGCTCATAGCTTTCTGCAAGCTAACCCAAAATCGTGAAGTGAATCTTGGGTCACGATCCGAAACTATGGATACTGGCATGCCATGCAATCTCATAATCTCATTCACGTACATACGAGCAAGACGTTCAAGGGAATAAGTCTCCCGTATAGGCAAGAAATTGGCAGACTTGGTTAATCTATCAACAATTACCCAAATCACATCTATGCCTTGAGAAACCTTGTGAAGACCCGTAACGAAATTCATAGTAATGTGTTCCCACTCCCATTTCGGAATCTCAAGTGGTTGCAATGGACCCTTTGGTACTTGATGCTCTGCTTTTACACGTTGACAAGTTAAACACCTCGAGATAAACTCCGCGACCTCTCTCTTCATATTGCTCCACCAAAATGTATGTCGAAGATCATGATACATTTTGGTACTCCCAGGATGGATTGCAAACGGTGTGTTGTGTGCCTCCATCATAATTCTATGCTTCAAGTCAGAATCGTTAGGAACACAAAGTCTGGAGTTGACTCGAAGTATTCCTTCTTCATCGATTCTTGCTTCTCCTATTCTTCAAGTCAGAATCGTTAGGAACATGTCATCAATGCAAGGTAGCGGATACCTATTCTTGATGGTGACATGGTTCAATTCTCGGTAGTCAATACAAAGTCGCGTACTCCCATCTTTCTTCTTTACAAATAACACAGGTGTAATAACCCGATATTTTCTATATAAATAAAACAGAAATTTTGCGTAATTTTTTTTTTTTATTTTAAGGATGAGGATTTGTACAAGATAATGTGTATATATATATATATATATATATATATATATATATATATTTATGTGGTAAATAAAATATATTTATTACATGAATATTTACAAATAATTTTATTTTAGAATTAATGATCATTATAAATTATATTTTTTAATAATTAATTTTATTGTAAAAATGTTTTTATTATTTATTTTTCAAAAAACATATTATATTATATTATTTAAATAATATAAGGAATGGTTATTGTAGTTATTATAATTATTATTTATTTATATGAATTTTAGCTCGAATTATTAAGTTAAATATTTTAACTTAATTAATAAAGTTGTTTATGCAAGGTAAATCAGATATGGAATCCAAACCCTAATTCTGGTTTTGGAACAAGGAATGGTAATAATAATATAATATTAATTATATTTTTAATTTTTCAAAATATGTACAATATACGTGGACCGATAATGGTTGGTCAATTATGGCGTTACATGACAAACCCTAGTATTATTGTGTGAAACCCTAATTTAAAATACAAATTAGAGTTCAAGATTGTTAGGTAATAGTAATGATGTGATCAATGTCGGATAGTATAAATATAAATGCTAATTAGGTAAACCCTAATTATTGACTAGAAACCCTGATGGTGAAATTAAAATCCTAATCGATATTTAGGAACCCTAATTGTCAAATTGGGAAACCCTAATTACTAATTTAGGATGTTTAATACTCATTAGCAGAATTTAAACCCTAAATGATCATGATTAATGTGATTAGAAACCCTAATTACAAATTGTTAACCATAATTATTAAATTATTAACCCTAATTATCAACTGGGTGCTCTAATTGATAAATTAGTGATCTTAATTATAATTAGTAAATTATAAACCCTAATGTTCATGTATAATATAATTACTAAACCAAATCTAATTAGGAATTTCTAAATTACAATTTTAGAAACTAAAATTTTATATTTTTCAAACCCTAAGTGCTAAATTTTATAAATGATATATGCTAAATCTTAGGGTTAAACCCTAAGGGTTTGCCAAGTTCCATTTTTGCCATTAAATTGGAAAGACCAATGACCATTATGCCCTTTGCATTATTAAAGCTACAAACTTAGATTTTGACCTAGGGAAAGTTGTTGGCCAACCCTATGCAACCCATGTGACAAATCTAAAAAAAAATCAACACATATCAGCCCATTTTCTAGACATATACATTATATACACTTATATATATAGATTGGAGGAGAGAGAAATGACATTTATTCACTTACATTTTGCACAACACTCAAACTAAACTCTCTCAAGCTCATAGCTACGAAATTTCTTAGTATATCAACTCCCAAGACCAGCCCCACTAACACCATAACCAAATCAGAAGCCAGAAATCAAAATCGTTCAAAGAAGGTATAAACCCTAGCCAAGAAATCTGTCCATCGATCTGTTGTTAGATGTTAGATTTTTTTTGTTAAACATGTTGTATAAGGTGTCTAATGATGATCTGGGTTGCTAGATGTTAGATCCGTAACATCTAGAGTCTCGGATTTGAAGATTTGTAAAATCTGGAAATTTTATTTTTTTGTGTCTGACAGTGAATTTCAGGCCTTGTAGATCTCAATCTGTGTTTGATTTTTGTGTTTTAAGTGTTGGATATTATAGTCTGATATGTGGTCTTTGATCTGGATCAAGAATCAGGCCTAGATCAGTTTTATATTGCAACTTATAAGTGGTCAAACCACGTTGACCGACATTGACCACACGTTTCTGGGTAACCTAGAACGTGCCCAGAAAGTCTGACAGCATGTTCATGTATTTAGATCTTGCTAGTGTTTACGTTTTAGACCCTTTTATTGTTGTAATGTTGTTGTCTGACATGTAGGCTACATGACCATGCCTCTAGAATCATTATATCCTTCTCTGAATCAAATTAATCAGTGGTCAAAGTTGTGAGGATTTAAAGCTATGGGATGAAGTTTCGGGTAACCTGAGAAACCTTCATAAGCGATTCGACCCTACTTCAACAACCGCCCATATCTCGCTTATATGTGATGTTGTTAAAATGTTTTTATGTAATGAATCTATAGTCTTACATGTGGTCTACACACTGAAGGCTTAATATCACTAAAACATCAACAGAAATGCAAATTGTGGAAGCCCCAAAGAAATAGGCAATTGAATCGTTCTTCATTTCAGGCAACCCAGAAAATGAAGAACAATTCTGACATCTACTTTGAAGGCTTTGATCTCGCTTGTGTTGTGCTTTTTGATTATGTTTGTTGTAGGATCTTGTAGTATTACATTAGTACTACAACCTCTAACCTTTAACGTTTCCAGAAACATCATGACCGGATCAGTGTTCTTGGTCAAACTAGCTAACCCGAAGCTGGCTATGAATGTTCTTAAAGGCTCAAGAACACCATAGACTACACTGTCTGTCGCTAAAGGCTTTTAGCGACAATTTTATTAATTTTAATTAATTAAATTTTAAAAATCATTTAAAAATAGAAATTTAATTCAGAAAATTACAAAAATAATTTTAAAAATTATTTGAAGTTATAAAATTTAACTTTTGATAATTTGAAATATTTTTCATAAATATTAGTATTTATTTAAATATTATTGGTAATTAATTTATTTATTAAATGCATTAAATAAATTAATTAAAAATGATTTTATTATATTAAAATTATTTTAAATGATAATAAGTTATTTAAAAATATTTTAAGTTATAAAATATATCTTTTAATATTTTAAAGTAAATTTCATTAATTATTTAATATTAATGATATTAGATTTATTTAACAATTAAATAAAATAAATTAATTAAAAATCATTTTAATATTATAAAAATCATTTTAAATGAAAATAAATAGTTTAAAAATATTTTAAGTTATAAAATATAACTTTTAATATTTAAAGGTAAATTTCATGAATTAATTATTATTAATGATATTAAAGTTATTTAATAATTATATTAAATAAATTAGTTTAAAAATAATTTTTATATTATAATAATCATTTTAAATGAAAATAAAGTGTTTAAAGATATTTTAAGTTATAAAATATAACTTTTAATATTTAAAGGATAATTTCATTAATAATCTAATATTAATGATTATTAAATTATTATTAATAATATTAATTTTTTTAATAATTATATTAAATAAATAGTTTAAAATATTTTTATTAATCATTTAAAAGGATATAAATGAATTAAAAAATATTATTAAGTTATACTTAATGACTTTTAATATTTTGATAAATAATACATTAATACTTTAATATTAATGATAATTATTTAAAAGTGATTTTAAATGTTTTAAAAATCATTTAAGGCTAATATTAATACTTTAAAATATTCTAAGTTATTATAAATAACTTTAATATTTTGACAATGATTTCATTAATAGTTTAATATTAATTAAATGTTAATGATAATGAAATTACTTAATATTTAAATCATTTAATAATGATTCCTAGATTTCAAAAATTATGATAAATTATAATAAATGTTTAAAATTATTACAAGTCATTTAAAAATAATATGAGTGATACTAAGTTACGGAGTTAGAGTCTTAGACTCGATAATTACTGATAAAGTTGTCAATACACCGACATATTTCATAAATTGATCTGGACTTAGAAAGGTTGACTTAATAAATGTTTATTTGTGATTCAATGGTTGTTAAACTTACATGACAATGTGATTAGGTTATGTCTTTGTTGCAAATAGCGAAAGACAATATGATATGATATGTTATTCTAATCAATCGAATGATCTATTTAATGATAGGGCTTGATATAAAACATAAATCTAAATTGTGTAAGCAGCAGACAAGGCAAGTATCTAATCCTTTGCATTTACTTTATGCAACGGACATGCGTAAGATAATATATGAACTGTTCATTTTAATTGTTCAAATATTTCAACCTTTGTATGTATTTATGTAATGATTCTGTATAAGTAAGTTATTAAATTATAATCTGTTGTACAAGTTCCTTAATTATGTTATTGTAGATCAAGAAATATATAATGTTCATTAATTTCTAAACTTGGTTATACAAGTGTCCTCACTTGGATAATTATTATATTTTTATCACATGTTGTTACATACTTATCGGTGTCCAGTATGTACAAATTAAATTAAAAAGTCGTCTAAGCTATTTGATCTGGCTAGACACAAACTTAAAATTGTTGTTGAGCAAGATAAGAACGTTATTGTTATCCAACTGAATTGTTTTGGTTCGGATTCTAGATTGGTATGAACATCCCAAATATGGGAAATTTTTATGCGCCTAAGGCGAAAATGCTGGACGAAAACATCGTCCTATAATGTAGTATTGATCAATACAGGGCATAACGGGCTGATCACCCCCGTGCCCGTAAGTTATGACGATTTACAGATGAAGTTCTATTTAACCTTTTCGAAAATAGAAAACAATGTTCATAGTCTGTCAAATGATCATCATTTATAGTCAATACGTAGTTTCAAAAATTTGAAATCGAAATGATATGTTGTTTATTATTGGTTCAGCTTACTTCACAACTGTTGATTCGTTGTAGAAGTATCGTTCAAAGAAAACATTTAAATCATTCAGCTAAATGTTATTGTTACTATTACTTGCTGGGCACTCAAATGCTCATCCTTGCTTAATTTAAATGTTTTTACTAAGTATGAACAACTTTCAAGGCTCTGCCAAGAACAAAGGGAAAGGGAAGGTCATTTGAATGAAAGATAATGCTATCTTTTGTAATAACTAGACTTTATTAGGATAATGATGATATAGATTAATTATCATGTAATGTAACGAATATTTGAAGGTTTCGTACTTGGGATTGAAAACTCTGATAATATGTAAATTAAATTTGATAATCTATATTATTGTTATTATTATTAGTATTATTCGCTCATAGAAATGGTATCGTAAGCACTTTGAGTTCAGTTTCAAGTACACGAATTTGGAAGCGTCACTGACGTGGTATCGAGCTATAGGGTTAGAAACCTTAGGTGGGATGGACCTTAGGCTATAACCTTAGAACAGAGAGAAACGTTAAAAATATAAACAACTCATATAGAGTTTAAAAAGAGATGAATCAAATAAATTCATCGTCAACCCAAATAAAAGATAAACTATACAAAATTCTTTTTTTTGTTATGTGTATATATTATATGCTAATCGGGATAATTTATGTGTGTAGATGTCGGTGAAAAGGATTAGGATACTCTCGGATCAGAAAAGAAGGAGCCAATATCAAAGTCAATAGCTGAAATAAAGGCTCAAAGTGAAGGTAACCTCGATGAGGTGGTTATTGTGGAAAACGTAATACCAGATCCGAAAATGGTGGAACTGACAGATAGTGATTCGGATACTGAAGTTGGAGCTGATCAAGCCTCAACCGAAGTGCAGAATCTGCGGACCAGGTTTCCTCTTTGGAAAAGCTGTGGGAAATAGAAAAACTTCTAAATAGCCAACTGCGGAAAGCATTAATAGAAACAATGGAAGAACAAGATAAGCTTAAAATCCAAATTAACCAAATTAGAGCTAAAAGCAACAAAGCAGGCGCGGCTCCGAGCAAGAAGGGGAAAAGGAAAATGAAAGACCGTGATATAAGAAATCCTGATAATAACCAAGGAAAAATTAATCGAATAGAAAGCTGTGCAAATTGTGACAAGAAACATGAAGGCGTATGCAGGAAAGGGGAATATGTTTGCTACAATTGCGGACAGAAGGGACATTTCTATCCTCATTATCCCAATCCAAAGCAATGTGTCTGTTTTATTTGTGGAATAGGAGGTCATCAAGCAAAAAGTTGTCCAAGATCAAGAAAAAGGCGATGCATAGGTAGTATAAGTTCTGTGGTATATGTGTGTTAATATAATATTTGTGTTATGTATGTCTGTGTAATGAAATATTCTCAACTTTTGTATAAGTTAAAGCAGTAAATCCTGACTTTTGTGGTCACAAAGGGATAGTAATATGGGCTATGTTATGTAAATTACTAAGAATTAATGAAAATGAACTTATGTTTGAGTAATGAAACAAGTTTAATATATTAAACTTATGTGATAAGGTTTAGAATGTAAGTTAAATTATGTTTTATTTAATTAGATAATGTCGCCAAGACGTCAAACTAGAAATCGAAGGGCAGAAGAATCTGTCAACAACGCTGGGGGACAACAACCAGATCCAATGCAACACTTTGCAAATATGGTAGCTCAGGCTATGCAACAAGGAATACCAGTCGCAGGGAACCAGCCAGACAACTGCTTGGCAAACTTCAAAGACTTCAAGGCTGCAGGACCGCCCGAATTTAGAGGTACAATTGACCTTATAGAAGCCCAAACATGGGTTAAAGAAATCGAAAAAGCGTTCGTTATAGCTAGGGTAGCTGAGGGGCAAAAGACCGCTTTTGCCACCTATATGATGAAGGGTGAGGCAAATTTTTGGTGGGAAGCAAATCAGGCAAGGGCAGGAGCAGGTGTAGTTGCTTGGGAAGGGTTTAAAACCTTATTTTTTGAAAAATATTTTTCATCTAGTATGCAGGCTAGGATGGAGGTAAAATTTCTGGAATTGAAGCAGAAAAATATGACGGTGTCAGAATACGCCGCTAAGTTTAATGAGTTGGCTAGGTTTACTCCGCATCAAGTTGATACAGAGGCTAGGTGCGGTTTGGTGAGGTTTGAAGTCCAAACTGCACCCGAAACCGCTTAGGTGCGGTTTGAAAATTTTAAAATCGCACCCGAAACCATTTGTGATTGGTGTGGTGCGGTTTTAATTGGTGCAGTTTCGGTTTCAAAACCAATTGAAACAACAAAAAAGTCTAAGCCTTCAATAAAATTTAACATAAAACTTACATCGAGCAATTAACTTAGTGACAGAGTCGACAATGAGAATTATATCAAGCATTCTTTAAAACTAAAACATACGCTATATAAAACAACGGAAACCATATATTCGATAACAAGCAAGAATGTTTATCTAGTTCCCCAAAAATTAAAAGTATATACTGGAGATAGAATGAAATTATATCTCATATATTGCAGGGATGACTTATAGAATATAATCCTAACTATACCTAATTTGAAAAATAATCTATTAGACTATTACTATTATAGCATTGACATTAACCAATGCATCAAGTGCTCGAGCCCCTCAGCTATAAGCCCATCCAATAATGCATCAAACAAATTCAAAATTCCAAAACCCAATTGCTTAATTTTTAACTCTATAACCTCTAACATCTTCTTTCAATTGGTGAAAAAATGATAATGCAAGACTGAGATTTTCTCTGAGCGTGTTAAAGTAAAAAGTAACTTTAGAATTTACTAGAGATAATACATACATACACACACATGGTGCGGTTTCAATTTTATGCGTGCGGTTTTGGCCAGTAACCAAACAGGAACCGTAAATTTGGTTATTCAACCCACCTAAAACCGCCACATACGCCGGAACAGTTGGTGCAGTTTTAATTGGTGCGGTTCGTGCGGTTTTTGGTGCGGTTTCGGTTCCAATTTGGTTACTTGCTCAGTCCTAACAGAGGCTAAGAAAGCTAGAAGGTTTGAGCTAGGATTAAAACCCTGGCTCTACAATAAGGTGGCAGTGTTGCAGATCCCTACATTTGCAGCACTCATGGAGAAAACTATTATTGCTGAGGAGGGGAGTGAGGCCATGAGTCTCTACAACAAGGAAAGAAGGAAAAAGGGTAAGGTTGAGGGAGCTGGGAAGGTGGAAACAAATAGTGGAAATAGGAGTGAAAAGAGGAAGGGAAACAACTTTGGGGGTATGTAGGTGAAGCAGGAAGGTACAAAGAAGAAGCAACTGGTACAATGTGGGAATTGTGGAAAGAACCATTTGGGGGAGTGTCTGAAAGGTAAATTTGTATGTTTTAAGTGTGGGTAGGAGGGCCATATCTCTCCCAACTGCCCCAATCCTAGAACTATTAATGGGTATTTTCTGTGCGGATCAAAGGAGCATAAGGTGAAGGACTGTACGAAAAGGAGGACGGAGGCAGAAAGCGTGAACATGGGGAAAAGCGGCAGAACTTTGGCGATCACAGGACCAACATCATCTAGCAAGCTGACAAAATCTACTGCAAGGGTCTTCAACATGACAGTCCAGGATACGGCGATAGCTGACAATAGAACTCCAGGTATTATTCGTATAACTTTTATTCTCTTATATATGATTTTCCTATAAATAATAAATTATTTTATAAAAAAATTTTGAAGGAGAAATTTGAGTTCTTTTAAGAAATCAAATTTCCGTTTAATCAGAAAGACAAGCTTTATGTGAAAAGTTAAAGATCAGTTTGATCAATTATGATCGAGATCTACTTGAAATGACTGTGTATGTTATGTACTCTAATATGTGTAAGTTTTAAAACGGTGATTCCGGGGAATGAATCTTTAAAAGGGAGGGTGAATGTAATAACCCGATGTTTTCTATATAAATAAAACAGAAATTTTGCGTAATTTTTTTTTTATTTTAAGGATGAGGATTTGTACAACATAATGTGTATATGTATTTATGTGGTAAATAAAAATATATTTATTACATGAATATTTACAAATAATTTTATTTTAGAATTAATGATCATTATAAATTATATTTTTAATAATTAATTTTATTGTAAAAATGTTTTTATTATTTATTTTTCAAAGGAAATATGATATTATATTATTTAAATAATATAAGGAATGGTTATTGTAGTTATTATAATTATTATTTATTTATATGAATTTTAGCTCGGATTATTAAGTTAAATATTTTAACTTAATTAATAAAGATGTTTATGCAAGGTAAATCAGATATGGAATCCAAACCCTAATTCTAGTTTTGGAACAAGGAATGGTAATAATAATATAATATTAATTATATTTTTGATTTTTCAAAATATGTACTGTATACGTGGACCGATAATGGTTGGTCAATTATGGCGTATACATATGACAAACCCTAGATTATCTTGTGTGAAACCCTAATTTAAAATACAAATTAGAGTTCAAGATTGTTAGGTAATAGTAATGATGTGATCAATGTCGGATAATATAAATTTAAATGCTAATTAGGTAAACCCTAATTATTGACTAGAAACCCTAATGGTGAAATTAAAACCCTAATCGATATTTAGGAACCCTAACTGTCAAATTGGGAAACCCTAATTACTAATTTAGGATGTTTAATGCTCATTAGCGGAATTTAAACCCTAAATGATCATGATTAATGTGATTAGAAACCCAAATTACAAATTGTTAACCCCAATTATTAAATTATTAACCCTAATTATCAAATGGGTGCTCTAATTGATAAATTAGCGATCTTAATTATAATTAGTAAATTATAAACTCTAATGTTCCTGTATAATATAATTACTAAACCTAATCTAATTAGTGATTTCTAAATTACAATTTTAGAAACTAAAATTTTATATTTTTCAAACCCTAAGTGCTAAATTTTATAAATGCTACATGCTAAACTTTAGGGTTAAACCCTAAAGGTTAAACCCTAAAGGTTAAACCCTAAGGGTTTGCCAAGTTCCATTTTTGCCATTAAATTGAAACGACCAATGGCCATTATGCCCTTTGCATTATTAAAGCTACAAACTTAGATTTGACCTAAGGAGAGTTGTTGGCCAACCCTATGCAACCCATGTGACAAATCTCAGCAAAAATCAACACATATCAGCCCATTTGCTAGACAAATACATTACATACACTTCTATATATAGATTAGAGGAGAGAGAAATGACATTTATTCACTTAAATTTTGCACAACACTCAAACTAAACTCTCTCAAGCTCATAGCTACGAAATTTCTTAGTATATCAACTCCCAAGACCAGCCCCACGAACACCATAACCAAATCAGAAGCCAGAAATCAAAATTGTTCAAAGAAGGTATAAACCCTAGCCAAGAAATCTGTCCATCAATCTGTTGTTAGATGTTAGATTTTTTTTGTTAAACATGTTGTATAAGGTGTCTAATGATGATCTGGGTTGCTAGATGTTAGATCTGGGTTGCTAGATGTTAGATCCATAACATCTAGAGGCTCGGATTTGAAGATTTGCAAAATCTAGAAATTTTATTTTTTTATGTCTGACAGTTAATGTCAGGCCTTGTAGATCTCAACCTGTGTTTGATTTTTGTGTTTTAAGTGTTGGATATTATAGTCTGATATGTGGTCTTTGATCTAGATCAAGAATCAGGCCTAGATCAGTTTTATATTGCAAGTTATAAGTGGTCAAACCACGTTGACCGACATTGACCACACGTTTCTGGGTAACCCAGAACGTGCCCAGAAAGTCTGACAGCATGTTCATGCATTTAGATCTTGCTAGTGTTTACGTTTTAGACCCTTTTATTGTTGTAATGTTGTTGTCTGACATGTAGGCTACATTACCATGCCTCTAGAATAATTATATCCTTCTCTAAATCAAAGTAATCAGTGGTCAAAGTGGTGAGGACGAAACTGCCGGATGAAGTTTCTGGGTAACCCAGAAACCTTCATAAGTAGTTTCTGACCACTACTTTGACCGGCCCATATCTGCTTTATGTGATGTTGTTAAAATGTTTTTATGTAATGAATCTGTAGTCTTACATGTGGTCTACACACTGAAGGCTTAATATCACTAAAACATCAATGAAATGTTAGTATGGAAGCCAAAATAGGCAATGAATCGTTCTTCATTTCGGGTAACCTAGAAAATGAAGAACAGATTCGACATCTACTTTGAAGGCTTCGATCCGCTTTGTTGTGACGCCCAAAATTAGGTATACATCACCCATCTTGAGTCGCTTGGATACATGGTGTAATTCAAATACAACTTAATAATACAATACGTGGTGTACAATACGACAAAACATAAACTGTGAGTTTGAATACAAATATTGTCTACTAGAGAGCATACAAACTCAAAAAGAGTCCTCATTACAATTATTATCACACTATTTCACAGAATAGTGAGAACTACTAATGCAACATCTAGGATCATCACTCTGTTCCCGATTAGTCCCAATTACGTTCTCATTTCTGAAGAGAAAAAGAAAAGAAAAGGTGAGCTCAACTAGCCCGAGAAGAAATATTATGACTAAGATAATGCAGAATAATTTATCGTTAGCCTTCAACAATGTTAAACTGATAAAATATAATAACTATCAAGTTTAACTGTAGCGGAACAAGCAATCCATTAGAAGAGTCAAGTAGAGAATAAAATCTACTATCTTCTATGATTTAAAAGGTTTTTCATGACTTTTATCGCTGAGACTCAACTTAATAAATAATCCACATTATCAAATCATCCCTGCACTACAGGCCAATGATATTCTTTAGTATCACGACCACGAATTATCCATGCACTATGGCTAAAGATAATCATGTTTTCATCAACGGTCTTGATCATGCCATAAAATAATTCATCTTTGCACCACGGCCAAAGAGAATCCATAGCCATAATCATACCAAAAACTGTCCATCAATACACTACGGGCCAATGAGGACTTTTTCCACATCATTTGTAACATTACGGTTATGATTATACCGAATAATCCCTGGTCATAATCATACCAAGTTCATCTATGCACTACAGGCCACAAATGACTTTCAACATAATATAAACATGAGGATGATGACAATGATATAAGAATTCAATAAAATAAGTTCAAGAATTAATTTATCCAGGAACTAATAACGTCCACATTGTCAACATGATACTTATTTGTAGAGTAAAATTCAAGAATGCTCAGAAGAATATTTCCATGAAAAGATACTGGATGAAGTGCAAATATCAAGGATATTCCACTAATTTCATGAAGTATAGAAGTCAAAACTTTAACCAACTGAGTATAATAAAGAATGGAATAACAAAAGAAATCACCATGCATGCGGTACTTAGCATAGACAGGTTATTCCAACATAATAATAAATAACGAAACCAGGTCAGGCAAAATTCGCACCGACAGGATGTTCCAACAGAATAATAAAAAATGGAATAACAACAGAAATCACCATGCATGCAGATATTGATGTAGACAAAGTTATTCAACAGAATACTAATAAAAAGGCGGAACCGGGTCCAACGTAAAACACACGGAGCAGGATATTCCAATGTAATAATAATAAAGATTTTAACCAAGTCCCACGTAAAAAACGCATGACGAGGATATTCCAATGAGAATAATAAATAACGGAACCGGTCCATCAGAAACGCTTGCAGACAAAATATTCCAAGAATAATAAATAACGGAATCGGTCAGGCGTAAAATGCATGATGGGGATATTCCAGCGAGAATAATAAAGAATGGAATATTAGAAGAATTTCACCATGTATGCGATTACTTTGCATAGGCAAGGTTATTCCACATAATAATAAAGAATGGAATAATAGAAGAATTTCACCAAGTATAGGGTATCCAGCGATATCTGAGTTATTCCAACAGGATAATAAAGAATGGAATAACAGAAGTTCTCTTCTTGAATAAGAAAGAAAGAATACCCCTTACGAGTACAATAAATAATATTCCCTACCTTAAGAAGATGAGTCTTTGGATATATAAGTAGTGAAGTAGAAAGAGAATACTTTCTTCTTTCTCTCTATAGTTTATCTCTCTAGAGTTTCAGTGAATTCGTAAGAAATAATGAATGAATGAGCTTCTATTTATAGAAAAATAGACTGCATAGTAACTAATTCATGAACGGTCCAAATTGATTTACTTTAATCTTACGGTCCATATTTAAAGCAAAATCTTTTAAATAAAATATAATATATTCTATTTATAATCTAATAAAAGCGAATAACTTTATAAAAGATTTTACTATGCAAACACTATGCAGTAATTATACAAACACTATGCATAATAAAATATAATATATTCTAATTATTGTCTAATAAAAGCAGATAACTTTATAAAAGTATTACATTTTATATAAAAAAATTTTACTATGCAAAACACTATCTGCAGACATTATGCAACACTATGCATAATAGAATATAATATATTCTATTTATAGAATAACTTTATAAAAGTATTACATTTTATATAAAAAGATTTTACTATGCAAAATACTATGCAAACACTATGCAACACTATGCATAATAGAATATAATATATTCTATTTATAGAATAACTTTATAAAAGTATTCTGTTTTATTATATTAATAATACCAATAAAACAAACTGAGTGACTTATCACATAAGCATCAATAATCAACACCGTGTGCTACTATGCAACCGCAGCGTACATCGTACTTTTACTTACTAAGAGTAGTTCAACAAGATTAATGGTAAAACTTCCGTCGTTTTTTTTCAATAAAATATTTTTTGTCGTTTTCTCAATCGAATAATAATTTCGTTTTATGGGGTCCACTAATGATTGTGTCTTGGTAGTACGAATATTCACGATAAAAAAATTCTCCGACCAATCGAATATAATATGACAACTTGCATACTTTGCAAAATTTATAAATATTACCCATAACTATAACATTATCTCAAATCCACACCATAATATTAAAAAAAAGTATTTCAAAAAAAATTAAATCTTTATTCATAAAATCTGGGGTCTCACAATCTCTCCTCCTTATGATATTTCGCCCTAAAAATTTACGTACGTACCTGGTATATCGAAGAGGTGAGGATACCTTGACTTCACTTCAAATTCTAAATCTTGAGGTATAACCTTTGTGTGTCGAATATGATCCTTCTTATCCAAGATTTTAACACGTATCTCTTTATACGTTAAATCTTCTGCTATCTCGTCCGGTTCTAAATTAATAATGTGGTTCGGGTCGTCCACATATTTACGTAACATCGATACGTAAAAAAAAAACGTTCTGAACACGCAACATACTTGGCGGTAAAATGAGTCTATAGGCCACAGTTCCTACTTCATCGAGGATTTTTAAATGGGCCAATTAAATCGAGGGTTGAGATTTCCTCTCTTCGTCGATTCTTGCTTCTAGAATAACACCCTCTTGAACCTTCTTCTTCACATTTATTAGCTCCGGGTGTGTAGCTTGAGCGGCTTTAACTTTATCGATTAAAGTCGATTCTACTCGTATATTCGTTATCTTCACTTGGGTTCCTAGAGTCTTTAACTCTATCTTCATCATTTGTAAGTCGTACGAAATGGGTCTTTGTGTTAACAACATCACACTCGTAAACGCATATGATCTTCTGTTCAACGCGTCAGCTACCACATTCATTTTTCCCACGATGATATTGAATGGTACGATTAAAATCTTCAACAGTTCAAGCCAACGTCTTTGGCACATTACACGTTCGTTTTAGGTGAAGAAAATATTTGAGGGTTTTAGAAATGGGTTTTGTACTGGGGTCAATACAAAATTCGATTTCACGCTCTAGGGGTAGGCTAAGAAGTCTTCAAGAATACGTCAGGAAATTTATTAACAATAGAAATATCATTCAAAACTGTGACCCTCATCCAAGACTTGGATAGCACGTCACATTGATACCTATCAACTTGCCATCGTCATTCACGACGTCGCCTACAGAAAGTCTGGCTTCGGTGCATCCCACACAAGGAAGTCAACAATGAAAGGACCAGGGCTCTTTACTTATGGCTTGGTATGATAATGATTGACTTTAGTGGCTTGGTTGCTTGAATTCGCATAACAGGTTGGTTAGGAATATGAAAGCTAACAACCTTACGAAAAGAATGATGAGTAGTTAACCAATCGATTCCTAAAATCACATCAAAGGCAATTATTCTCAAAGAGATAAGATCGACAGGTAACGTGAAAGTGTCGATTTGAATCAAACAAGATTTATAAACAGTGGAGGTAACGAAGGTTTCTACTAACGAAGTTTCAACCAATAAGTCAAGGTCTAACTTCTCTGGGGTCAAATTTAAATGTTGAGCGCAAGCAAGAGAGATAAAAGAATGGGTAGAACCGGTATCTAATAAGGTATAGACTTCGCAAGAATTTATGATTTACTTACTGTAACAACCTCGTTTGGGTTCCTTGATAAATGCTCTCACTTATACTACCGGCTTTGTCTTGTCTGAGACATCTTTTGGCATCATTATCCCAGTTGGACTTGACTTCACTTCACGACAAAATCGAGCTAGGTGACCTTCTCTTCTTGAAATTTCCACTTCTATTATCTTGGCCATGATTACCACCGAAGTGGTTACCATTCTTGGCATGATAATTTCCCCACGATGGTTATCATTGTTCGATGGCCGTTGCCACAATGTATGATGATTATTATCGTCTTTGTTGGTCGTTACCTTTTGGTTGAAATTTGACTCAGCGGTCTCATGTGCTTCATTGCTTATCTCGGCATTTTCATATGCCATTTTCAAACTTTGTCACAAAACAAGGGTTAATTAACATAACATATTATCCCTATACTGTAATTGACCAATTAAATACCAAATAAACTTAGGTAGGTCATACTAGCGAAGGAATTCCCCATCTCTCCCCTCCTAGTTCTTGTCTCACATCTCAGCCAGGGATCATATCCTTAAGCTTTGATACCAACTGTGACGCCCCCAAAATTAGGTATACATCACCCATCTTGAGTTGCCAGATACATGGTACAGAATTCAAATACAGCTTAATAATACAACTGTCGTGTACAATACGACAAAACATAAACTATGAGTTTGAATACAAATATTGTCTATTAGAGATTATACAAACTCAAAAAGAGTCCTCATTACAATTATTATCACACTATTTCACAGAATAGTGAAGACTACTAATGCAACATCTAGGATCATCACTCTGTTCCCTGACTAGTCCCAGCTACGTTCTCATTTCCTGAAGAGAACAGTAAAATAAAGGGTGAGCTCAACTAGCCCAGTAAGAAATATTATGACTAAGATGATGCAGAATAATTTATCATTAGCCTTCAACAGTGTTAAACTGATAAAATATAATTACTATCAAGTTTAACTGCAGCGGAACAAGCAATCTATTAGAAGATTCAAGTAGAGAGTAAAATCTACTATCTTCTATGATTTAAAAGGGTTTTCATGACTTTTATCGCTGAGACTCAGCTTAATAAATAATCCACATCATCAAATCATCATCCACTACAAAAGGCCAAGGATATTCTTTAGTATCACGACCACGAATTATCCATGCACTACGACTAAAAAATAATCATGTTTTCATCAATCGATCCCCGATCATGCCATAAAACAATTCATCTTTTGACTACGACCAAAGAGAATCCATAGCCATAATCATACCAAAAATCGCCCATCAATGCACTACGGGCCAATGAGGACTTTTTTCACATAATTTGTAACATTACTGTTATGATTATATCGAATAATCAATGGTCATAATCATACGAAGTCCATCTATGCACTACAGGCCACAAATGACTTTCAACATAATATAAACATGAGGATGATGATAATGATATAAGAATTCAATAAAACAAGTTCAAGAATTAATTTATCCAGGAACTAATAACGTCCACATTGTCAACATGATACTTCTTTGTAGAGTAAAATTCAAGAATGCTCAGAAGAATATTTCCATGAAAAGATACTGGATGAAGCGCAAATATCAAGGATATTCCACTAATTTCATGAAGTATAGAAGTCAAAACTTTAACTTGTTGAGTATAATAAAGAATGGAATAACAAAAGAAATCACCATGCATGCGGACTTGCGCAGAGCAGAGTTATTCCAGCGAGAATACTAAATAACGGAACGGTCAAAGAAATTACGCACCAAGCAGGATGTTTTCAATGAATAATAAAGAATGAAATAACAACGAAATCACCCATGCATGCCAGATTGCGCATGACGAGGTTATTCCAGCGAGAATACTAATAAAGAGGCGGAACCGGTCCGGTAAAAACGCATGTGACGGATATTCAGCGAATAATAATAAAAAGCGGAACCGGATCCGGCGAAAACGCTTGTACATGATATTTCAATGAGAATAATAAATAACGGAACGGTTAAGGTGTAAAAGCATGCAGACGAGGATATTCCAATGAATAATAAAGAATGGAATGTTAGAAGAATTTCACCGTGTATACGATTACTTTGTATGTATGATTATTCAACATAATAATAAAGAATGGAATAATATGAGAAAAATTTCACCAAGTATACGGTATCTCGCGTATACAGGTTATTCCAACAGAATAATAAAGAATGGAATAACAGAAGTTTTCTTCATGAATAAGAAAGAAAGAATACCCCTTACGAGTACAACACATAATATTCCCTACCTTAAGAAGATGAGTACTGGATATATAAGTAGTGAAGTAGCAGAATACTTTCTTCTTTCTCTCTATAGTTTATCTCTCTAGAGTTTCAGTGAATTCGTAAGAAATAATGAATGAATGAGCTTCTATTTATAGAAAAATGGACTGCATAGTAACTAACTCATGAACGGTCCAAATTGATTTACTTTAATCTTACGGTCCATATTTAAAGCAAAATCTTTTAAATAAAATAGAATTTATTTTATTTATAATCTAATAAAACGAATAACTTTATAAAAGATTTTACTATGCAAACACTATGCAGGCACTATGCATAATAAAATATAATATATTCTAATTATTGTCTAATAAAACAGATAACTTTATAAAAGTATTCTGTTTTATATAAAAAGATTTTACTATGCAAAACACTATGCAGACACTATGCAATACTATGCATAATAGAATATAATATATTCTATTTATAGAATAACTTTATAAAAGTATTCTGTTTTATATAAAAAGATTTTACTATGCAAAACACTATACAAACACTATGCAACACTATGCATAATAGAATAGAATATATTCTATTTATAGAATAACTTTATAAAAGTATTCTGTTTTATTATATTAATAATACCAATAAAACAAAACTGAGTGACTTATCACATAAGCATCAATAATCAATACCGTGTCTACTATACAACCATGCGTATTCATTGTACTTTTTACTCTTCGAGTAGTTCAACAAGTATTAATGGTAAAACTTCCATAGATTATTTTCAATAAAAAATATTTTTGTCGTTTTCTCAATTAGACAATAATTCCGTTTGTAGGTCCACCAATGATTGTCTTTTGTTACGAATATTCCCTGATAAAAAAATTCCCCGACCAATCGAATATAATATGACAACTTGCATACTTTGCAAAATTTATAAATATTACCCATAACTATAACATTATCTCAAATCCACACCATAATATTAAAAATAAATATTTCAAAAAAAAATAAATCTTTATTCATAAAATCTGGAGTCTCACAATCTCCCCTCCTTATGAAATTTTGCCCTCGAAATTTACGTACGTACCTGGTATGTCGAAGAGGTGAGGATACCTTGACTTCACTTCAAATTCTAACTCTTGAGGTATAACATTTGTGCGTCGAATATGATCCTTCTTATCCAAGATTTTAACACGTATCTCCTTATACGTTAAATCTTCTGCTATCTCGTCCGGTTCTAAATTAATAATGTGGTTCGGGTCGTCCACATATTTACGTAACATCGATACGTCAAAAAAAAACGTTCTGAACACGCAACATACTTGGCGGTAAAACGAGTCTATAGGCCACAGTTCCTACTTCATCGAGGATTTTTAAATGGGCCAATTAAATCGAGGGTTGAGATTTCCTCTCTTCGTCGATTCTTGCTTCTAGAATAACGCCCTCTTGAACCTTCTTCTTCACATTTATCAGCTCCGGGTGTGTAGCTTGAGCGGCTTTAACTTTATCGATTAAAGTCGATTCTACTCGTATATTCGTTATCTTTACTTGGGTTCCTAGAGTTTTTAACTATATCTTCATCATTTGTAAGTCGTACGAAATGGGTCTTTGTGTTAACAACATCACACTCATAAACGCATACGATCTTCTACTCAACGCGTCAGCTACTACGTTCATTTTTCCCACGATGATATTGAATGGTACGATTGTAATGTTCAATAGCTCAAGCTAACGTCTTTGGCACATTACACGTTCGTTTTAGGTGAAGAAAATATTTGAGG
This sequence comes from Panax ginseng, assembly GCA_020205605.1. Lineage (NCBI taxonomy): Eukaryota > Viridiplantae > Streptophyta > Magnoliopsida > Apiales > Araliaceae > Panax > Panax ginseng. Next base: position 56,703,168 of record CM035145.1, read on the forward strand.
GTTTTAGAAATGGGTTTTGTACTGGGGTCAATACAAAATTCGATTTCACGCTCTAGGGGTAGGCTAAGAAGTCTTCAAGAATACGTCAGGAAATTTATTAACAATAGAAATATCATTCAAAACTGTGACCCTCATCCAAGACTTGGATATCACGTCACATTGATACCTATCAACTTGCCATCGTCATTCACGACGTCGCCTACAGAAAGTCTGGTTTCGGTGCATTCCACACAAGGAAGTCAACAACGAAAGGACCGGGGCTCTTTACTTATGGCTTGATATGATAATGTTTGACTTTAGTGGTTTGGTTGCTTGAATTCGCATAACAGGTTGGTTAGGAATATGAAAGCTAACAACCTTACGAAAAGCATGATGAGTGTTCTTGGTCAAACTAGCTAACCCGAATCTGGCTATGAATGTTCTTGAAGGCTCAAGAACACCATAGACTACACTGTCTGTCGCTAAAGGCCTATAGCGACAGTTTTATTAATTTTAATTAAATAAATTTTCAAAAATCATTTAAAAATAGAAATTTAATTCCGAAAATTACAAAAATAATTTTAAAAATTATTTTAACTCATAAAAATTTAACTTTTAATAATTTGAAATATTTTTCATAAATATTAGTATTTCTTTAAATATTATTGGTAATTAATTTATTTATTAAATGCATTAAATAAATTAATCAAAAATGATTTTATTATATTAAAATTATTTTAAATGATAATAAGTTATTTAAAAATATTTTAAGTTATAAAAGATAACTTTTAATATTTTTAAAGTAAATTTATTAATTATTTAATATTAATGATATTAGATTTATTTAACAATTAAATAAATAAATAAATTAAAATGAATTTAATATTATAAAAATCATTTTAAATAAAATAAATAGTTTAAAAATATTTTAAGTTATAAAATATAACTTTTAATATTTAAAGGTAAATTTCATGAATTAATTATTATTAATGATATTAAAGTTATTTAATAATTATATTAAATAAATTAGTTTTAAAATGATTTTTATTTTATAATAATCATTTTAAATGAAAATAAAGTGTTTAAAGATATTTTAAGTTATAAAATATAACTTTTAATATTTAAAGGATAATTTCATTAATAATCTAATATTAATTATTATTAAATTATTATTAATAATATTAAATTTATTTAATAATTATATTAAATAAATAGTTTAAAAATGGTTTTATTAATCATTTAAAAAGGATATAAATGAATTAAAAATATTATTAAGTTATACTTAATGACTTTTAATATTTTGATAAATAATACATTAATATTCTAATACTAGTGGTAATTATTTAAAATAATTTTAAATATTTTAAAAATTATTTAAGGGTAATATTAATACTTTAAAAATATTCTAAGTTATTATAAATAACTTTAATATTTTGACAATGGTTTCATTAATAGTTTAATATTAATTAAATGTTAATGATAATGAAATTACTTAATATTTAAATTATTTAATAATGATTCCGGTATTTGAAAAATTATGATAAATTATAATAAATGTTTAAAAATTATTATAAGTCATTTAAAAATAATATGACTAATACTAAGTTACAGGTTAGAGTCTTAGACTCGATAATTACCCGATAAAGTTGTCAATACACCGACATATTTTAGAAATTGATCTGGACTTAGATAGGTTGACTTAATAAATGTTTATTTGTGATTCAATGATTATTAAACTTACATGACAATGTGATTAGATTATGTGCTGACTGCAAATAGAAGTACAATATGATATGATATGTTATTCTAATCAATCGAATGATCTATTTAATGATAGGGATTGATATAAAAGATAAATCTAAATTGTGTAAGCAGCAGACAAGGCAAGTATCTAACCCTTTGCATTTACTTTATGCAACGGACATGCGTAAGATAATATATGAACTGTTCATTTCAATTGTTCAAATATTTCAACCTTTGTATGTATTTATGCAATGATTCTGTATAAGTAAGTTATTAAATTATAATCTGTTGTACAAGTTCCTTAATTCTGTTATTGTAGATCAAGAAATATATTCTATTCGTTAATTTCTAAACTTGGTTATACAAGTGTCCTCACTTGGATAATTATTATATTTTTATCACATGTTGATACATACTTATCGGTGTCCAGTATGTACAAATTGAATTAAAAAGCCGTCTAAGCTATTTGATCTGTGTGAGACCCCAAATTTTATGAAATAAAAGTATTCAATTTTTCTATTTTGGTAAATAGTTAAATTGATAAAAGTTTAAAGTTAAGGGTAATATGTGAATTTTTTTTTTGCAAAGTAAGCAAGTTGATATAAAATATTCGATTAGTCGGAGAATATTCTTTTTTTCGGGAAATATCAGTACGACGGTAAAATCATTGGTGGACCCCACAATGGAATTATTGTCGGATTGAGAAAACGACAAAAATATTTTTATGAAAATAACGGCGGAAGTTTTACCGTTAACTGTTAAAACACCAGGTGTTAAAAGTACAGTAATACACGTGGTTGTATAGTAGCACACGGTATTGATTATTGATGCTTATGTGATAAGTCACTCAGTTTTATTTTATTGGTATTATTAATGTAATAAAACAGAAAAGTTTTTTATATAAAACAGAATACTTTTATAAAGTTATTCATTTTATTAGGCTAATAGTAAAATCTTTTTATATAAAACAAAATATTTTTATAAAGTTATCTGTTTTATTAGACAATAATTAGAATATATTATATTTTATTATGCATAGTATTTGCATAGTGTCTGCATAGTATTTGCATAGTAAAATCTTTTATAAAGTTATTCGTTTTATTAGATCATAAATAGAATATATTATATTTTATTTAAAAGATTTTGCTTTAAATATGGACCATCAAATTAAAGTAAATCAATCTGGACCGTTCATGAGTTAGTTACTATGCAGTCTATTTTTCTATAAATAGAAACTCATTCCTTCATTATTTCTTACGAATTCACTGAAACTCTAGAGAGAGAAATTATAGAGAAGCTATAGAAAAGTATTCTGCTCCTTCCCTACTCTTATATTCAGTTTCTTTTACGGTAAGAGATATTATTTGTTGTAATCGTAGGGGATATTATTTGTTGTAATCGTAGGGAATATTATTTGTTGTACTCGTAGGGGGTATTATTTCTTTTGTATTCATGAAGAGAACTTCTGTTATTCCATTCTTGAAGATTACGTTGGAATAACTTGTGTATATGCATGATCGCCGTATACATGGTGAAATTCTTCTATTATTCCATTCTTTATTATTATGTTGGAATAACACGTCTATACAAATAATTGCATACGTGGTGAAATTCTTCTATTATTCCATTCTTTATTATTATGTTGGAATAACATCTATGCGAAATCTCGCATACATGGTGAAATTCTTCTATTATTCCATTCTCTATTATTCATTTGGAATATCCCATGCGTGCGTTTCATGGGACACAGTTCCATTATTTATTATTCTGTTGGAATATCTTGTCGGTGCGTATCACGCTTGACCTGGTTTCGTTATTTAGTATTCTGTTGGAATAACCTGTCTGTGCGGTCTATCGCATGCCTGATGAATTCTTCTGTTATTTCATTATTTATTATTCTGTTGGAATATCCTGTCTGTGCGTTTACGCATGACCTGGTTCCATTCTTTATTATTCTGTTGAACTAACCTATCTATGTTTATTACCGCATGCATTGTAAATGATCATTCATATTCATACGAATAGTATTTTTATTAAAAGGGGTTTCTACCAGGGGCCGTTTTGTAATTTTTCTGACCCTTAAAAATTCTGGAAAGAATATGATAGTAATCTTCTTATTTTTCTTTGGGGACTTTTGGGTCAACCAAGGATAATTCTGTGGACATCTGATATCTATCACAACCTAGACGCTTGGCCTCCCATGTACGAAGGTTTCCTTGAGAACTTTCCAAAGATTTTAATTTCTAAAACAGTTTTTGACTATACTTTTATGTAAAGTATCATTGTAAGGTTGTGGTCGAGGTACCATGAGAGTTATATATATTTGTATTAAAACTCATAGTTAAGCGTGGGTCGTATTCTATCTGATGTTGACTCAATGATTAATATAAATGAAGTTGTATTTGAATTTTGTACCATGTATCTGGCGACTCAGAATGGATGATGTATACCTAATTTTGGGGGCGTCACAATCTGGCTAGACACAAACTTAAAATTGTTGTTGAACGAGATAAAAACGTTATTGTTATCCAACTGAATTGTTTTGGTTCAGATTCTAGATTGATATAAACATCCCAAATATGGGAAACTTTTATGCGCCTAAGGCGGAAATGCTGGACGAAAACATCGTCCTATAATGTAGTATTGATCATTACAGGGCATAACGGGCTGATCACCCCCGTCGTGAGGTTATAACAGATTCTGAGATGAAGTTACATTTAACCTTTTTTGAAAATAGAAAACAATGTTCATAGTCTGTCAAATGATCATCATTTATAGTCAATACATAGTTTTAAAAATTTAAAATCGAAATGATATGTTGTTTATTATTGGTTCAGCTTACTTCACAACTGTTGATTCGTTGTAGAAGTATCGTTCAAAGAAAACATTTAATTCATTCAGCTAAATGTTATTGTTACTATTACTTGCTGGGCACTCAAATGCTCATCCTTGCTTAATTTAAATGTTTTCGACTAAGTATGAACAACTTTGAAGGCTCGCCAAGAACAAAGGGAAAGGGAAGGTCATTTGAATGAAAGATAATGCTATCTTTTGTAATAACTAGACTTTATTAGGATAATGATGATATATATTAATTATCATGTAATGTAACGAATGTTTGAAGGTTTCGTACTTGGGATTAAAAACTCTGATAATATGTAAATTAAATTTGATAATCTATATTATTGTTATTATTATTAGTATTATTCCGCTCATAGAAATGGTATCATGAAGCACTGAGTTCGGGTTTCAATTACCTGAATTTGGGGGCGTCACAACAGGAGCACCCCAAGGAGATGTACTAGGACGAATAAAACCGATGTCCAACAACTCCTGTAGTTGAACCTTTAACTCCTGAAGTTCAATAGGAGCCATTCGATAGGGAGTTTCAGAAATGGGCTTTGTACTAGGTTCAAGGTCAATAAAGAATTCAACTTCACGTTCTTGGGGTAGACCGGGAAGTTCTTCAGGAAATACGTCAGGAAATTCACTAACAACATAAATATTATTCAAATCTGACATGTTTTTGTTCAAGTCCGTGACATGGGCTAAGAAAGCTTGACATCCGTTTTTCAATAAACAAATAGCTTTATGGCTTGATATGACAATGATTAACTTTAATGGTTTGGTTGTTTGAATTCGCATAATAGGTTGGTTAGGAATATGAAAACTAACAACCTTACGAAAACAATCAATTTTAGCATGATGCGTGGTTAACCAATCAATCCCTAAAATCATATCAAATGCAAGAATTTTCAACGAAATAAGATCGACAGGTAATGTGATGGTACCAACTTGAATCAAGCAAGATTTATAAACATTAGATATAATGAAAGTTTCTCCTAATGGAGTCTCAACAGATAAATCAAGATCTAATTTCTCCGGAGTCAAGTTTAAACGTTGAGCACAAGTAGGAGAGATAAAAGAATGGGTAGAACTGGTATCTAATAAGGTATAAACTTCGCAAGAGTTTATGATTAGCTTATCCGTGATAACCTCGTTCGGGTTTCTCGCATTTTGGGCAGTCACGACAAACGCCCTTCCAGGAACCACCGACTTTGACTTGTCCAGGACAACCTTTGGAGTCACCATCCCTGTTGAACTTGGTTTCACAACTAGACAATCTCTAGCTATATGACCTTCCTTTCCACAGTTATAACACACCTTAGATTGTTGTGGGCAGTTTGGGCTGATGTGTCCCTCTTTCCCGCATTTGTAACAAACGACCAGTGCTTGTTCTCCTCCGCTAGAAACAGTTGATGTTTGTGCTAACGTCTTTACGTTATCATTGTTGTACCTTCTCTTTTTGAAATCTCCTCCCGACTCGCTTCTTCTATTATCACGACCACGATTAGCACAAGAGTGGTTACCGCTTTTGTCTGAATATTTTCTTCCCTGCTGGTTTTCATTGCTCTGATGACCGCTGCCACCGGTATGACCCTAGTTGTGTTCCCTTGGTTGAACATACTCATTATCTCGCTCTAATAATTGAGCCCTGTTTACAACATTTGAATATAAAGAAAATTTATGAGAGTAAGATATTACCGAATCTCGGGTTTCAGACCTCTCAGAAACATCCTTGTCATTCGATCCTCATTCTCTACCAAATGAGGTGCAAGCACAGATAACTCGTGAACTTCGCCTCATCTTTGGGACAAATCATGTTGTTTTGTTCGGTCGATAAACTCTACCTCCTTCATATGACGAATACTTTTAGGAAAGTACTTGTCATTGAATAGTTTCTGAAACGTTTCCCAAGACATGTTGAGTGCGGCAGGCTGGGTACGCTTCACAGACTCCCACCAGTAGTCTACCTCAGCGCGGAACATAAAGGTGGCGAATGGAACCTTTTGTTCCTCCGTGCATCCCAAGACATCGAATATCTTGGTAATTTGCTTGACCCACATTTTTGCCTTGATCGGATCTGGCTTTCCAATAAATTCTGGTGGTCCCAACTCCTCGAACTGCTTGGCTATGACAAGCCGCGCATTGCTATCATTTCCACCCATATTTTGTGTACGAGTTTCCCTCGTCTGATTTTGCATGAACTACAAAAAGCTTCTAAACATCCCATCATTCATCATTTGTTCGGTAGTGTTGTTTACAGGAGGAATATTGCCTTCCTGTTGCACGTTCTCCTGGTTTGTGGTTAAAGGTGTCTCCACAGTCTCATACACTCCATTGTTAACGTTCTCAGCAGCCATTCTTAAATACTGTCATAAAACAAGGGTTAATTAACAAATTAACATATCACATATTAACCATACACTCTGACTGACCAACCAAAAAACAAATAAACTTAATCAGGTCATACTAGTGAAGGAATTCCCCATCTCTCCCCTCCTAGTTCTTGTCTCACATCTCAGCCAGGGATCATATCCCTAAGCTCTGATACCAACTGTGATGCCCCCAAAATAGGTATACATCACCCATTCTAAGTCACCAAATATATGGTACAGAAATAAATACAACTTCAGTAATACAATTGTCGTGCAGAATACGACAACGCCTATACTGTGAGTTTGAATACAAATATTATCTAATAGACAGCATACAAACTCAAAAGGAGTCCTCATTACAATTATTGATACACTATTTTACAAAATAGTGAGGACTACGAAACAACTATCTTGAATCATCACTCCATACCCCGACTAGTTCCTGCTAAATTCTCTCCTCTTGAGAAGAACAATGGAATACCTGTGGTAGCAGTCATCGAAGCGGTGACAACATACGTGGAGGGAATCAACATGCCAGAAATGGTAACCACTTCGGCAGTAATCATGGGCAAGACAATAAAATTGGACATTTTAAGAAGAGGAGATCCAACAATGATGGAAAGACGTCAGCACCAACACCCGGTGTTAAGGAAGGAGAACGACTACCTATCATATGCTTCAAATACAGAGGGGAGGGACACATCAGTCCAAACTGTGCGCAATAGTCCAAAACATGTTATAATTGTGGAAGAGAAGGTCACCTAGCTAGATTTTGTCGTACTGGGAAGCCAAGTTCAGTTGGAACGGTGACACAAAATGCCGTCCTAGACAAGTCAAAACCATTAGTTCAAGGGAGAGCGTTTTTTGTAACCTCCCAAAAAGCAAGGAATCCGAACGAGGTGATCACGGGTAAGCTAATCAGAAACTCTAGTGAAGTATATACCTTATTTGATACCAGTTCTACCCATTCTTTTTTTTTTCTCCTACTTGCGCTCAATGTTTAAATTTAACTCCAGAGAAATTATACTTTGACTTATCTGTTGAAACTCCGTTGGGAGAAACCTTCATTACATCCATTGTTTATAAGTCTTATTTGGTTCAAATCGGTACCATCACATTACTTGTCGATCTTATTTCTTTGAAAATACTTGCATTTGATGTGATTTTAGGGATTTATTGGTTAACTACTCATCATGCTAAAATCGATTATTTTCGTAAGGTTGTTAGCTTTCATATTCCTAACCAACCTATTATGCAAATTCAAGCAACTAAACCACTAAACTCAATCACTGTCATATCAAGCCATAAAGCTATTCGTTTATTGAAAAACGGATGTCAAGCTTTCTTAGCCCATGTCACGGATTTAAATAAAAATACGTCAGATTTGAATGATATTTCTATTGTTAATAAATTTTGCTGACGTATTCCCTGAAGAACTTCCTGGCCTACCCCCAAAGCATGAAATTGAATTTTGTATCGACTTTGAATCCGGTACAAAATCCATTTCCAAAGCCCCATATCGAATGGCTCCTATTGAACTTCAGGAGTTAAAGCCCCAATTGTAGGAATTATTAGATATCAGTTTCATTCGTCCTAGTACGTCTCCTTGGGGTGCTCCTGTTCTATTCATGAAGAAGAAAGATGGAAGTATGCGACTTTGTGTTGATTATCGGGAGTTGAATCATGTCACCATCAAAAATAGGTACCCGTTACCTCGTATTGATGATCTATTTGACTAGTTGCAAGGCGCCAAATTCTTTTTAAAGATCGATCTTCGTTCTGGATATCATCAGTTGAAGATTAAAACTGATGACATTCCAAAGACTGCTTTCAGAACTTGGTACGGGCATTATAAATTCCTAGTCATGTCTTTTAGATTGACTAATGCTCCTGCTGCCTTCATGGATATGATGAACCGAGTATTCAAGGAATATTTAGATCACTTTGTGGTCGTGTTTATTGATGACATCCTCATTTACTCCAAAAGCCGTGAAGATCATGAGCAACACTTGAGGCTGATACTCCAAAAGCTTCGTGAAAACAAGTTATATGCCAAGTTGAAGAAATGCGAGTTTTGTCTTGAGGAAGTAGCATTCCTTGGGCACATAATATCAAATCACAGGAATATCTGTTGACCCGGTAAAGATTGAAGCAATTCAAAGCTGGGAGCAACCTAAGTCTTACGTAGCTTTCTCGGCTTAGCTGGTTATTATCGGAGGTTCGTGGAAGGCTTTTCTCGAATTACTACTCCATTAACTCAGCTGACTTAGAAAGATACAAAATTCGGTTGTAGCGAGGAATGTGAGAAGAGTTTTCAAGAACTCAAGAGGAGGCTCATTTCAGCACCTGTTTTGATAATACCAGCTGGTTCGGAGGGATTTGTCATATACAGCGATGCTTCAGGCAAAGGTTTAGGGTGTGTTCTCATGCAACATAGGAAAGTCATAGCCTATGCCTCACGATAACTCAAAGAATATGAAAGGAATTATCGTACTCATGATCTAGAGTTGGCAGCAGTCGTTTTTGCGCTTAAGATTTGGAGGCATTACCTGTATGGAGAGAAGGTGGAGATCTATACGGATCATAAAAGCCTCAAAAATTTCTTCACTCAAAAGGAACTCAACATGCGACAACGAAGATGGCTTGAGTTATTGAAAGATTATGATCATACCATTCAATACCATCCTAGAAAAGCGAACGTAGTAGCTGACGCATTGAGTAGAAGATCATATGCGGGTACGAGTGCAATATTTTCAACGCAAAGACCCATTTTGTATGATCTACGAAGGATGGAGATATAGTTAAAGACTCCAGAGACCCATGTGATGATGGCGAATATACGAGTAGAACCGACTTTAATCGATAAAGTTAAAGTCGCTTTCAAGCTACTGAGACTCTAGAAGTGATGCGCGTATGAGGGAGAAAGTGCAAGAAGGTGCTATTCCTGAAGCAAGAATCGATGAAGAAGGAATACTTCGAGTCAACTCCAGACTTTGTGTTCCTAACAATTCTGACTTGAAGTATAAAATCATGATGGATGCGCACAACACACCATTTGCAATCCATCCTGGGAGTACCAAAATGTATCGTGATCTTTGACATACATTTTGGTGGAGCAATATGAAAAGAGAGATAGCGGGGTTTATCTCAAGGTGTCTAACTTGTCAACGAGTCAAGGCAGAGCATCAAGTGCCAAATGGTCCATTGCAACCACTTGAAATTCCAGAATGGAAGTGGGAGAACATTAACATGGATTTCGTTACTGGTCTTCCCAAGGTTTCTCAAGGCATAAATGCGATTTGAGTCATTGTTGATAGATTGACCAAGTCTGCTTATTTCTTACCGATACGAGAAACTTATACACTTGAACATCTTGCTCGTATGTACATAAACGAGATTGTAAGATTACATGGTATGCCAGTATCCATAGTTTTTGATCGAGACCCAAGATTCACTTCACGATTTTGGGTTAGTTTGCAAAAAGCTATGGGCACGGATTTACGATTTAGTTTGGCATATCATCCTCAAACGGACGGGCAGTCGGAGAGGACTATTCAAACTCTTGAAGATTTATTAAGACTCTATGTCCTTGACTTCAAGGGAAGTTGGGACAAGTTCTTACCATTGGTAGAGTTTTCCTACAATAGTAGTTATCAAGCAAGTATTGACATGGCTCCATTTGAGGCGTTGTATGGAAGAAAGTGTCGTTCTCCATTATGCTGGGATGAGGTGGGTGAAGCAACGTTGTTGGGACCGAATTTGGTACGTGTGACTACGAAAAGATTCAAACAATCCGACAACGTATAAAAACCTTACAAGATCGACAAAAGAGTTATGCTGATCTTCATCGAAAGGACGTGTAATTCAATATTGGAGATCATGTGTTGTTACGTGTTGCTCCATGGAAAGGAGTTACGAGATTTGGAAAGAGAGGAAAGCTCAATCCTCGATTCATTGGCCCATTTATAATCCTCGATCGAGTAGGAACTGTGGCCAATAGACTCACCTTACCGCCAAGTATGTCTCGTGTTCATAACGTTTTTCATATATCTATGTTACGTAAATATGTGAAAGACCCAAACCACATTATTGAATTAGAACCAGATGAGATAGGGGAAGATTTAACGTATGAGGAGGTACCTGTTAAAATCTTGGATAAGAAGGATCATATTCTACGCTCCAAGGTTATACCTCAAGTCAAAGTTTTGTGGAGAAACCACAATGTTGAGGAAATGACCTGGGAGTTAGAATCTGAAATGAAGTCAAGGTATCCTCACCTCTTCGACATACTAGGTAGGCACCCTAATTTTAAGGATGAAATTTCATAAGAAGGGGAGGTTGTAAGATTCCCAACTTTTATGAATAAAAAATAATTTTCTTGAAATATATTTTTGAATATTATGGTGTGGATTTGATATAATGTTATAGTTGTGGGTAATATTTATAAATTTTGCAAAGTAAGCAAGTGGTTATATAATATTCGATTGGTCGGAGAATATTCGTTTTAACAGGGAATATTCATACGACGACACAATCATTGGTGGACCCCACAATAGAAGTATTGTCGTAGTTAGAAAACAACAGAATTATCTTTTTATAAAAATAACAGCGAAAGTGTTACTATTAAAACTGTTGAACTACCCGGTAGTAAAAAAAAATCTGAATGGCGCTGTGGTTGCATAAAGTAGACACCAGTATTGATTATTAATGCTTACGTGAGAAGTCACTTAGTTATACTCAATTATTGCTTTCACAAATAATTCTTTGCATCATATCTCTCATATTATTGATTTAATTATTGTCACAAAGATTATCCGTGCATAATATTTTATATTATTACATCAATAAATTAGACGACAAAGTTATTCATATTATTATTTGCAATATTGACAATGTCAGAAGTTACATCAAGGAGAGGTTTGGTCACCTAATCAATGGCCGCCAATAAGGAGAAATCCTTTTCGAAAAGCCCTCTCTTTCCTGGGAATGACTTGATTGTTAAATATTGTGAGTTATAATATTAATGATGAATAAGTTTGTGCTGATTAAAGATGAAATTGATAGTTCTATTGTGTGGGAATTATTAGTGTTAGTAGAAATCGACATCTATTTCGATAATAATGGATGTCTGGAGGTTATATTGATCAATCGGGTAATTAATCGGATAAATGAGCAATTAATTGCTATTAATTCACATGCTTATAACTATGTGTTCACATGTGTGTACTATTGTTTCACATGATTTACTATTAGGGGAATTGGTGCAAGATTGATAATACTTGTATGACTAAATTAAAAATGAAGAAAAAGAGGAAGGTATTATACTGTAATATTTCGAGCACCAAAACGTGCAATTAACGAAACTATATTTTTCTATAAATAGAAGCTCATTCTTCTTTCATTCTCACCAATTCACTAAGTCTCACAAGAGCAATTATTATAGAGAAAAATTATAGAGAGAAAGAAGAAGAGAAGTCTGCTACCTCACTATTCTAGTATCCAGTTTCGTCTAAGGTAAAGGGTATTATTTCTTTCGTATTCATGAAGAGAGTTATTTTCTTTCAATACTCGTAAGGGTTGTTATTCCATTCTTTATTATTACGTTGGAATAACCTCATGCATGCGATCTATCGCATGCCCGTGAATTCTTACATTATTCCATTCTTTATTATTCTATTAAAATAACCTGTCTGTGCGGTCTATCACATGCCTGGTGAATTCTTTTGTTATTCCATTCTTTATTATTCTGTTGGGATAACTTGTCTATGCGGGCTATCGCATGCATGGTGAATTCTTCTGTTATTCCATTCTTTATTATTTTGTTGGAATAATTTTATGCATGCGGTCTATCACATGCACGGTGAATTCTTTCGTTATTCCATTCTTTATTATTACATTGGAATAACTTTTGTCTCACGCTGCTACCGTGCATCATGGTGAATTCTTACATTATTCCATTTTTATTATTCTGTTGGAATAACTTTCGCTCACGCGGACTCATCAGATGCATGGTGAATGATCCTTCGTATTCATTCCTTATTAAATTGTGGAAATAAATGCATCACGTGGATTACCGCATGGCGAGCAAAAATCCATTTGCATATTCATATATTCTATTATACTCAGTTGGTTAAAGTTTTGGCTTCTATACTCCATGAAATTAGTAGAATATCCTGGATATTTGCGCTTCATCCAGTATCTTTTCATGAAAATATTCTTCTGAGCATTCTTGAATTTTACTCCATAAAGTAGTATCATGTTGACAATTTGGACGTTATTGATTTCTGGATAAATTAAATTATAAATCTTTAAAATTTATCTTGAACTTGTTTTATTGAATTATTATGTCATTGTCATCATCCTCATGCTTATATTGTGATGAAAGTCATCTTTTGGCTTACGTGCATAGATGGACTTGGTATGATTATGACCGAGGATTATTCGGTATAATCATGGTAGTAATGTGACGAATGATGTGGTGAAAGTCCTCATTGGCTTTGTAGTTTATTGATGGACAATTTTTGGTATGATTATGACTGAGGATTATTCGGTATAATCATGAATTAGTTGATGATTACATGAATATCCTTGGTAGTGATGCTGGGGATGATTCGATTTTATTTATTAAGTTGAGTCTCAAATGATAAAGTTGATGAAAAACTTTTTAAATCATAGAAGATAGTAGATTTTATGCTCTACTTGACTCTTCTAATGGATTGCTTATTCTGCTGTAGTTGTTGATCTAAAAATTGTTGTCTATTATATTCTATCAGTTGTTATACTATTGAAGGCTAAGGATAATTTATTCTGCATTATCTTAGTCATAATATTTCTTACTGGGCTAGTTGAGCTCACCCATTCTTTCACTGTTCTCTTCAGAAAATGAGAATATAAATTTGGGACTGAGTCTGGGAGCGGATTGGCGGTCTAGATGGTTGTTTTAGTAGTCCTCACTATTCTATAAAATAGTGTGACAATAAATGTAATGAGGACTCCATTGAGTGTGGATATTGTCTAGATGACAATATTCTTATTAAAATCTCTTAGATTATGTTTTGTCGTATTTTACACGACTGTTGTATAATTAAGTTGTATTTGAATTTTGTACCATGTATTTGGCGACTCAAGATGGGTGATGTATACCTATTTTGGGGGCGTCACAGTGTGCATAGTGATGCATAGTAAAATCAATTTTTTTAAAAATGTTTCAGATTTGGCGCCCGTGAAATCCGTTCGAAATCCTACTGTGCGTCCGTGATTTTTTTCTAAATAGTATCTTTCCATTATCCTATAAATAGGATGCTTAGTTTAGAATTAAAAATCACACTAGAATCAGAGAATTCTTCTTCTATAATATTGGGCGTATTTCTTTAGAGTTTAAGGAAGTTTTGAGTGTAGAAAACAGTATAAGTTTTCTTCAAGAATATCTTCGCTATACCAGTCGAAATTGCTCTCTTTTTAAGGTAAGGGGTATTATTTATTTCATATTCGCTTACGATATTATTTTTCGTATTCGTAAGGAATTTTATTTTCGTTCAATATTTGTAAGGAATATTATTTTCGTTCAATATTCGTAAGGAATATTATCTTCGTTCAATATTCGCAAGGAATATTATCTTCGTTCAATATTCGCAAGGAATATTATTTTCGTTCAACAATTGTAAGAGATGTTATTTTTGTTCAATATTCGTATGAAATAATATTTTCTCCCATACTCTGTAGTATGTGAGTAATATTATTTCGTTTCAGATTCCGAATTCTACACTCATTTTGTTAAATATTGCTTCTATACTCCTTGAAATTAGTAGAAAAAACTTGAAATTTGTGCTTCATCTAGTATCGTTTCACAATGATATTTTTCTGAACATTTTTGTTAAATTTTGATCTTTTTATGTCGTGGTACTATTCACAGGATACTATTCACGAAGTGATATTCACGGGGTACTATTCACCCAAAAAATTGATTTTTTTTTCTGTCCAAATTATTTTTGATATATGGATATTATTCTTGAATTTTACTCCACAAAGCAGTTATCATGTTGACAATTTGGGCATTCTTAAACTCTGAATAA
Organism: Panax ginseng; assembly: GCA_020205605.1. Taxonomy (NCBI): domain Eukaryota; kingdom Viridiplantae; phylum Streptophyta; class Magnoliopsida; order Apiales; family Araliaceae; genus Panax; species Panax ginseng. The sequence goes on from CM035145.1 coordinate 56,718,181, forward strand.
ATTGAATTATAAATCTTTAATATTTATCCTTGATCTCGTTTAATTGAATTCTTATATCATTGTCATCATCCTCATGCTTATATTGTGATGAAAGTCATCTTTGGCCCGTAGTGCATAGATGAACTGTTGATTGGTATGATTATGATTATGTATCGGTATAATCATGACTTGTAATGTTACAAATGATGTGGTAAAAGTCCTCATTGGCCCATAGTGCATTGATGTACAGTTGTTGGTATGATCATGACCATGGGTTCTCTTCGGCCAAAGGTGCAAAGATGAATTATTGTTTGGCATGATCATGACCACTGGTGATAATAAGGAATATCCTTGGCCCGTAGTGCATGGATAATCCGTGGATGTGATAATAATGAATATCCTTGGCCCGTAGTGCATGGATAATTCGTGGATGTGATAATAATGAATATCCTTTGCCCGTAGTGCATGGATAATTCATGGATGTGATACTAACGAATATCCTTGGCCCGTAGTGCATGGATAATTCGATGATGTGGATTATTTATTGAGCTGTGCTACAATGATAAAATATTGATGATGAACTTTTAAATCATAGAAGATAATAGATATCATGGTCTACTTGACTCTTCTAATGGATTGCTTATTCCACTGCAGTTAAACTTGTTGTTTATTATATTCTATCAGTTTAACACTGTTGAAGGCTAACGATAATTTATTCTGCATTATCTTAGTTATAATATTTTTTACTGGGCTAGCTGAGCTCACCCTTTTCTTTCATTGTTCTCTTTAGGAAATGAGAATATAGCTGGAACTAGTCAGAGAATGGAGTGATGGTCCTAGAGGGTTGCTATAGTAGTCCTCACTATTCTATAAAATAGTGTGATAATAATTGTAATGATGACTTATTTTGAGTTTGGATATTGTCTAGGAGACAATATTCGTGTTAAAACTCTCAGCTACGTTCTGTCGTATTGTATAAATGAAGTTTGTATTTAAATTATGTATCGTGTATTTGTCGACTTAGAATGGGTTGTGTATACTTGGGGGCGTCACAGTTGGTATCAAAGCTTAGGGATATGATCCATGACTGAGATTTGAAGTTAGAACTAAGAGGGGAGAGACAGGTAAATCCTTCGCTAATATGACCTACCTAAGCTTATTTGTTATTTAATTGGTCGGTCAGGATATATGGATAATATGTGGCATGTCAATTAACCTTTGTTTTATGGCAATGTTTGAAAATGACATCTGAAAATGTTGAGCTAAGCAATGGAGCACATGAGATCGTTGAGTCACCGATGATCAATAACCAGGATAATGTGCATCAGGAAGGCAATAACGTGACACCCTAAAAATAGGTATACATCATCCATTATGAGTCGCCAAATACATGATACAGAATACAAATACAAACTTAATTATACAACATGAGCTGAGAGTTTTAACACAAATATTATCTTCTAGACAATATCCAAACTCAAATGGAGTCCTCATTACAATTATTATCACACTATTTAATAAAATAGTGAGGACTACTACTACAGCCACCATCTCGGACCGTCACTCTATTCCCCGACTAGTCCCGGCTACGTTCTCATTTCCTGAAGAGAACAATGAAAGCAAAAGGACGAGCTCAACTAGCCCAGTAAGAAATGCTAGTTCCTAGTTGGCACAATAGTTATCTAGAAGGGGGGGGGGGGGTTGAATAGATATTTAAAAAACCTTTTCATTTTAAACTTGTTCGTTGATGATGATTAAAACTTAGCGGAATTAATGTTTGTTAATCTCCTTTACGAAGTAGTGGAGTTATGATAGTGAGGCAGTTATAACAGTTATGACAGATATAGCAGTTATCTTATGAAAGTAAAAGACACAGTTGTTTTAAGTGGTTCAGAGCACTTAAAGCTCCTAGTCCACTCTTCCACTCCTCGAGTAGGAAATCCACTAAGGATGTCTTTTACAACTTCTGAATCACACAGATTCCTTCTAGACCAGCAGTCTAGGAACTTCTTAGTTCACTCTTAAACTCTTCAAGGCCAGCAGACTTGGCTCTCTTATAGTTCACTTAGAACTCTTCAAGTCCAGCAGACTTGGTACTCTTCTTCAGTTGATTGGTAGATGTTAAGTTCTTGATGGTTGCTACTTAGTTGCTGTTTAAGCACTTGTTAGAAAGAACTGAGTAGCTGAGCAAGCCTTTTCTATTTCTTAGATCGTAAAGTTTAGCTTTGAGAGTTCTTTACATTTTTTGTTCAATGCTTGCATACACCTCTCATCTACTTGATTTGCATATATGTGATCTTCAAAACTATCCGTTGGATCCATCTGTTGAAGCATTAAATGCGTTTGACCTTTCTGATCTTTGATGGAGACTTTTCTGCACATCTTTTGAATTGCATTCTGGCCCACTGACATAGCAGACTGCTTTCTCACCTAACACCTGAAAAGGTGTTTTCCCCCATACCAATGGTACTTTCCTTAGCCTCTTCAATACGCTTCTTTGTTGCATACTAAGGATATTTCTTATGACTTTGGGACTGTTGAGTACTGCAACGTTTAGAATCCATTCCTCATATGTTGAAGTCTGTGTCCACACAAATCATGAGGCTTTGACGTTTCTGACACAAGACAGATGATACTCTACGATTCAGATCATGATACTCTACGATTCAGATCGTGGTACTCTACGATTCAGATCGTGGTGACTTGTCGCCTTTGTGCCTGGTCTGATGCTATCAGCCGAGAGCACTACGATTTCTCTTAAATCTTTGCACACTACGATCTTCGCTTGCTTGAGTTATAAACTCTACGTTTCTGAGAGCACACTACGATCTCTGAGTTGGCTTGGCAAACGTTGGGACCACTCTACGATTTCCAAAGAGGCCCTTCAAGGCATGCACACTACGATCTTTGAGGCTCTACGTTTCTTCCTTGACTTCTGCAATGTTGATTAGATTTATACACTACGAATTCTTCGAAGCCTATCTATTACATCTCAAGGTCAACCTAACAGCTTTGATCTTTCTATCTATACATTCATTTTCAGAATGATACACGTTAAGAGCTTAGATCAACCTAACAGATTTGATCTATCACTAAGTCCTTGTACATATATTCCTTGAAGGACTTTACACATAATCATGAGCATATACATTTAAAACATCAAATCATAATATGCATTCTCCCAACAATCTCCCCCTATTTGATGTTGACATAACCAAGGAGATTAGTTGTCATGATTATTAGTGTCTAGATGCATTTGCAGGAAATTTAAACATGACTTAGTATTTCAGTGAGCAGCTGAAATTTCTAGAGAATAAGCATGAATTTATTGATGATTGAAGAGTATTACAGTTTAGCTTTACATCAATAAGAATTTAAACTTTTACTTATCTCTATTTCTTTGGTCTTTTGCATGGAGGATTGGCATACTCCTCAGCCCTTCTTTTCCTGTTAGCTTCATCCCTTTTGGCTATTTCTTCCAAATTTCACTTGGGCTTACTATCTAAGTTATGATCATGCCTATTCATGAATGTTGGATCTCCAATTGGCATTCTTAGGCCTGCAGTGGTCACATTTTGTGAGCTGGTAGTTTGCCCTTGACTCCTTAATGGCTGAGCCATCAAGACTTCCTGCTGATTAGATCGTTGAGTCTGATTGCTTGATCGTAGAGTCTGATGGTGGAATTGTCTTGCAGGAGGGCTTCATGAAATTTGAGTGTGAAATTGTCCTCTACCCCTTTCTTGGCTTCTTTGACCTCCTCTGCCTCTGCCTTGGCCTCCCTGGCTTCCTTGAACTCCTTTCCCTTTATTCTCCCCCTTTATGTCAGCATCAAGGGTTCAAATATCTGTAGAAAGTCGATTAACTCCTTAGACAAGCTTGTTGAGTTGGCTTTGTGTTTGATCAATGTCCTCTCGACTTTCCTTGATCAGGGCTTTAGATCTAGCTTCTTTATTTTGGAGGGCAGTGAGAACAATGTCAATTTGTTGTTCTTGGTTTACATAGGCTTTCTGAAATTCTTTAACTGAAGCTTTTAGGTTGATGATGTTCTCCATCATAAGGGTATTTTGGGCTTCTTGAGTTTTCTATAATTCAAGAACAGCCTCTCTTTGTTTGGTGGCTATCCGGAAGTGAATTTCATCTCTGTCCTTCATGCTTTGAATTATTTCCTTGATAATTTCTCTTAGCTTCTTTGTAAGCTCATGCTTGAGTGCTCAGGAGATTATTTATATGTTGATCATTTGAGTTAGCTTTGAGATGAATGACTTACATGTATGAGTTTCGTGCTCTCATCGATGTTCTTGACCATATTTTGGACACTTCATTCAAGTCATCTTTCATGGGTGATTTGTGAATGGATCTTTGGGTTGAGGATTGTTAAATGGAGGGGATGATTTCTGGGATTGATCTTGCATGGAGTAGAGAGCAAGATCAAGGCTAAAATATTCATTGGAGGATGAGCATGGAATATCTGATGGAGGGGCCTGGGTCAGGATGTTTGTGTTTGGTGACTTTATGATTTGAGGTGAAGACTCTGTAATGGGGATAGAGTCCATGATCATAGAGTTGATAGTTTGAGGGAGTAATATGAAGTTGACTGCATTTGGTTCCTCAGTTACAGAAGTTTGGGATTCTGAAACTGGAAATTGATTTAGTGGATGAAGTATCACTTCCAACCATCGTGGGAATTCATAAAAATGGCTAAATGAGGATGATGGCAAGTGATTAACTCAAGAGGGTTGGGATAGAGCGATTACCTCGGTGTTTATCCTTTGAGGAAGAGTTGTTGGTAAGTAACTTCTTGGCAAAGGTGAATCTTCCTGGGAATCCATTGGCTAGTACTGAGATGGCTGGATACTCTTTGAAGCTCTAGAACATGTGATCCCAAGAGTTTAGGATTTGGGCTTGATGATAAGGCATCATGGGTAGGTAAGAGAACATCTGATTGTAGAGATAGCTTCTATACCCATCTTTGCCCACACTAGTGATCTCAAGATCATAATCATCTTCTTCCTCTTCTCTATTCTCATTGGAGGATTCCATTATCTCAATGGTCTCTTGATGTTCTTGCACTGATTCTTCTTCATTTCTGGCAGGGACCTCTTCTTCTGCCATGGAGATATCTTGAGGCTCCCCCTCAACTTGATCATCTTCTTGTAAGCTCAAAACTCCCCTCATTTGGAGCATCTTACAGAGCTTCAGTCTCTCCCCTCGGTGGTGTATTCTCTATCATGAGAACTTGGGTGGATCTCCCCTCACCGGAGCATTGTCCTCTTGACTTGCTCTGGATAGTTCTTCTTTGCCAACTACACTATTTGCTTCCTTCTTGAGCACTTTTTCATTCTCAAGGATGTATTTCTTAACCAGCTTTCTCCTTGATTTTCTAGGCTGAGCCACAGCTTCATGACTTTCTTGAACCTCAGTTTTGTCCTGTTGGTCAGCCAATATGCTTGATGCAGCCACTTCCTTGCCTGATATGCTTGGTCTGGTCTCTACGATCAGTAGAGACTCTACGATTGTGGAGATGGAAGGCCTTTTGGGGTTTGTGGCTGATTTTATTTTTCTCCAGCAGCTGAGATATGGTGGCTCTATCTTCTTCATTTCAACTCATTGCTGCTTCTTTCTCGGGATCCTTAGAGTCTCAATGTCGAGGAATCACTTTGGTTTATCGATTTGTGGTTCATTTGGGGTTCTTCTTCCATCCTAGCCTTAAGCTTCCTCTTGCCCTTGCGTTTTTTGACAAGGACAGAGGGTTCTCCTTTGTTTGCTTCTTCTTCTTCTTCAATTTCCTTGACAACAGACATATTTCCTGGAAGGCTTGAGTCCTTCAGATCACCAGTTCTTCCACTGGACTCGGTCATCATACGAACATACTCAGCTTGGTTCCTCTTCCAATTTTCAAATAATTTCTGGGTCATTCGTCTGTTTGGGTTGATAACTTCTCCTTCTTCATCCCCAATTTTGTCACCCAGGGTAGACTGTAGAATGATACTTCTGAATCGCTCGTATACCATCTTTTGAGGGCTTTTTGACTTCTTTGAGTTGGTAATCCACTTCCCAATCTATTCAAGCAATAGGGCTCCATAGTTGAGTTGTATTCCATAACACATGGCAGTCATGAGCTTGAGTTGTACTTCATTTACAGAGTCATGACCTGAGCTCTTGTAGCATTTACATTTCCCAACAATATTAGCTAGAAATTCATACCTCTGTGGAAACTCCTTCTTCTTGTATCCTTTCACAGAGGGGAGTTTCTTGTGATGCATTCTTCTAAGTCCCTCTTGGAAGTCTACGCTATCTATGACTGGATGCCCTTCATTTTTGAGACCTTGGGCGAGGTTGATGTCTTCGGCCTTCAGTCTGATTTCCACTTCCCTTACTCTTGTAGTGATGGTGTCATTTTCAAACACACCATTCCTGTAGAATTCTTTCACTAACATAGGATAGATCAATGTATGTATCGTGCTCAAGGCTTCTTCGAGACCCGCCTTCTTCAGTAAGGCCAAAGTCTTGTGGAATTTGGGTTCAACTGTTTTGAACTCGACAAAACAGAGTCTCAGAGCCGAGATTACATCGAAGTCGCCATTGATTTTCTTGCTGGAAATGAGATTTGGTCGAGCTTTCCCGATTTAGGGTTTTGTCTTTGGGAGAGGATGAGAGAGATTATCTTTTGAACGTCGATTTTCAAAAAATACGATTTCAAAGAGTACATGTAACTTTCCTCCCTCCATTTTGCTTAGTGGGACAGGTGTCGACTTTTGCTTGGCTCTACGATTTTGACTGATAAGGATTGTCTTGATTTGCCCTTGACTCTCAGCAGAGGTGATGTGTCCTTAGGGAGGACTACGATCGTTGAGGTAGTCTTGTGATCATGAGTCGCTTGCATTTGTCGATTCGAGTCGATCGTCGAGAGCTACGATCGTTCGAGTCTACGATCGTCGAGTTCTAGCATTCTTCGTTTCGAGCTACGATCGTCGAGTCATTCAAAGAACCGTCGTGTCCGATCTACGATCGTCGAGTCCGACCGGATCCTTGTGATGAGTTTTGACATAGCATTCTTTTTAAGGTAACTCGGGAAGGCCAACCTCTTGGAGTGAGTCAAGGGTTAGGTTTGTTCTCGAGGTGCTTATCGAGAGGATTACTTTGTTTTGAAGCTTATCATCACATGATGTATTCTTGATTTGTTGATGGGGCTTTTGTCATTGTTGAGTCTCGCACTCACGATGGTTGAGTCTTTTTGCTACGATCGTTGAGGTAGTTTTATCTCTTCAGCTCTATAATCGTGGACTTCCCTTGATCATGTCTACGATTTTGAGTTTAGCCTTTGTATCTGTTATGGTTAGCACAATCTAGAGCATTTATTTTATGGTTGTAGATTTAGCATGCCTAGCCTACTTATTAACTTATTAAATCTGGATCATCTAGAGGTTTTGTAAAAACATCAACCAGTTGATTTTCAGTAGGGATATATTGTAAAGATAAAGTTCCATTTTGCACATGATCCCTAATGAAGTGATACCTTATTTCTATATGCTTAGTCCTAGAATGCATTACAGGATTATGAGTTATTGCTATGGCACTTGTGACGCCCCCAAATCCGGGTCTCTTTCAACCCGACAGATGGTGCGCCACGGTGCTACACTTCACACAAACATTCAATTGAAAAAGCCTCAAAAGAACGAATTTGTCTTATATATATTCCAAAACAATACTACCATTCCCCAGGTTCTTTATAACCATTACATTTGTTCTTGTCATAATATCAAATATTATCATTACAAATCTATACTATTACATAGATACGCTACAAGTTTGCTTTAGCCTTCACTTTATCCTTGTCGAATCATTTGGTCATATCGTCTAAGCTGCAATCATATGGTTCAAGCAAGTGTGAGCATAACAAGCTCAGCAAGTACAACAATTTCATTTTTAAAAGCATGCTTGAAATATATGAAATCGTATATCTTCCATAACTGGATGATAGTTACGAAGTACTATCAATAACTTAAAATAGCATTTCTTTTCCTTCAAAACATTTTACAATAACAATATTCATCAATTCTGGTTCAAGACGTGAACGTCTTATAGTTTCTTTGAAAAGGACAACTGTGCACGAAGTCCGTAAGTCCCAAGAGATATCTTACGAGCACTTCTAGGTGATCATTTATAGTACTCTATGTTGATCAACACTACATCCATTAAACGTGTGTATGTTTAAGTTGTGGCAACCTCACGTGCCCATCGAATACTCGATGAAAATACATTTGTTTATTCATATTCAGGCTTACCTTGAATCCGTACCAACAATTGGCGTAGGATAACGTTAGCAATTCTATATTTAAAGACTTGTAAATAAATCAATCAATCTATCAAAATTAGTCTAGCCGAGTTAAAACTGGTTTCGACCCTTTCTTTAAAATCATAAATGCATCTAGTAATGTGAATCATTTGAAAACCTGGCTAACACGAAGGTTAGACAAGCGTTTAAGAAAAACTTGCCTTCAGCGTCTGCTATAGTAAAATTACATTAATTGACTTTCTTTAACCCTAAGATATCATACTTGGGGTTTAATTATAACTTAATAATGGTTGATTAAGTTCCTTAACTCATTGTTAACAATTCTCATTCATGTTCCACTTGTAACCATTCTTCATTATCTAAGTTTTAAGTCCGCAATCATGGGCGCTATTATTACACTATGTCTTGCTTGTACAGCATGTCGCTTTATTAGGGCTTGGAGATCGGACTCATGTATTGCAGCATGAGTCCCTTTGTTAATTGTCGCGCTACTGGCGCCACTCTCCAGAAGGTTTTGGCTTTGCTCGGCCAAGTTTAAAGATCTGGGCAATTTATTTGGCCTTTTTGGTTGGCCAGAAGCGCCATTTCTATGCACCTGAAAAAATTTGATGGACTTTTTTTACACTTGTGAGATTCCCGGCCTCGTAACTTCTTCGTTATAAGTCCGAATTGGCTCGTTCAAGAGCCTACGATTCATAAATCACGTACTCTACGTGTTCATGCAAGAATTTTATTTATTCGACTTCGTTTGCAAAAATTTCACCTATTAGTCCATTTTTAACGAAAAACGATAAACGTTCGTGAACGCTCAACGCCGCTCGTTCTTCGTTCTAAAGTCGGAATCCGCCATTTTCGAGTCCGCAACTCTATAATGACAAATATGACTTGTCTATTGAAAACCAATGTTTCCAAGCTCAATATCAAAATTCGACTTCCATTCCGAGAATTTCACGAATTCGACGATCGTCGTCTAATCGTGTGAATTCCGGCGAAACTTCATTACTTGAGATTTTTAAACCATTTCACTTGGATTCAATCCATTATACTACCATCTTAACATACATGCTTCGTTAGCTTAAAAACATGATAAGTTCATTGTGAATTTATGACTTATAAAAATATCAATTACTCATATTTTCATTTCTCATAACTTATAACTTCTTTTCTCATGATTTCCTATGGCTTCAATCTTTTAACCACCATCCTTGCTTCTTATTATCATACCATCTTTTTAAGAGAACATATGAAAAGTTCATATAAGTTCCTTATGAATTCATAACTTATTCTTGGTTTGGATTTCTTATTCATTACGTATATGGCTTATTAAGACTTAAGCCTTTGATTTATCATTCCTTAGCATATTAGTTCTACCAATACCCCCTTCTCTATCTATGGAAGAGAAAGAGAATCATGGTTCAAGATGGCTTACCCTTAATGAGCACTTAACTAAACTTTGATCTTCTTCTTGCTAACTCTTCTTCTTCCTTCTTGCTTATGTGAATAATGAAAGACTAACTTATGCTAACTTATTCTCTCAACCAAATAAGCTCTCAACTTATAAGTGGGATAAAATGAAACATCCTCCAAATGAATGCACAAGCTCCCTATTTATAGAAATTCCTAGATGAGGGTATAAGGGATATAAAGCCACTCCACCGCCTTAATCACCTCCTTACTATTCATTGCTTTGCCCCTAAGTAAACTTGGCCTCCACACAAAATACTTGGCCACCAAATCACTTAGCCATTAAGTTATCTTTCTCCCCACAACACTTGATCATCACACTTACTTAATCATTAAGTATTCATACTAATCACATATATGCACTTTGTGTGATCACCACACTAACTTAGCCTTTAAGTTTACTTGATTAGCACATCAATTTCTTGTCCACCACTTTGGACTATCCATGGTTTTCCCCATGGTTTTAAACCATCCCCTAACCCATTGAATTATAGTTTGGGCCTTTAACTTAATTAACTTAACCTAATCAATTGGGCTTGCATTAAATTACTTTGGGCTTATAATTAAACAAACATTGGTCTTGCATTAATAAACTCACATTGGACTTAACCATCCAATACTTGGGCTCACATAATACTTAACAAATCCTACCAATTTTTTTCTTTTGGCTTAAAGCCTTATAACATATATTATACGTATAATTCTCGTATTCTAACTCGTATACTAATTCCACATATATGACATACCATTATTCATATGCATCAGTATAATACCTCATATAGTATTCGTATTCCTCACCTCGTACAATACCTACGTATTATACAATCATCGTTTAATTCATTAATCACATTTCCTTTCCTTCTCGTAAATTATTTTCCTTAAACGTTAGGTTTTTAGTCCACAGGCGAAATATTACGTTTATAACTGAAATATTATTAGATATTCCATCTCACCTCGATATTCTATCGTTACGTATTTCTCGGAAGTTCAAAAATAATTCCCGAACAGAAATGCGTGAATAGTGTTTTTCGGAAAATTTCTTGGAAAACTTTTATTTTCGTCTTGGAAATTGAAACACTTTAATTCTATCACGTAGCCAAAATACTACGATGTTCTGACATTTCTAGGTCAGAGAACGACATTCGTTTAGCTTGCTCCATAAATAATCAATTAAATTCATTTAATAAAAATAAAAATTTAATTCTCAAAAATCCGATTTTCTCGGACGTTACATTCTTCCCTGCTTATAAGGATTCTGTCCCCAGAATCTCGCTAATAATACCTACACCACAGAGGATAATTTTCCTTTATTTTAATCTCGAGTTCCCACAATGCTTCTTCGACATTGGGGTTCTTCCATTTCACCTTCATCGAAGGTATTATCTTTTCACACATGATTATCACTTCCTGCCAACAATTTGAGTTGGAAGTTAAACACTTACTAACATATTTCGCTATCTTTATATCATCTTAGTTATCCTTTTAACTCATATTTATATGGAACTCACATTCCTCCCTCAAAATAAGACTATACTTAGTCTTCTACTTATCCTGCATCATCTTCTTCATTCGCTTGCATCCCTCTTTACTTAGTTGTACTTAATTAACTCGTTCCATTATCATGGATTGAGTCTACCTTGTAAATAACATTTCTACCCTTTCATTCCGTAATCTGACTTCTAACTCCATTCTCGCCATCTCCGTTATTAACTCATTCTGAGTCGCTAACTTTGATAGCTTTCCCTACCCTTCCTACTTAACGTGTTGGCTACAACGTTTACCTTCCCTGAATGATATAAGTCATCACAGTCCTCTCTCTACTGCATATTCAACTTCTTCTATGTGGAGATATATTTCAGACTCTTAGAGTCCGTGTATATCTCACACTTCTCCCCGTATAAATACTATCTTCAGATTTTTAATTCAAAACTACAACTGCCAATTCTAGATCATAGGTAGGATAACCCTCCTCATAATCCTTTAACCGGCATGATGCATACACAATGACATTGCCATGCTATAAGAGCATGCAACCATGTCATCCATGCAAAACATCGAGATACACTACAAAATTCCCTGTATCATCTGATAAAGACAATACAGGTGCCGTAATTAACCTTTCTCTTAAATCCTGTGACGCTAATGGTACTTCCTCTTTCTTTCGTACTTCAAACCGACTATACCCCGTACACAAATCTATTTTAGAAAAAAAATTCTTTGCCCCTTCACAACTGATCAAATAAATCATCGATCCTGGGCCATGGGTATTTATTCGTAACCACTAAATTACTCCTATTTCGATAGTCGATACGCAACCGTAACGACTCATTTTCTTCCTTAACACCAACCTAACTTACGTCATGGTTCGACAATAATAATGTCGCGGTATTTTATTACCGTAAATTACTACCTTAGATTTTCTGAGAAAACTAAAGGTTCACACTTTTCTTATAACAATTTATTATAGTTCTATGGTTAATCAACCCATTCATACCGAGAATTTCCTCAAATCCTCTCGACATTAATCGGAACTTATCTACCGATACTTACTTATATTCCTTATTCATGAAGCCATTTCCACGAATATAATTAACGAAAGTTATTTTCCCATTCTCTACCTTAACGTATAAAGGTATTTATAATCCCTTCCGAGAATGAACTTAATCATTTAGCAAACTCTCATACTATAAAAGAAAAGTAGCACTCCAATCAAACAGCACATAAGCATTCATTGTATTGACCGAAGTGATACCTGCTATTAAATTCGCTGATGCAATCGCATCATGGCTAACTAACCACTACTAACACCTTTACTTTCCTCTGACCCCTTCTTTGGGCAATTTTTTGCCATGTGGTCCAACGACCCACATACAAAACAACTATGGTTTTTCTTGGGATTAGGACAATTGGGTAACATATGACCCTCATGTCCACAGTTATAATAAACCGATTTCCTTTTCAGAAAGACTTCTAGATGAGTCTTTCCACATGCCTTACATACCTCGATACTATGCTTAGGATTCCCCTTGTTCCCCCTCCAGTATTCCCGGAGTTAAAAACACTTTCTTTGTGTCATACTGCCACTTGCATTTTCTGCCTTAATTCCTCTTTCTCCCTTGCTCTTATCTTTTCTCTCTTTGTGGTATTGGGTTAACGCCTCACTACCACCCTCCGCTATAATTGCTTTCTCCAGAATGGTCCCATAGGATGTACTTTGGAACACAAAAATTTCACTATAGAGCTAGGGTTTCAGGCCCTGCTCAAACCTTCAAGCCTTCCTCTCCTCCACTGCATACTTGTAGGGAAATAATTCTTGAAGAAAACCTTCTTGAATTGTTCCCATGCTACCACATCTATTCTAGTCCCACCCTGGTGAACCTCCCACCAAACGTTGGCTTCTCTTCTCATTGTGTAAGTCGCAAAAGAAATCTTTTGCGCCTTAACTATGTTTGTAATAATAAACGTCTTCTCTATTTCTTTTACCCATGTATGGGCCTCTATTAGGTCCGTCGTCCCTTTGAACTCCAGCGGACCTACGCTTCTAAACTCTTTAATGGTAGTCGTTCTGACTATTCTAGGTTTCGGGGTACTCTTCCCCCGGCTTGGTTAAATGCAGCCGTTAATAACTTAACGAACTCTTGCATAGGGTTGTTTTGACCCCATTAATTATCATTATGTGATTCCGCTTCCTTATTACATTATCTTTTCCCTGGTGACATTTTTAGATTAAATAAAATTTCATTATTATCTATTTACTTACTTCGTTACTAATCGCCACATACCAAATCGCATCATAACAAATCATTTCCATGAAAACTTCATTATATTCATATGCTTCTTCATAGTTTGAAACTATTTACAATTTGTTTTCATAGACAAAAGCTATTACATTTTCTATCCCGCAATTGAACTTCACAAAAGTTGGGATTTACAAAAAGACTACCCTTTAAAAGAGGGTTTTACGTTACTACACACATATTTATAACTCTAGACTTCTAATAATGCATAACAGCATCCTCGTGTTTCTCATTCGCAATCATTGCTACAGTATCCCGACTAATCATATGCCGGGTATGTCCTGACTCAATGGAATAACAAGCAACCTTCAACTTGAAATCCTTATGTGCACTCTCATGGATGTAAGACATCCGTGCTATCTTCCGGTCCTTCTCCCCCAGTTCTCTACGAAGCTCATCGACCTCTGCCTTATAATTCCTAGCCTGCTCTGCCATAATCACCTTCTCATCATGCTCGGACTCAAAATCTTCTTCTACAGACATCTTAGCTTCATGGAGATAACTAATCTCTTCACTCTGATTCTGCACAACTGTACCTAGTTGCACATTCTCGTTGTTACCGCCAGATACAATGCTTCCATTCAGATCTCGAGGTGATGACTCCAAATGTAGGTACCACCATAGTAATCGATGTTACCTCTCTTTCTTCCTCCCCATCATTCATCATACTAAGATATGACGCTATATCCATCTCTCCCTCGGAGTAGTCTTCCTCAGAAAAGTACTCCTCTGTCTCCGACTCCTCTAAAATCACTAATGGTACCTTCGCCACTGGCATAGGCACAAGCTCTACTTGGTTCACAAGCTCTTTGCTCATCGCGTGTATATCCCTATACATCAAACTATCGATCGACATCATACAATAACACATATGTTGATTAGTACATAACACACAATAGTATAAGCACAAATCATATTTAATTTATTTAGGGTTACTTTCCATCTTTTAAATCTTTTGATACTGAGTTTCTTCAATACCTTATTGACTCATTCAACTCAAGTAAAACTCAAGTTTTTTTTTCTTCCTTCGGACTTCTCTTCCTTAACGAGATTATGAGCCTAAGGTTCTTCCCCCCTTAAGTTTTATAACCTAATGCTATGCTATGGCACTTGTGATGCCCCCAAATCCGGGTTTCTTTCTTCCCGACAGATGGTGCTCCACGGTGCTACAGTTCACATAAACATTCAATTGAAAAAGCCTCAAAAGAACGAATCTGTCTTATATATATTCCAAAATAATACTACCATTCCCTAGGTTCTTTGTAAGACCCCGGAATTTTTTTAAATAAAAAGGAATTTCCTTTATTTATTATTTTGAAATAGTAAGGGTGGATTTGATTAATGTGGTTAGTTATGGGTAAAATCATAAATATTTTAAATAAGCAAGTGGTGATATAATATTCATTATTGTTCGGGGAATATTCGTTTGGTCGTGGAATATTCATACCGTCGGGAATATTAAATGACAACGGTAGTGACCATGTGTGGGCCCCATAATGTAAAGCGATTGAAGGAAGAAAACGACAAGAATAAGTTGTTTATAAATAATTGGCATAGCTTATTTACAATTATCTTTGTTGGAATACCCGGTGGTAAAAAACACACTAATACGCGTTGTTGAACAAGAAGACACCAGTATTGCACCAATTATTGATTCTTACGTAAGAAGGCACACTACTCAATAATTGTTACAAAGTAATTATCGTCAAAGTGTTTTATTTTATTGATTCAATAATTGTTGCGTTGATATTTTATATTGCTATTGTTTTAATAATTGTCATTACACAGTATTTTTCATTATCGAAGCAATAATTCATATTATCTGAATAATATTATTAGATAACATTATTGGCAATGTCTAGAAAGTTCTGTCTAAGGAGAGGTTTGGTCACCTAATCATGCTACCAAGAAGTGGGAGAAATTCTTATCGAAAGCCCCTCTTTCCGGGAACCGCACTCGTTGTCAATATTGTGATTTCGTAATATTATTTGTGAATAATTAATTATTGATTCATATGATGAGGAAACTATTGATTTTATGTGGATATAGATGGAGAAAATTTTAATGTGACAATTGTTGAAAATTGAAATTTTATCTTTTTCTCGATAAAATAATTCATTTAAATATATTATTATATTTTAATAATATAATAATGATGATATTTTTACAATGAATGTGTGATATCTTAGTATACGAGGAGAAAGAGTATTTTTTGTTGCAATAAATGTTTAAAACATGTTAAACATGTCCGTGGACCCATTTATTGATGAAATTTGATTATAATTTGTGTAAAATCGCTTGGCTTATGGATTTCGCCAATTTCATTTGGAATTTGAAAAACTTCTGCACGCAAAGTTGTAGAGAATTGAATTTCCTATAAAATTAGCATAGATTTGAATTTTTTCGATAAAAGGGCTATTTATTATGAATTATTGAAGTTCAAGTTCAAATAATTGATTTTTGGAAGTTTAAAAATATTTTTAATTACAAAAACGTTTTTTTCATTTTTGATACTCATTTAACATGTGTGGCTGAAGTTTGGACCAGATTTGTGTGCGTAAGAAATTTGATTATATATATTATTATTATATTAAATTTTCTGCTTTGGTGTTCTAAGCATTTTCCTATAAATAGGGTGGTGCTTAGGTTAGAATTGAAAATCACACCAGAAACTGAAGTTTTCTCTCTCTTTATTATCGAGCGTATTCTTGTGAGTATTTTGAGTATACTTTGAGTATTGCTATACGGTGCAAGTTCGTTCAGCGTTATTCCAAATGTAATCTTCGCTCTTTTGAGGTAAGGGATGTTATTTTTTTTCGTAATGATATTATTTATTCAATATCATTATGCTGAAATATTGATTTGAAGTTTTTATCAAATTTGGAACTTTTTCATGTTGGGGTTACTATTCATGAGTTACTATTCATGAGTTACTATTCACGAGTTACTATTCACGAGTACTACTATTCACTTAAGCGTGAAGATGTTTTTTGTGAAATTTCTATCTTTTGGTGTCTGAGTTACTATTCATGTATACTAAGACTATTCACGATATCTGACACTATTCACTTAATACTAAGACTATTCATGTAAAAATGAAATTTCTTCTTTTTGTCCAAAATATCTATTCTGGATATTAGCTTTGATTGTATCCATGTTTTGATCATTCTTGAATTTTACACCACTATGATTATTTTTGAGGTATTTTTGGACGTGGATAAAACAAAGTACGAATCCTTAATCCTTAATCCTTGTCATTTTGTTTCACTGGATTCGTTTCTTTAAAAAAATATTTTTCATCATCCTCAGTCTTAAATGATGATATTATTGAATATCTTTGGCTCAGTAGTGCAAAAGATGAATGATTTATAATGAATATCTTTGGCCAAGAAGTGCAAAGATGAATGATTTCGATGAATATCTTTGGCCCGTAGTAAAAGATGAATGATTTCTTATGAATATCTTTGGCCCGTAAAAAAAAAGATGAGCAGTGTTTAGATGAACATGATCAACTTGTGAATGTCCTCGGCTCAGAAGTGCAAGGATGAATATTTGATCCCAGATATATATTGATTGATGTTACTGGGGATAAAAAAATAGGCGATGAACTTTAAAATTCATACATGTAAGATAGTAGTTTGCATTCTCTACTTAACTCTTCTAATGAATTATTATTTCATTGCGAATATTGATTTAAAACTTGTTGTCTATTGTATTCTATTATATTTTTCCCTGTTGAAGACTAACGATAATTTTGTTGTATATTATCTTAGTCATAATATTCTTTACTGGGCTAGTCGAGCTCACCCTTTTCCTTTTTGTTCCATTTTTCTTCTCAGGAGGTAAGAATGTAGCGAGTACGAGTCGGGGTATGGAATGATGGTTATAGAGAGAGTTGTTTAGTAATCCTCACCATTTTTGTAAAATAATGTATCAATAAATGTGATGAGGATTTATTTGGGTATAGATATTGTCTAGAAGATAATATTTGTATTCAAACTCACAGTTTTACTGTTGTAATAATAAAGTTGTAGTTGTTTCTGTACCATGTATTGACAACTCAGAATGGGTGATGTATACTTATTTTGGGGGTGTCACATTCTTTATAACCGTTACATTTGTTCTTGTCATAATATCAAATATTATCATTACAAACCTATACTATTAAATTGGTACCCTACAAGTTGGCTTTAGCCTTCACTTTATCCTTGTCGAATCCTTTAGTCATATCGTCTAAGCTGCAATCATATGGTTCAAGCAAGTGTGAGCATAACAAGCTCAGCAAGTACAACAATTTCATTTTTAAAAGCATGATTGAAACATAGGAAATCGTATATCTTCCATAACTGGATGATAGTTCTGAAGTACTATCAATAACTTAAAATAGCATTTCTTTTCCTTCAAAACATTTTACAATAACAATATTCATCAATTCTGGTTCAAGACGTGAACGTCTTATAGTTTCTTAGAAAAGGACAACCCGACACGAAGTCCGTAAGTCCGGCATATCTTACGAGCACTTCTAGGTGATCAGCCTATAGTACTCTATGTTGATCAACACTACATCCATTTAACGTGTGCACGGTTAAGTTGTGGCAACCTCACGTGCCCATCGAATACTCGATGAAAATACATTTGTTTATTCATATTCAGGCTTACCTTGAATCCGTACCAACAATTGGCGTAGGATAGCGTTAGCAATTCTATATTGAAAGACTTGTAAATAAATCAATCAATCTATCAAAATTAGTCTAGCCAAGTTAAAACTGGCTTCGACCCTTTCTTTAAAATCATACATGCATCTCATAATGTTAATCATTTGAAAACCTGGCTAACACGAAGGTTAGACAAGCGTTTAAGAAAAACTTGCCTTCAAATCCTTTCTGAAGAATTTACGTTTTCTTTGAGTCTTTACAGTCTCTACAACACATAATCACATAACATACCACATTAGGTCATGAATGAACATACGTAGTTCCTAAAGAATCTTACCCTTCTTCTCAATCTAATCCCGTATTAGATTTGTTATTTATTGGTTCCAACTTTCCGTCATTCTTTTACATCGTCCTTACCAACTTCGTTCTCTAATAACACTTAAGTGAAATTATTTCATTAATACAACTCAGTTCGAGTTAATCATCTTTCCTCACGGCTTACTTACGTCTTTACGCTATTAATCGAAACTCGATCGTCATTGGTTAAGTACACTTATTGCATATAATTCATGTTCATCATTAATTGACTTTCTTTAACCCTAAGATATCATACTTGGGGTTTAATTATAACTTAACAATGGTTGATTAAGTTCCTTAACTCATTGTTAACAATTACCATTCATGTTCCACATGTAACCATTCTTCATTGTCTAAGTTTTAAGTCCCATATCTGCGGTGTTGGTTATTACACTGGTCTTGCCTTGTACATGGCATTGCCTATTAGGGCTTGGAGGCCGGACTCGTACGCAATGACGACGAGTCCTTTGTTAATCGCCAGCTGCATGGCGCCACTCGAGAAGGTTTGGCTTTGCTTTCATTAAGCTTCGTACATGCATGCAGTTTATTGGCCTTGAAATTCAGTTGTGTGCCATGGCCAACTTTGTGCACCAGAAAAATTTGATAGACTTTTTACACTTGTGAGATTCCCGGCCTCATAACTTCTTCGTTATAAGTCCGAATTAGCTCGTTCAAGAGCCTATGGTTCAAAAATCACGTACTCTACGTGTTCATGCAAGAATTTTATTTATTCGACTTCGTTTGCAAAAATTTCACCTACTAGTCCATTTTTAACGAAAACGATAAACGTTCGTGAACGTTCAACTCTCGTTTCTTCGTTCTAAGTCAAAATCCGGCCATTTTCGAGTCCTTATGAGTGCCAAGATTGAAGATGATGGCATTTGAAACAAGCATTTCCGGGGTCATCTCCAAAACTGCATTCCTTGGGGTTATCACCAAGGTTGGTGGCTATTCCCATGGTTGGGACTGAGACTGGATTCCTCGGGATTATCTTCGAGATTAATCGGCCTTCTCCGGTGTGTGTTCTGGTATTGTATCCGCAGGTCTCGAGGTTAAATCTGAGGTTGAAACCGTTACTCCCAGATTACGATCTGGGGTTAATGTTGAACTTCTGGTAGTGTCCGGTATAGATTTGGATTGTCTTTCAGGGTTCTCTCTTAAAAGACGAATCTGTCCTCCTATAATGTTAGTAACAGTAGTACAGAAAATTTCGAGTGTCTACAGATGCCCCTCTTTATCATACTCATGCATGGCGATGCATGGGTAGGATAAAGAATCCTAGACACTTGAAACACAACAAGATAAACATGGTACTATGGATAGTAACATGATGCAAATGTATGATACATGTGTACGGGGTTGTGACCCAACATGCTGGGGATGATTTCTGGTTCCCTATTGCTTCAATCTGGAATTGGCAATCATCGACCGGATCGATGTGTGGCCAAGAATCTGCTAGGATATTGGTGTTGGAGTTATCACTAAATTCTTGTGTTCTTGATAACGACTTGATACTGAAGGGGTATCTCTTATGTGTAAGAGATCTGTGGGGATAAAGCTTGATCTGTTTGAGGATATGTATAACATATTCCATCATCTATCCTCTTGGATAATGTTGACCTCTCTGGTTAGTATCGCGAATATGTCATGATTCATTGGATTTATCGCCAATGATAGCAAATCTTCGTCGGGGATGCTCGACCTTCGTTGACGTATGAATCAACAGCTGAAACATCCTGTGGGATATACTGTCAAGGTTGCTTGACCTTCGCTGACGTGTGAATCAACGGCTGAAACTCTATGAGGAGATCGTCAAGGTTGCTTGACATTCGCTGATGTGTAGATCAACGGAGCATTGCATTGTGATCCCCGTCGGGGATCCACTGGGGAATATGAGCAGCTGGGTATGAGAACCTCGAACAACTCTATAGCTGGGTATGATGTCAAGGTTGCTTGACCTTCGTTGCTATATGTGTCAACGGATGAACATATTGTAACCCCCACTAGGGATCTACGTTGTAACCCCCGTCGGGTACTCACGTTGTAACCCCCGTCGGGGATCCACTGGGGACGCATGAATACGTACGCAACTACCGAACGATTCTTAACGTTTCGATGGGTTTACCTGCCATCGGTTGCAATAATGTCAAGGCTGCTTGACCTTCATTGATAGAGTTGTCAACGGATGAACATGTTGTAACCCCCATCGGGGATCTATATTGTAACCCCCGTCGGGGACTCACGTTGTAACCCGTCGGGATTCACGTGTAATTTCGGGGGACTCGTATAGGTAACGACCGGAGTCGGTGGCATCGGACCTATATAAGGTATCATTGTATGTAATTTGTGACAACCGAGGTCATCGGCAGAGTATACCTTGTGTTCGGTGACTACCAATGAGTGATGTATAGATTCAAAGTCTCATCCGAGAAGACCGAGATTGATATCTTTGTTTTGCTCAATCGCCTGGCATTTTTATTCCGATTTGACCTTTCTAGCCCGTAAGAACTCCGCTTCAACTCGAATCGGACCGAAATTTGGAGGGTGGGGGCCCATAGAGGAGCCAGCAGTGCACCATTCTTGTGCATGAGTGGGCTGTGCAACGAGACGTGGATGATAAATCCCGGTGACACGCCTTCACAAGTCACTTTTAACTTATTTCTCTCTAGAAAAAGCGTGAGCCACTTCCATTTCTTTGAGTTCGGCCGCTTTTCGCAAATTCTATCACTGTACAAGTGTTCTACACTATTCTGGTAACGTATGCATGTATTTTTTCCAGTTTCTGTCCATTAGATTGTGAGATATTGCACGAAATGCTTCTAAACACATAGTAGTGATTATGTATGCACAAATGACTTGATAAAAAATATTCAATATAGTAAATGTTAGTATTAAACCATGCTGAACATAATGATGTGAAAAAATTTGACTTCTGAGACAGTCAAATTGGCACCTTTTTCTGCTATTTTTTTGTCCTATTTGAGGTCCAATGAGCAAAAGGTAGAAAGGAAAAATACTCCTAGCATTGAGGTTGGCATTATGCATGATGTTTTTTATTTTTAATGCATATATTAGGTATATCACTTTGGGACAGGTGTGCTACTGAATGGCCACCTAGACATGCCTATGCGCATGTGGATAGTCTTATTTTCAAAGGGGACTAT
Source organism: Panax ginseng (assembly GCA_020205605.1). Classification (NCBI taxonomy): domain Eukaryota; kingdom Viridiplantae; phylum Streptophyta; class Magnoliopsida; order Apiales; family Araliaceae; genus Panax; species Panax ginseng. The sequence goes on from CM035145.1 coordinate 56,739,893, forward strand.
GGCGAAATTTTTCCAAATGTAGGCATTGGGTAGTCATGCATTCTAACTCTATTATATGTTAAAGTAAATGCATGCATGCATATAGTCATATAATGCATTTTAGAAAGATCCAGGTAATGCAATACCACACCCTTTCTGAGGTGATTTGGAGACTTGTTGTCCAGGTATTATGGATCCAGATCGGTGAAAGCGGTTCTTTACAGGACCGCTTTCAGCGGCGTCTGGCGGAGGGCTTCAAGTGCCTCGTCCCCTATTTTCGCCGAATGACCCTCGTCGGTTGGTGGGAGGTCGTGATTTCGTCCCGCCCGTGTAGAGGTTCGGATGTTGAGGACGAGGAGGTGGATATTGAGGATCCCGCCTCTGTTGTACATATCCTCGCAGGAGCTTCCGAGCATCCGGTGGTGAACCCAGAGTTGCTAGGTGATTTGGGTAGACACCCATCGATGTACTTACATGCTAACGAGGTATGACGTTAGACTTTATCTTCCTTCTTTCCTATTGATGAGGATTAAAGGGTTCGATGTTGATCGTGCTTCATGCAGTTCCGTGTTTTACGGCCTCGGGGGGCTGGTTTAGCATCCACTCCATCCTTCCCCGTCGTTGTCCCTGGGGTTACCTCAGGGCATTGTCTGAGCGATGGTTTCATCAGACTCAGTCACTCCACCTGTTGGATTGTGAGGTGATGATGATGCCAATGGATTGGCGATTTATCACAGGTATGGAGTTTGGAGGGGAGCCAGTGCCTTGCATGGCGAATATCACCCCTACTGCCGTCCGGTCCTTGTTAGGAGTTCCGGCTGGTGCGCTCAAAGGTAGGACTGTCCGTTCAGGTCCTTTGAGCGTAGATGTTATGAGCGGTCTATTGAGTGAGCCCATGCATGATGATGTCAGGACCAGGGATCGCGTTTTGCGGCGATTGTTCCTGATAATCATTCGAGGCTGCTTCATAGCAGATAACTCTTCCATGGTATCTTTCGCTATGGTCAGCGCCACACGCGATGTGGACCATATATGAGAGTATGATTGGGGCTCTTACACCTTTGCCTATTTCCTCCGGGGCATGCGTCTGCGCTCACAGGGTTTGACCGAGGCTTGGCTAGGATTTTACCCGTTTCTGCTGGTGAGTATTTCTCTCGTCTTTTCCTTTCACAGGTTAAGAGTGTTTACTAATAGCAGATGTTTTTCCATTGTGTTGGCAGTTTTGGGCCTATGAGAGGCTTCCATGTTTGCGTCCTGTGAGTGTGTTAGGCTTAGATACCTATCCACGAGGACGACGATGGCATCATTCTATTTTGCCAGAGGTCCTTGTATCTGAGGGCTTCACTCATTGCCGTATGCAGCTGGAGTTGCTGAAGGCTGACGCCATCACATGGCTTCCATATTCAAGGGATCATTTGATCATCAGTTTTGAGGATGGACACCCTACTAGAGTAGAGTATTTGATTTCCACCCGGAGATTTCCTCTTTTCACCGATGGAGGCTGGGAGCTCTATTTAGGAGAGCGTGCTATCAGGAGCACTACAGGGGAGATTCGTATACCGATCTTGCCTCCTGTTAGGCGTCATTGGCCTGTACCACAGTCACCCGCCATTGATATTCCATTGTTGGGAGTTGACGGTTTTGATTTATCCGAGGGTCCATGTACTCAGGAGATATTCCAGTACGGTGGCTCCCTCAAGACTATTGGGGCCCGATCTGTGCCACACGGTTTATGGGGACATGGTTCTGGATCATTGATGATGATGATTGGGTAGCTTGTGTTCGAGCTCCAACCCATATGACCCAGATTGATAGCTTGACCCGGCAGTTGGATCAGGTACAAATATTTATTCGGCATTTGGGCAGAGATCCAGCAGAGGCGGAGACATTTGTTACTTCCAGCTTAGGTGCTGGCCCCTCAGACGACCCATTTGGTTTTACTGGCACAGATCCTCCCCTTTATAGGGCCCGACATCCCCTGCTGATAGAGATCCAGTGACTCGGGAGGAGTTACATCGTGGACAGGATTGAGGATGTGGACATCGAGACCATTGTCTTCTTCTGATGTGTATTCTCACTATATCTTTTGATAGGCCTCTGTTAGATATTGGGTGGTTGTTCCCCATTCTCGCTATATCTTTAGATAGGCCTCTGTTAGTAGTAGGGCGTTTGTACCCCATTTTCATGTCATGTACTTGTAGAATGATAGAGTTGATGTATTAGATGATGATATATTTAGGAATGTATGCACCGCTTTTTTCATTCCCTATATCATATTGTCATCCATTATCTGTTATGCATGTATCATGTTATGCATATGTATGTATGTCGGAGATATACTCGGTATTGACCGGGATGGTCTTATGACACTACCACCACATATATGTCTTCTTCGACGATTAGTCAGTATAGATCATACCCCAAATCGGTGGTGGTATTGGGTATGCGCTCGTGGTACGATAACATGTCACCACCAGATAGGGTGACTGTAGATCTGTTATTGTAGCATACCATGACCCTTTTGGCATTTTAGGTTCCTGCAGGATTTGTAGATGGGATGCTAGAGCATTGGCTAGCTGATAGGTATGTATTTCGCTTTGGCACCCATGAGTTGACTCCTACTCTGAAGGAGTATGCCCATTTGACGATGTTACACCTAGACCGACCTTGCGTACACATGGCTTTGGGAGACATGAGTAGACGATTCATGACTCTCACCGGATTGAGGCGCAGAGTGGTGCAGGATGAGCTGAAATCTGGCCATGTGATCTCTCAAAGATTTTACGTGGTGATGATTTGGTGCGGAGGATAGCTACTCATGACATTCAGGGGATTTCACTATGTCGGAGGATCATTGGCGTTCGGCCAGAGATGATGTCTCGATACTATGTGTCTTGTCACACGATGTACATGCCATGCGGTACATGGATGAGATAGATATAAGGCGTTATCATGGCGGTGAGAGCTCTCGGGAGGGTCGTACCATTATACCTATGATCGTGGCAGAGACCTTGTGATCGCTGGATCATCGCCAGAGTACTTACCCCTCGTGTGTGTGTTTATTGGGAGTTCGGTCATGTCAGATGTGTCGTTTATGTCACACTTGCGCACCGATTGGTACCTTTAGACTATTACGGTATTGTTTGTCCCATGAGGTGGCTATGTCGTATTCCTTTCAAACCATCTTGAGTGTGTAGATGCTCGATCTGGTCCGCATTTTTGGCGGATATCCAGAGATCCATTTAGCATATTTGTTTGTGTTGGGGCTTTGCTCACCATACAGCTTCATTACTTATGCTCCGGGCATGGATTTCCTCCCTTTGGCAGGCTTGAGGGGTGTGACGACTTATCATCTATTAGCCGTGATGTCGCAGTTTGACCAGTTCTAGGATTTTCATCTTTTCGAGGGGGCGGTCGGTGCTTCGACTTCTCAATACCTCTCAAATGAGGACCGATCTCGTATATCGCTTCTTTGGGATCGGCGTGAGCTAGTCGCTTTTCTGCCAGTCGTCCCGGTTATTCTGCAGAGTAATCCGCATGGATGGAGACGGAGGTTTTATCGGTGCATCAAGATTTGCGATCTGGGAGATTGAGTTAGGCGATGTAGAGCCTATAGAGGACATTGATACCTACATCGAGGAGGATACCGCTGTTGGGTTGCCAGCATTTCTTCTGGATTATCCTAGTACCAGTACTTTTGTGATCCAGCACTTGGCACAATATTTAGAGCAGAGTGTTCATCTGATGACCTTTGAGAGAGACCAGATTTGATCTATGATGTCGACTGCTCTTGATGTGAGGGACACCGCCCTATTAGAGAGAGACGAGGAATTAACTCGTAGAGATGCCACTGTTGTTGAGCGGGATGAGGCCAAGTCAGACAGAGACGCAGTGATAGTTGAGCGGGATAGTGCTATATATCGCCGGGATGTGGTCATCACGTAGATAAATCGCAAAATGAGGTCCCTTACCACTGGTATGATCACAGAGATGAGAGCTTATATCGATGAGCATATAGTCATCATGCAGATGGGTACAGATCTGTTGGGTCGTGTGGATATTCTTATCCAGGAGACTACAGCTTTAACTCCTTCATCTGAGAGGGATGCCATGTTGGTCTTGCTAGCTCGTATGTACCCTGATTCGTAGATGAGCTTGTATTTACCTGCACAGACTAGCTTAGCCATTTTGTCATGTACAGTTCACATTGTATATATATCAAACAACATTATATATGATAGGGAAATATATTTTTGGATCACTTCCCTTTAGATATGTCTTGCTATTTGCTTGATATTTTGCCTGGCCGCTTTTTGGGGCTTGTGATCTGGATGAATTCTGAATTCTTCCTTGGTGGATGGACATTGAGCTGTCTTTGGATAGTTCAAAATGGATCATCGATCTATGTATATCCCTACCATCTTTGGTGTTTTGGGACTTGTTTCTGAATGGAAATGTGGAGAGGAGTGTGGCTTTCCTCTCTGAGATTGACCGCACCACAGATGTTTGCCAATACTTCTATTTAGGAGAAGCGTAGTTAATTCCACCTCTTATGGTTTAGTATTGCTCTTCGAGGTATGACCGCAGCTTAGATGGTCTCCTAATCTCCTATTTGGGAGGAGTTTAGGTAATTCCATCCCTTTGGTCTGAAGCCGAATGAAATGTAGTGGATTGAAAGAGAATCCCAATAACCGCTGACAATGGTTTGTGTTTTGGTAGGGGGTGAGACCGCACCATAAATGGTCGCCACGTACTCTCTATTGAAGAGGAGATCGGTCTGCGTAGTTCGAACTCGTGTAAGAGGTTCAACGTCGTATATGGGCGATATGGTGTAGGAATGTTTTTGGTTGTTTTTGTTTTTGTAAGGAGAAGAGGGTAGAAATGTTTTGTTGTTTTTGTTTTATTGCGGTAGGGGCCATGTAACATGGTTGCCTACGATACTCTATTGAGAGGAGATCGGTCGACGTAGTTCGCCCCTCAAGGCGTAGAAGAAAAGCGTAATCCCATGTGCGGTCGAGTGCGGGGAGGAAAAAGTTTAATCCAAGGTTGAGGATAAACTATAGGCGGGAGAAGTTTGATCCCATGTATGGGTAGCCAAATCATGAACTTAAGAGGTTCATCCACGGTGGGATGACCTAAGTTGTATGGTAAGAAGGAGAAAGCCGGGATCTTTGGCAGAAGAGTATGTTTCCACGAGGGGCAAAGTGTAGCAAGTTGTAAGTGGTAAAGGGTTAAAGAACCGAATGATTTGGTGACACGATGATGATGCACTGGGTATTTCTTTGGTTACTTGGACATAATACTGGTTTCACGGTCTCGAGTTGATGAGTTGTGGAAATTCATCCGTCCATTTCTTGTAATGTCGAGGCGCCTCTGTCAATACTTCTTTGACAATAAACGGGCCTTCCCAGTTAGGGCGAATTTTCCTTTAGCTTTGGTCTTGATTGTCAAGAATCTTCTCGTAACCAAGTCATGTTGTTTAAATTGCCAGTAGCCGGACTTTTTTGTTGTAGGATCCGCGATCCTTTCTTTGATATAGTGACCATGGAAGATAGCCGCATGATTTGCCTTTCGTCTCATCGAGACAATTGGTGATACTGTCTTGTACCCATTCGTTTGCATCTAGCCGGCGTCGATCAACACTCGAGAGATTCCATCTCAACTTCTATGGGGAGCTTTGCTTCCATCCCATAGGTTAAAGCGTAGGGGTTGCCCGGTTGAAATGCACGCATTGTGGTTACAGAGGCTAATGAGTAAGAGGCAAAGTTAGCCGGTCTTTGTGGTTGGTGACATCTTCGCATAATCTTCTTGATATTTTTTGTTAGCCGCTTCAACAAAGACCGTTCATCTCTGGACGATAGATAGATGTGAGTTAAGATGTTTGATGTGGAATTTACTGCATAACTCCTCCATCATTTTGTTGTTGAGGTTTTTGGCATTGTCTGACACAATCACCTCTGGTTGTCCATATTGACAAACGACATTGTTTCTGATGAAAGCAATGATGACTTCTTTAGTGACCCTGGGGAAGGAGGCTGCTTCTACCCACTTGGTGAAGTAGTCGATCATGGTGAAGATAAATGGGTGACCATTACTGGCTTTAGGCTCAATGGGACCAATAACATCCATTCCCCACATTGAGAAGGGCCAAGGCGAACTCATATTGTGGAGTTCCCATGGAAGGGCGTGTATAGCATTCCCATGAATCTGGCACTGATAGCATCTTTTGACGTGGTTGTTGCAATCAGCTTTGAGAGATAGCCAATAATGTCCCATCCTGAGGACTTTCTTGACAAGGAGGGGGCCACTCATGTGGGGGCCACAGACTCCACCATGGATTTCATCCATAAGCCTTTGGGCTTGATCTTTGTCTAGACACCTGAGGAGACCTAGTCCTGCATCTCTTTTGTAGAGCACATCTCCACTCAGGTAGAACTTCATAGCAAGTCAATGGATCCGCCTTTTCTCAGTCAGGCTCGCCTCAGCGGGTGTAGATTCATCTCGCAGATATTCCTTGATATGCTGATACCAAGGAGGTTGGATGGGAGGTAGCTCATCCGATACTTCTCCAACGTAATTCCCATAGACTGGGGCCTTGTGCAGGGAAATTGTGACGCATGGCAAGTGTTCCTTGTCTGATATGCGAATCAAGGAGGCCAAAGTTGCTAATGCATCGGGGAAATCATTCCTATTACGAGGAATGTGTAGGAAGGAGATTTCTTCGAACTCCAAAACCTGCCAATGGTAAGGCAGTAAATGTAGTTCTTTGGTTTGATAGACTCTGGTGGATTGTCTGATTACCAACTCCGAATCTCCAAGGACAATTAACCGCTCGATGCTCATTGAACAGACAAGTTTTAGCCCCATGAGACAGCCTTCATACTCGGTAGTATTGTTGGTACCGATAAACCTGTAATTTGGCAACAGAGGATCCGCTCCCGTGATCGATACTAGAATTGCTCGGCTCAGAACCTTCCACGTTAACGACTCCATCAAAATACATCTTCCATGATTGGCGTGTATTGATCGATGGTGTTCTTTGCACCATCGTCATTACTCCTTCATCGGGGAAATATGTTTCCAAGGGTTTGAAATCCCCTGAAGGTGCGGCGGCCAGTTCATCTGCGATTCCTTGACCTTTGATGGACTTTTGAGTCAAATATACAATATCAAATTGTTGTAGGATCAACTGCCATCTGGATAGCCGGCAATTCAATATGGGTTTGTTGAACACGTACTTGAGAGGATCCACGCGGGATATGAGATGGGTTGTGTGACCATAGAGGTAATGCTGTAACCTCATGGAAGCCCATGCTAAAGCATAACATGTCTTCTCGATCAGAGTGTACTTGTGTTCACTGCTGCTGAACCTTTTGCTGAGGTAATAGATAGCTCGTTCTTGGCCTCTATCGTCTTTCTGTCCCAGCATACATCCCATGGCATTGTAACTTATGGACAGGTACATGAACAGGGGAACATCATCCCTGGGTGGTACCAAGATAGGAGCTTTGACTAGCTGTTTCTTGATTGTAAGGAAGGCATTCTGGCACTCATCATTCCATTTCATGGAGGAGTTCTTCCTTAATAACTTGAAGATTGACTCACAGGTTGCTGTGAGTTGAGAGATAAACCTGCTGATGAAGTTGATCCTTCCCAAAAATCCCCGTATTTCCTTCTCTGTCTAAGGAATGGGCATTTCGGTGATGGCTTAGATTTTGGTAGGATCCAACTCAATTCCTTTGTGGCTGACTAGAAATCCTAGCAACTTGCTTGACTTGACGCCAAAGGCACACTTAGCTGGATTCAACTTCAAGTTGTACTTACGCAACCCATTGAACAACTTTCTGAGATGGTCTAGATGGTCATCCTCCTTCCAAGACTTGACAATGATGTCATCCCAGTAGATCTCAATCTCTTTATGCATTAAGTCATGGAAAAGAGCCATCATAGCTCGTTGATAGGTAGCTCCGGCATTGATGAGGCCGAATGACAACCGTCTATAGCAAAACATTCCCCAAGGAGTGATGAAAGCAGTCTTCTCACAATCTTCCTCGGCAACCATGATCTGATGGTACCCCGCAAAGCAATCAGCAAAGGAGTACATGTCAGACACATGCAAAGATTGTCAATGAGAATGTGGATAAATGGCATGAGAAAGTCAGCTTTTAAGCAAGCTTTGTTCAAGTCCCTTAATCCACATTAAACTCGCACCTTCCCTCCGTGTTTAGGCACGGGTACAATGTTGGATATCCACTCGGGATATGTAGACACCATGATGATGAAGCTTGAAATTATTTCATAATTTCTTCTTTCACCTTTAAACTCCACTCGTGTTTCAATCGCTTTGAGCTTTTTTGTAATGGCTTAAATCCTCTTTAATGGGAAGGCGATGAAGGACAATGTCAGTGGATAAACCCACCATGTCTTCATGAGACCATACAAACACATCCTGGAATTGGGTTAATAGCGTAACTATGTCATTCCGTTGGTTTAGGGTAAAGTCTGAACCAATCTGGATTAACTTAGGGCTTTCTAAGGTTCCTAGATTGAAAGAAGTGGTTTGATCAAGGTTGGGTTGGGGTTTGTCTTTGACCCATTCTTGAATTTCTGGAGGCACCTCAATGTCATCCTAGAGATCCATCAAGGCTGAATTCATCTCTACATCAAAGGTACAATCCTTGTGTAGGAGAGGTATCGTATCTGCAAATACAGGCACATCTAAATTTACAGTCCTGAAACAAAATATGCTTTCACTTAGTATATATGAAATGCGTTGATCATACACAGTGTTAGCATATACTGGCAAAATAAACTGCTAATACTGTATAGAAAAGTAAGCAGTTATTGTATCTACAGGGTAGAAAAGAATTTCTGCCGCTTTACCCTTGTCGACCAAAGCAAGGAATGTTGTTCCAATTGGTAAGGGTAAAGTTCGGGTGGACCGCAGTGATGGAGGGATTGTCATCATCCTTCTTGTCCCGAATGATGGCCATTATGTCAGGGCAATCATCATCTGGGGTGTATCTGTTGGTATGTTCATCATGGACGATGATGCGCATGCCCGACATTATTCGGACAACGTTTTCCTTGATTCTCCGCTCCTCTTCTTCGATTGCGAGATCTGGAATAACGATTTTCTTTTCCTCCACCGATTTCGGCTTAGGAAATAACATGGCCATGACATTGGCTGGCACCTTTACTGGAGGTTGTTCAGACTCAGAGTTTGAAGGCGAAGCCAAACGCCACATGATTGAAGCTGAAGGAATCTGTTGATGCTTATGAGGATTCCTATGACTAGAGCTGGCAAAATAGCCTAGTCCAAATGTTCCAACTTACTTGGTTAATCGAATGGGGTACTGGATACCCTGGCCATCTTTACCAAACCGTCGTCCTTGCTTATGACCCGACGACATCATTTCTTGAGTGGCTGACATCACCTCAGCAGAAATGTGGGTTTCGCAATTGTGCTCAATAAGCGTGGTATTGGGTGTTGCTTATTTCAAAGCATGAAAACCGATCGGTTCTATGTGCGAATTGGCATTGATGAGCGGTATATCCCATACTGAGGAATCTCTGGTTCAGCGTTGACCGTGACCAGGCTATTGTTGATAATGTACTTCAATTGTTGGTGAAGGGTGGAGGGGACTGCCCCTGCCATGTGGATCTATGGTCATCCCAAGAGCAGGTTGTATCCTGAATCTATCTTGAGCACATGGAAGGATACGCAGAATGTATGAGGGCCAATTTCGACTGGCAGCTCAATTACTCCAACCGAGTTACGGCGGGCTCCATCAAAAGCTTTGATGATAGTATGGCTACTCCGAATTCGGTTCAGATTGATATTCATCTTCACCAAAGTGACATATGGGAAGATATTCAGAGAGGAACCTCCATCTATTAAGACCCCTGCTACCATGTATCCGAAAGACAAGACCGCAATGTGTAAGGGCTTGCAATGACCGGTCCCTTCGGATGGTATGTCATCATCAGTGAAGGATATCACATTGTTGTTGAAAATTTGATCAACCATGTGTTGAAATTTTTCTGTATCCACTAATGTCGGAAGATAGGCTTCTTCCAAAACCTTTAACAAGACCTTCCGGTGATTCCGGAAGTTAGGACCAAGTCCAAAATTGATATTTGTGGTGGAGCTTCCTTCAATCTTAAAACCACCGAGGCTTCATTATGACCCACGGTAGTGAGGAATTTTTAATCTTCTCCATGGGTATTTTTCCCTTTGATTTGATGGTGGGGTTCATCACCCGATGGGGAAGATACAGTGGATTTTCCTTCGACACTGCAGCAGTGGTATGTGAGGTGGATCCTTCACCTTCTCCATAATTCCACGGAACCTTGCGCAAGCTAACAATAGGATATTGTGCTCTGCATGGCAAGTTGATTGCCTCGGGAGCGGCCACTTTCAAACGATTGTTTCCTCTTTTGAGCTGAATTATCAGTGTTGTGAGAATAGTATTAATACCTTCAACTTCAATAGATATAATTGCTACCACACTTTTCCACTTAGTAGGGCCTGCATTCTCACTTCTACGTAACACAGTGTCGTTATATTCCAAGCGCAGTACACCACTGTCGATTAGATTTTTGAATAAAATGAGTGCCTAGCATTCTTTCTCTCTTATATGTGGCATGAGGATCGGGAGTGGTATTGACATACTCCATCAGAGTTGTATCGTCCCGAACGGGGGTTGATTGGAGGTAGAAAGGAACTGATCCTTCCTTCATTGATTAACATGTGAAGGATTTCCTCCATGGGTTGGCCCAAATAGGTGAATTCCCGTTTGTTGGCAAAATCCCGACGGGCTTTGGCATTTGCTCTCTTCGTCACTTTGTCTTCTAGCATTTCATTTTCTGAAAGGGATAAGGGAATATTCATGACGATTGGTAAGAGACTGGCATGCTCCTGGCTGATTAATTGTTGAGTCACTTGATGCTGATAGGTCACCAGTTCCGCCAATTGCTCAATTTGTTTGCAGAGAGCTTTCATCTTTCGTTCCATTGTGAACTGGAACTTAGCATAATTCCATCTGTCATCACCGTCTTTGATGGTCTGGGGGGAATCACAGCTGAAGTTGGAACTCTGTCCACTGCTCCAATTAATCATGTTGACCTCTTCTTCTTTGTGTTGAGGAAGAGGGTTGTCTTTAGACGTGAATTTGATCGGGTTTGGTGACTACGATCTCTCTATTATCTATTAGGTCCTGGATCTTGTGTTTCAAGGCCCAACAATCCTGAGTATCATGTCCAGGTGCCCCGGCATGATAAGCACTTTTCCTAGCAGCATTGAAACCCCGTCCATTAGGGCTAGTTGGTGGAAGAAGATGCGTAATTTTTTTCTGTGTTGTCAGAAGATTAAGAATGTTCTTGAGGGTATCCCCTAAGGGTGTAAACACTCGATGACGTTTGACATCTCCACCTTTTGGTACTAGAGGGTTTGCAGACTGTGCTGGAAAGGGAGTGTAGTTTCTCCTTTGAATGGGCATACTTTGATTGCCTTTTTATCCCCGTAGTATCAGGGAAACATCTTCCTCTTTCTTTTTATTGACCCTCCGGGGGTTGTTCCCATAATTTCTAGATTAAATGTGATCAGCAACAGCTTTAAGTGCGGCTAGGTCTTGAATCTTCCCTGACTTCAACCCCATTTCAGCCATCTCCCCATGTTTAACCATTTCAAAAAACGGTTTGCCAATGCCGGCTAAAACTCTCTCATAGAAGGGAGCTTCTTGTATGTCTATGAATGTCATGACCACTTCCGATTCTGACATGGCAGGACTAACTTGGGCAGCCAGGCGTCTCCACCTTTGAGCATACTCTCTGAAAGACTCGTTAGACTGTTTCTTGATGTTGGTAATCTGATACCGATCAGGAGCCATTTGAGTTTGAAAACCGTATTGAGTGAGGAAGGCATGTGCTAGCTCTTCCAAGCTGTGGATTTTGGAGTTGTCTAATCTTGTGTACCACGAACGGGCTTCTCCAGTTAGACTCTTTTGGAATAATTGCATTATGAGTTTTTCATCCTCTGCATAGGATCCCAGTTCTCCAATAAAGACTTTTAAATGTGTATAAGGATCCCCTAACACGCCATATTTTTTAAAGTCAGGCGTTTTAAATTTTTCTGGATAGTGAACACCAGGAAAAATACATAGATCAGTATATGAAACACTCCCGTGTGTTCCAATTCCTTTGATAGTGCGAAGGGTCTCTTCCATTTGGAGGACTTTCTTTTTGATGTCACCATTGTCTGGATCTCCTGTGGAATGGGCAGCATCCTGCGTTTTGTTGGTCGTATCCAACTGTGGCTCTGGTATGGTAATGACCGGAATTCCTCCTTGTGTGGAGGGCTTAGTATGTACGGGTATTTTTTGACCCTTTGTAGACTGGTGTAATTCTTTTAATAGAACAACCAAATCTATAATATGTTTGCTTAACCCATCGAATTCTTTACGAGAAATTGGATTAAGTTCGATGCAGTGGGATGATGACATGATTGATTGTAGGCATGTTGCCTTTTGGACTTTAATGGGTAGTAGTAGTCCGATTGATTCCCGCGAAAGGCGGCATAGTTTAGTCCTTAGGAAGGTGTATAATGACATGCTATATGATGTGTCCATTTTAGGAATTTTATCCTGCAAAACGGGTGTCAGCTGTTTGTAGCATGTATGTGGACATATTGCTTCATATTTCTCATTACATGGAGATAGATATGGAATGAAATTACAAGTAATTGTGTTTATAAGTAATTAAAATGAGAGCATGAAGAGACTTTCCTTCGTTTTGGGTTTATCAGAGGCTAACCTATCTTAGGTTACTCTCGCGGATTTTTGGCATGAAGGTTCCCAAATCATTGCAATCTACTAGACGAGAAGTTAATCCGGTCTTTCAACTGGAGCGAATTTGGGTGGTGCCTTTCCTGAGCCTCGGAGAATTAGTCTTCTCATGAGTCCAGTAATAAAACACCGACGGGATAGCCTCCTGGTGGAGGGACCACACAACATACATTCACATACATCGTGTCTCACCGTATGAAATGATGACATGTGTGAAGCACTAATATCATAAGCAGTTTATAGTGCGAAGCACTAACATCACACGCAGATATGATGCGAAGCACTAAGCTCAAACAAGACATGCATTCATACACATTCATCCAATGTAAATGCAACATCCACACACAAGCATATAATCAGTTTTGAAAAGATTGTAGTAACGACTTAAGTCCTCTTACTGGAGTCCCCAGCAGAGTCGCCACCTGTCGACGTAGGGATTTTTGGGTGTCCCTTTCCGTTACTTGTTCTTTGGTGTTCTCATTTTAGGTGAGATTTGTTTGAAAATACAAGTGAAAAAGGTCCGACATGTATAATGTCGACGATGGGACTGTTAAGAGTTGCCAGTTGGTTTTTTAAATGGTTGTACCAACACAACCGAGAAAAGGTTTGCACATTGACCCAGTGATGTGACACTGATATACGGGTCGGCAAAACCGAGATTCGTTTAGGGTCCGGGGACTTGGTTATGCGGGAGGAAGGTGTTAGGCACCCCCCGACATCCGTGTTACCATGGTGACCGCCTCTTTTCAAGAAACTATTATATGAGTGTGTGTCTGTGTGTGTGGGTCAATATATGGCAATGATGTTTTATAAAAGAGGTTTTTTAAACCCTGATGCTCAATAGGAATTGAGACCTTTTACACCTCTATTTTTATTAAGTGGTAATTTGGATTGATTTTATTTAACGGATGCGAGGCATCCGTATGAAAATAATACATCCAAAAATAATGCCGACTTCCTCGTGGGTATGGAAACCATCCGAGGAAATCTGAGACATCATGAGAATAATTTACAAAAGTCGCTATACAATTGAAAATGTCCATCACGGAACCGAATCTAGATCAATGAGATGAATCTGTGATCACATGATTCCTAGGCGCCTATGAATATTGCAATTTGTATAAAAGCAATAAGCGGTATATATATAAAAGCGGTAAAATATATATATATATATATATATATATATATATATATATATATATATATATATATATACATATATACTGAGCAGGATCACCAACCACGAAGCACCTCCATGGGGATCGAAATGTAAATAAAGTTGTAAAGATCACCAACCGCCACGAAGGAAACTCCAAAGGATAGAATGTAAATAAAGTCAGTAAATCGGCCAATCGCCACATAAGAAGTAAACTCGAGCGAGGACTAAATATAAAGAAAGTCAAAAGCGATCAAGCGCCACTTAAGGGAACTCTAGCGAGACAATATATATATATATATATATATATATATATATAAAAGCGAGTAAACGCACTGCATCAAGACTAGGCTCATTGAACAAAGTCCGACACACGGTTGATATATATAGTATATATATATATAAGCGAATAAACGCACTCGCATCAAAGTCTCAGGCTCATCGAACAAAGTTCGACACACAATTGATATATATAATTATATATATATAAGTGAATAAATGCACGGGCATCAAGTTCAGGCTCAATCGAGGCATAACTCGATAATGTTAATCATATATATATATATATATATATATATATATATATATATATATATATATATACCACGGAATCAAGTCCAAAAAGCAAGCAACAACACGACTCTCAACGTGTAGAAGGGTGTGTGCAAAGATGAAGAGAAAGACTCTAAAGTGTGTGAGAAGGCTACGGTGACCGATAAAAAGGGCTTCTATATCTTTAGAGTGGGTGAACACTTGGGCTTTATGGGTACAAAAGAGGCTATATATGAGCTCACAGGTGTTTGAAAGTGGGAAAATACCTTTGTATGGGCGGCGAGAGCAAATTGTGTAGGGTTTTCCCGTCTTTTTTCTCTTAAAAATCAGCACCCCAAGCCTCTTATTTATAGGCAAAAGGTGCCACAGGTGTACCAGAGGTGGGTCGGGTCGGCCGGGATTTACGTCGGGTCGAGTCGTCTCAAGCACGCACTCGTGCAATTTGTAATGCCCACTCGAATTTTGAGAACTGCAATACGGGCATCCGTTTAGAGGTATTCAGGACCTATTTCAGAGCGCCGTTGTCGAGAGTTGTACGATGGCATGGGATTAGAGTTTGTATGAAGTCTTTGAAGATGGGACGATGGCCTCCGGTCTTCAAGCTTCAACTTTCATCCGTTACCCCGCACAATAGTCACTCGGGATTGGTTAGCCTTGTGGGACATTGTTGCATAGAGACGAGACGTGGCATCGTTTTTGGACGAGATGGCGGCGTTGCCCTCACCGGTATTCTTTCACGGATTGGGCCGATAAGTGACGTTGCTCGGACTTTCTTTGAAATTGAATTGCTTGCATTTGTTGAAGGTCCTCATTGTCATCTTTGAGGTGTGTCTATCTTCCCGATGTGATTGCCGTGTTGGCATAGTGTATTTCGTTGTGAGTGCCAAGATTGAAGCTGATGGCATTTGATACAAGAATTTCCGGGGTTTTCTCCGAAACTACATTCCTTGGGGTTATCACCAAGGTTGGTGGCTATTCCCATGGTTGGGACTGAGACTGGATACCTCGGGGTTATCTCCGAGATTAATCGGTCTTCTCCGGTGTGTGTTCCGGTATTGTATCTGCAGGTCTCAGGGTTAAATCTGAGGTTGAAACCGTTACTCCCAGATTGCGATCCAGGGTTAATGCTGAACTTCCGGTAGTGTCCGATATGGATTTGGATTGTCTTTCAGGGTTCTCTCTTAAAAGACGAATATGTCCTCCTGTAATGTTAGTAACAGTAGTACAAAAAATTTCGAGTGTCTACAGCTGTATTAAAAAAAAGCAAAAAAATAAAATAAAATTTGGGTCCGCATTTTAGTCCTGTCTAGGAGTCCGGACAGGATCGGGACTCTATATATATATATAAAAGCGGTAAACGCACCGGATGTAAAATCCAGGCTCATCGAACAAAGTTCGACCACAGTTGATATATATAAGTATATATATATATATTAAAGTAGTAAACGCACTGGATATAAAATCTAGGCTAATCGAACAGAGTTCGACACACAGTTCATATATATATATATATACTTATATATATAAGTCTAGGCTCATCAAAAAGTTTATATATATATATATATATATATATATATATATAGACTAATATTATCGAGTTATATATATATAAACAAGTAAATGCTCCAGACATAAGTCTAGGCTCAATCGAGGCATAACTCGATAATATTAGTCCATATATATATATATATATATACAAAAAGAAATAAAAGCCACGGACCGAAGTCCGGGCAAACACACACAACACGACTCTTAACGTGAAGAAAGATGTGTGCAAAGATGAAGAGAAAGGCTTTAAAGTGTGTAAGAAGGCTTACAGTGGACTGCCAAAGAAGACTTCTATAACTTTAAGTGGATGAACACTCGGCTCCCGCCGGTAGAAAAGTAGCTATATATGAGCTTACAAGTTTTTAAAATGAGAAAGCACTCAATTTATGGTGTGTACATAGCAAATTGGACAGGGCTTCCTCGTCGTTTCTCTTACAAATATGGCCACCCCAAGCCCTCTATTTATAGAGGGGGGAGCTGTACGTCTACCTGCGGTTGTCCGGGATGCCCAGGATGTAGGTCCCGCCGAGTTGAAGTACGTACACTCGGACAATGCATAGTTCGCTTGGACCTTCATAACTTTCAATCCGGGAGTCCGATAAAAGTGTGCCATACCATTCCGGAAAGTTCTTTCTGAGAGCTACACAATGACAAAGGGTTTCCGTTAGGTATTCTGTTGAGCCGTTTTGTGTAGTTTGCGCTCAAAAGTTAAGATATGGTTCTTGTGGGACTTCTATTAAAGTAATTTGAGTTGAAATGAGGTTATTTGATGTGAGTTGAAGTTGAGTTGGCAAAATGACCATTTTACCCCTCCCGGGGTTATCTCCAATTTTTGCGCAGTTGTAGCAGTATTTTCCTAGGGTCATCTCTGAGATTGTCATGTTGTTGACTCTGAATATCCTCAGGGTTATCTCTGAGGTTGGAATTGATGTTGTGGTCCTCCAGGGTTACCTCTAGAGTGTGAAAAAGACACTTTTGCCCTCCTGCATAGTTAGTAACAGGGAAAAAAAATTCGAGTGTCTACAGTGTTTTTACGGAAATTTCTTAGAAAACTTTTATTTTTGTCTTGGAAATTCAAAATAATTAATTCTAGCACATAGCCAAAATCCTAACCACATCCGCACATTCTAGGTCATAGAACGACCTTCATATAGCTTACTCACATAATTAATCAATTAAATTTATTTAATCCACATAATCAAATAAAAATTTAATTTATTTAAAAATCCAATTTTCTCGGGCGTTACAACAATTTCTGTCTTTAAGCTTGCTGTCTTCGTCTGATCTGGCTCGACTAGGATCTTAGCCTCTAATATGATCAGTAGACTCTATGACTCCGAGTGTGGTCTACGATTCTTGATTTGGCTTCGGCAGATGCTTGTTCAGCTCTTAGATGGGATGTCTCTACGATTCCGAATATGACTTCCTCAATACACTACGGCTATGAAGAAGTTCTTCTCGACACACTATGATCTGTCCTCGTATCTCCTAGCAGTCTATGAATTCTGAGATCTACTATCTTGCAGACTACGACTTTGCCTTGATAGTTCTTGAGTTTTCCTTGACTCTCCTGGCATACTACGATTTCTAGTGCAGTGCTCGACGATCAGACATGCATATCTATTACATTATAAGATCAACCTAACAAGCTTGATCTTTCTATATTTATAGTCTTTGTAGATCATTTCTTTTTAAGGACTTTACAAAGTTGTTTTGCTTATGTAGGATCAACCTAACATATTTGATCAATTCATTCTAAGTCCTTGTACATATGTTCTTATTATCTATCAAAGGACTTTACAACTTTTCTTAATGCAAGCATACTTGCATATTCATTCATTTATATTATAATCAAATCATATATAAATAGGAATATTGTGACGCCCCCAAAATAAGTATACATCACCCAACTTGAGTCGCCAAATACATGGTACATAATTTAAATACAAACTTCTTTTATACAGTACGACAAAACGTAGCTGAGAGTTTCAAAACGGATAATGTCTCGTAGAGAGTATCCAAACTCAAATAAAGTCCTCATTACAATTATTATCATACTATTTCACTGAATAGTGATGACTACTAATGCAAACATCTGGGCCGTCACTCCGTTCCCCGACTAGTTCCAGCTACGTTCTCATTTCCTGAAAAGAACAATGAAATCAAAAGGGTGAGCTCAACTAGCCAAGTAAGAAATATTATGACTAAGATAATGCAGAATAAATTATCGTTAGCCTTCAATAGTGTTAAACTGATAAAATATAATAAACATCAAGTTTAACTGTAGCGGAACAAGCAATCCATTAGAAGAGTTAAGTAGAGCATGATATCTACTATCTTCTATGATTTAAAAAGTTTATCATCAATTTTATCGCTGAGACTCAGCTTAATAAATAAACCATCATCGAATCATCCCTGCACTACGGACCATGGATATTCATGTAATCATCAATGGTCATGATTATACCGAATAATCCCTGGTCTTAATCATACCAACAACTGTCCATCAATGCACTACAGGCTAATAAAGATTTTTACCACATCATTTTTAACATTACGGTCATGATTATACCAAATAATACATGGTCCTAATCATACCAATCAATAGTACATCTATGCACGTAATCCACTTATGATTTTATCACAATATAAGCATGATGATGATGACAATGATATAAGAATTCAATTAAAAGAAAGCAAATGATAAATTTTTAATGATTATAACTTAATTTATCCAGAATTCAATAATGTCCAAATTGTCAACATGATACTGCTTTGTGGAGTAAAATTCAAGAATAATATTGTATCAAAAATGATTTGGACAGCAAAGAAATAAATTTTTGTCAAGAATAATTCCCCAAGTGAATAGTACCCGAGTGAATAGTACCCCATGAATAGTACTTCGGGAATAGTACCTTATGAATAGTACTTTGTGAATAGTACTCGTGAATAGTACTTTATGAATAGTACCCCATGAATAGTACTTTGGTAATAGTACCATAAAAATTAATACTACTCATGGACAGTACTCCGGCATGAAAAGCTTAAAATTTAACAAGAATGTGCAGAAAATATCATTGTGAAACGATACTAGATGAAGTGCAAATTTTAAGGATATTCTACTAATTTCACGAAGTATAGAAGCAATACTTTAAAAAAATGAGGGTATATGTGACGCCCCCAAAACAGGTATACATCACCCATCTTGGGTCGCCAGATACAAGGTACTGAATACAAATACAACTTAATTATACAACAGTCGTGTAAAATACGACAAAACATAGGCTGTGAGTTTTAATACAAATATTGTCATCTAGACAATATCCACACTCAATGGAGTCCTCATTACATTTATTATCACACTATTTCACAGAATAGTGAGGACTACTAATGCACCATCTAGGACCATTACTACGCTCCCACGACTAGTCCCAACTACGTTCTCATTTTCAAGAGAACAAAGTGAAAGAAATGGTGAGCTCAACTAGCCAATTAAAAATATTATGACTAAGATAATGCAGAATAAATTATCCTTAGCCTTCAACAAAGATAACAACCGATAGAATATAATAGACAACAAGTTTTAGATCAACAAGCTGAAGCGGAATAAGCAATCCATTAGAAGAGTCATACGATTATAAAATCTACTATCTTCTATGATTTAAAAAGTTTTCATCAACTTTATCGTTGAGACTCGACAATAAATAAAATCGAACCATCCCCTACTCATGACAAGGATATTCATGTAATCATCAATGGTCATGACAATACCGAATAATCCTCGGTCATAATCAAACCAACAAGCGTCCACCTTTGAACTACGAAGGGTGCCAATGAGAACTTTTACCACATCATTCGTCACATTACCGTCATGATTATCTAGAATAATCCACGGTCATAATCATACCAAGTCCATCTATGCACGTAAGCCAAAGATGACTTTCAACATAATATAAGCATGAGGATGATGACAATTCAATAAAACAAGTTCAAGAATAAATTTTAAAGATTTATAAGTTAATTTATCATGAACTCAATAACGTCCAAATTGTCAACTTGATACTGCTTTGTGAAGTAAAATTCAAGAATGCTCAGAAAATATTTTCATGAAAAGATACTGGATGAAGCACAAATATCAAGGATATTCCAATAATTTCATGGAGTATAGAAGCCAAAGCTTTAACCAACTGAGTATAATAGAATATATGAAACTGCAAATGGATTTTTGCCCACCATGCAGTAATCCACGTAGACAGATCATTTCCATAATTTAATAAGGAATGGATACAAAGGATCATTCACCATGCATGTGGTAATCCACATAGACAGGTTATTCCAACAGAATAATAAAGAATGGAATAACAGAAGGATTCACCATGCGTGAGATGAATTTGCCGCAGCATGAGTTATTCCCAAAAGAATAATAAATAATGGAATCGAAGTTAAAGGCGTAAATGCACAGACATGATATTCTGACAGAATAATAAAGAATGGAATATTAGAAGAATTTCACCATGTATGCGGTACTTTGCATAAACAGGTTATTCCAACATAATAATAAGAATGGAATAACAGAAGAATTTCACCAGGCATGCGATAGACCGCACATACTGTAACAACCCCAAAATAGGTCCGTTCCATCCAACCCATTATGAGTCGCCAAATACATGGTACAGAAAATAATTACAACTTTATTAATACAATTATCGTGCAAGATACGACAACACTTAAACTATAAGTTTAAATACAAATATATACCAACTGTGACTCATGTCCCAACCGTGGACAGCACCTCATAATGGCACCTTACATAAAGGTATAGTCAAAAACTATTTTAGAAATTAGAATCTTTGGGAAGTGCTCAAGGAAACCTTCGTTGCATGGGAGGCCGCCATGCGCTCAGGTTATGGTAGATATCATATGGCCACAGAATTATCCTTGGTTAACCCAATAGACCCCAAAGAAAAACGAGAAGATTACTATCATATTCTTGTCAATGATGAGTCTTCTCTTGACATATCATTATCTCCACTGTCTCTAATTGGGAATTAAACTCCAAACAAACACCAAGATTATATAGGTAGTGCTTGTAAATATACTCTCAAGCCAAGTGGATGAGCACAACCACATCTTATGATGACACGAGGTTGTATGTCATTAGACATCTTGTATGATAGTGGCAAAACACCCTTCCAAGTTAAATTCACCTCACCCTCAACCTCTATAGACCACCGTTTTATTCCCTTGTTATTCCCCCGCTCAACCCAGCTACACTTTTATTATCTGAAAGGAATTGTGAAGCAAAAGGGTGAGCACAACTAGCTCAGTAAAGAATATCATGACTAAAGATAAATAAATTATCAATAGCCTTCAACAGTAATAAATTAGAGATTTAGAACATATGGTAGATGATAAAACTTTTCAACCATAGTTGCAGCGGAACGAGCAATCCATTAGAAGAGTCAAATAGACAATAAAATCTATTATCTTCTCCATGTTAAAAGTCCACCAACAATGTTTTATCCCTGTAACATCAATCAAAAATTCCTGTCCACAATCACATGTATAACTCATAATCGTAATTGTTGTTCTAAATTCCTTTCCTCATCCAGGACAAAGATAATTTTCATCACCTGAAACATCAAAGATTATGGTTATACCAAATCACAGTTCATGTTCATAATCCTACTAATAAATTCATCTTTGCACTACGGGCCAAAGATATACATCAACAAGTAATCTTTGCACTACAGGCCAAAGATATTCATCAACAAGTCATCTTTGCACTACAGGCCAAAGATATTCATCAGTTGGTCATGTTCATCTAAACACCTGTTCATCTTTGCACTACGGGCCAAAGATATTCATCAGAAATCATTCATCTTTACACTACAGGCCAAAGATATTCCTTTATATCATTATTTAGGACTGAGGGTGATGAAAAAAGATTTTAAAGAAAACGAATCTAGTGAAGCAAAAGAACAAATATTAAGGATTCGTACTTTAAACAATTCCCATTCAAAACTACTTCATAAATAACCAGAGTGGGGTAAAATTCAAGAATGATCAAAACATGGATACAATCAAAGCTATTATCCAGAATAGATATTTTGGACACAAAAGAAGAAATTTCATTTTTCGGTGAATAGTGCCGTATTCGTGAATAGTGCCGTATACGTGAATAGAGCCATATACGTGAATAGTAACTCCGACACTAAAAGATAGAAATTTCACAAAAACATCATCATGCTTCGTGAATAGTACTCGTGAATAGTAACTCGTGAAT
This sequence comes from Panax ginseng, assembly GCA_020205605.1. NCBI lineage: Eukaryota > Viridiplantae > Streptophyta > Magnoliopsida > Apiales > Araliaceae > Panax > Panax ginseng. Next base: position 56,762,259 of record CM035145.1, read on the forward strand.
AATAACTCATGAATAGTAACTCGTGAATAGTAACTCATGAATAGTAACTCATGAATAGTAACTCGTGAATAGTAACCCCGACATGAAAAAGTTCCAAATTTGATAAAAAGTTCCAACCAATATTTCAGCATAATGATATTGAAGAAATAATATCATTTATGAAGAAAATAATCTCCCTTACCTCAGAAAGAATAGTACTTCTGACTGGAATACTGGATATAGTGCTAAAAGAACTTGCACCGTATAGCAATACTCGAAGTACTAAAATACTCGCAAAATACGCTCGATATTATAGAGAGAGAAAGAGAGAGAAATTTTTAGTTTCTGGTGTGATTTTCAATTCTAACCTAAGCACCCTATTTATAGAAAAATGCTTAGAATACCAAAGCAAAAAATTTAATAAAATATAATATATTTTTTCTTAAACTTCCTACGCACCCAATTAGTCCAAACATCAGCCACACCTCAACCAAAACCATCAAAAAACGTTTTTTATATTTAAAACAATTAAAACTTTCAAAAATCAATTATTTCGGAACTTCGGAACTTCAATAATTCATAATAAATAGCCCTTTTATCAGAAAATTCGAATCCCGAGAGTTTTTATAGGAAATTCAATTCTCTACAACTTTGGAGAAGAAAGTTTTTCCAAATTCCAAGCAGAAATTGAAAGAAATCCATAAGCAGGCGATTTTATAAATTTATAATCAAATTTCAGTCAAGAAATGGGTTCACCAACATGTTTAACATGTTTTTAGTATTTATTGCAACAAAAATACTCTTCCTCCTCATATACTCATATATCCCACATTCATTGTAAAAATATCATCATTATTATATTATTAAAATATAATAATATATTAAAATGAATTATTTTATCAGAAAAAGATAAAATATTAATTTTCAATAATTGTCACATTAAAAATTTTCTCCATCTATATCAACATAAAATCAATATTTTCCTCATCATATAAATCAATAATTAATTATTCACAAATAATATTACAAAATCACAATAATGATAACTAGGCCGTTCCTAGGAAAGAGGGGGCTTTCCAATAAGAATTTCTCCTTATTGGCGCGCAATTAGGTGACCAAACCTCTCCTTAGGCAGAACTTTCTAGACATTGCCAATAATGTTATCTAGTAATATTATTAAAATAATATAAACTATTAATCTGATAATGGAAAATACTGTGTAGTGACAATTATTGAAACAACAATAATATAAAATATCAATGCAGCAATTATTGAATCAATAAAATAAAATCTTGAATAGTAATTCATTTGTAACAATTATTAAGTAAAGTGCCTCTTTACGTAAGAATCAATAATTCAAAAATTGTGCAATACCGTGTCTTTCTTTGTGTAACAATAGCGTATTACTTTACTTTACCAGTAATGGGTATTCCAACATGATGTTAACGGTAACCACTACACCGTTATTTATAAAACTTTAATTTTTCTTTTTCTTCATCCGACAGTTATTCTATTATGGGGCCCACAAATGGCTGCGCCGTCGTACGAATATTCCCCAACAGAAAGAATATTTCACGACAAAATGAATATTCCCCGATAATAATGAATATTTTATAACCACTTGCGTATTTTAGAAAAAATTCATATATCACCCTTAACTTTAACTTTTTATCAATTTAACCATTTACTGAATTGTAATTATAAGAAAAATTGAATACTTTTATTTCATAAAATTCAGGGTCTTACACATACAGGTTATTCCAACAGAATAATAAAGAATGGAATAATAGAAGAATTTCACCATGTATGCGATACTTCGCATAAACAGGTTATTCCAACATAATGATAAAGAATGGAATAACAGAAGTTCTCTTCATGAATAAGAAAGAAATAATACCCCTTACGAGTACAACAAATAATATCCCCTACCTTAGAAAAAACTGGATATTGGAGTAGTGAAGTAGCAGAATACTTTTCTTCTTTCTCTCTATAGTTTCTCTCTCTAGAGTTTCAGTGAATTCGTAAGAAATAATGAAGGAATGAGCTTCTATTTATAGAAGAACTGAAAGTGGCTCTTGGTCTTAACGAATGGTCAAAATGACTCTTGGTAATATTGAAGAGACAACTACTATTTGTGAAGGGGCAATTAACTCTTGAAACACCAAAGGGGAAAATAACCCTTGAAAAATCGAAGGGCCAAATAACTCTTGAAACACCGAAGGGACAAGTTACTATTAAAACTTTAAATCAACAATCCATATTGATTCACTATTATAATTTCAACCAACGGTCTAAAAAATTAGCACATCTCCTCATGGAATAATATTGTACTCAACAATGATTTGGAGCGAAAAGAAATAAATTTTACGGGTGAATAGTACCCCATGAATAGTAACTCGTGAATAGTAACTCGTGAATAGTATCTCGTGAATACTACTCCGACACGAAAAGTGCCCTGAATACCCGATTGAACAATATAACCTCCAGACATCAATTATTATTGAAATAAATGTCGATTTCCACTAACACAATGGAACTATAAAATTCATCTTTAATCAACACGAACTTATTCATCATTAATATTATAATTCATAATATTTAACAACCAGGTCGTTCGAGTGAAAGAGGGGCTTTTCGATAAGGATTTCTCCTTATTAGCGCATGCAATTAGGTGACCAAACCTCTCCTTGATGAACTTCTAGACATTGTCAATATTGCAAATAATAATATGAATAACTTTGTCGTCTCAATTATTGATTTAATAATATAACATATTATGCAGATGATACTATGACAATAATCGAATCAATAATATGAGAGATATGATGTAAAAATTACTGTAGCAATAATTGAGTATTACTGAGTGACTTATCACGTAAGCATCAATAATCAATACCGTGTGGTACTATGTAACCACGCGTATTACTGTACTTTTACTACCGAGTAGTTCAACAGTTTTAACGGTAACACTTATGCCGTTATTTTTATAAAATGATAATTCTATCGTTTTCTAACTACGACAATACTTTTGTTGTGGGATCCACCAATGATTGTGCCATCGTACAATATTCCCTATTAAAACGAATATTCCCCGACCAATCGAATATTATACAACAACTTGCATACTTTGCAAAATTTATAAATATTACCCACAACTATAATATTATATCAAATCCACACCATAATATTAAAAAAAATATTTCGAGAAAAATTAAATCTTATTCATAAAATTCGGGGTCTCACAATCTCCCCTCCTTATGAAATTTCGCCCTCAAAATTTACGTTACGTACTGGTATGCCGAAGAGGTGAGGATACCTTGACTTCATTTCAGATTCTAACTCTTGAGGTATAACCTTTGAGTGTTGAATACGATCCTTCTTATCCAAGATTTTAACACGTTGCTCCTCATACGTTAAATCTTCTGCTATCTCGTCTAGTTCTAATTTAATAACGTGGTTCGGGTCATCCACATATTACATAACATCGATACGTGAAAAAAAAATGTTATGAACACGCGATATACTTGGCGGTAAAACGAGTCTATAGGCCACAGTTCCTACTCGATCAAGGATTTCAAATGGGCCAATAAAATCGAGGGTTGAGATTTCCTCTCTTCATCGATTCTTGCTTCTAGAATAACGCCTTCTTGAACCTTCTTCTTCACATTCATCAGCTCTGAGTATGTAGCTTTCACGGCTTTAACTTTATCGATTAAAGTCGATTCTAATCGTATATTCATTATCTTCACGTGGGTCCTTAGAGTCTTTTACTCTATCTTCATCATTTGTAAGTTATACAAAATGGGTTTTTGTGTTAACAACATCGTACTCGTAAACACATATGATCTTCTACTCAACGCGTCAGCTACCACGTTCGATTTTCCCACGATGATATTTAATGGTACGATCGTAATCTTCAACAGCTCGAGCCAACGTCTTTGGCACATTACACGTTCCTTTTGGGTGAAGAAAATATTTGAGGGTTTTAGAAATGGGTTTTGTACTGGGGTCAATACAAAATTTGATTTCACGCTTTAGGGGTAGGCTAAGAAGTCTTCAAGAATACGTCATGAAATTTATTAACAATAGAAATATCATTCAAAACAGTGACTCTCATCCAAGACTTGGATAGCATGTCACATTGATACCTATCAACTTGCCACCGTTATTCACAACTTCCCCTACGAAAAGTTCGGCTTTGGTGCATTCCTCACAAGGAAGTCACCAGCGAAAGGCTCAGGGCTCTTTACTTATGACCTGATATGACAATGATTGGTTTGGTTGCTTAAATTCGCATAATAGGTTAGTTAGGAATATGAAAGCTAACAACCTTACAAAAAGCTTGATGAGTAGTTAACCAATCGATTCCTAAAATCACATCCAAGGCAAGTATTTTCAAAGAGATAAGATCGACAGGTAACGTGAAAGTTTTGATTTGAATCAACAAGATCTATAAACCGTGGAGGTAACGAAGGTTTCTAATATCAAAGTTTCAACCAATAAGTCAAAGTCTAATTTCTCTGAAGTCAAATTTAAACGTTGAGCGCAAGCAAGAGAGATAAAAGAATGGGTAGAATCTGTCTAATAAGGTATAGACTTCAGAAGAATTTATAATTAACTAACCCGTGCTAACTTCGTTCGGGTTACTTGCTTTTTGAGGAGTCACGAAAAACGCTCTTCATGAAACCACCGACTTTGTTTTGTCCGTATCTGCCTTTGGTGTCACCGTCCTAGCTGGACTTGACTTCACTATATAATAAAATCGAGCTAAATGACCTTCTCTTCTTGAAATTTCCACTTCTATTATCTTGGCTATGATAATTTCCCCCACGATGGTTATCATTGTTCCGATAGCTGTTGCCACCGATACGATTATTATCGTGTTGTTGCTCGTTACCTTTTGGTTGAGCTGACTCAACGGTCTCATGTGCTTCATTGCTTATCTCAACATTCTCGGATGTCATTTTCAAACACTATCAAAACACAAGGGTTAATTAACATATCACAAATTATCCCTACACTCTAACTGATCAATTAAATACAAAATAAACTTAGGTATATCATACTAGCGAAGGAATTCCTCGTCTCTCCCCTTCTAGTTCTTGTCTCACATCTCAGCCAGAGATCACATCCCTAAGCTTTGATACCAACTGTGACTCCCCCAAAACAGGTATACATCACCCATCTTGGGTCGCCAGATACAAGGTACTGAATACAAATACAACTTAATTATACAACAGTCGTGTAAAATACGGCAAAACATAGGCTGTGAGTTTTAATACAAATATTGTCATATAGACAATATCCACACTCAATGGAGTTCTCATTACATTTATTATCACACTATTTCACAGAATAGTGAGGACTACTAAAGCACCATCTAGGACCATCACTCTGTTCCCCGACTAGTCCCAGCTATGTTATCATTTCCTGAAGAGAACGGTGAAAGAAAGGGTGAGCTCAACTAACCCAGTAAGAAATATTATGACTAAGATAATGTAGAATAAATTATCCTTAGCCTTCAAGAGTATAACAACTGATAGAATATAATAGACAACAAGTTTTAGATCAACAACTGCAGCGGAATTAGCAATCCATTAGAAGAGTCAAGTACAGTATAAAATCTACTATCTTCTATGATTTAAAAAGTTTTTCATCAACTTTATCGTTGAGACTCAGCTTAATAAATAAAATCGAACCATCCCTACTCCACGGCCAAGGATATTCATGTAATCATCAATGGTCATGACTATACCGAATAATCCCTGGTCATAATCATACCAACAACTGTCCACCACTGAACTACATGCCAATGAGGACTTTTACCACATCATTCGTCACATTACGGTCATGATTATACCGAATAATCCCTGGTCATAATCATACCAAGTCCATGTATGCACGTAAGCCAAAGATGACTTTCAACATAATATAAGCATGAGGATGATGATAATTCAATAAAACAAGTTCAAGAATAAATTTTAAAGATTTATAAGTTAATTTATCATGAACTCAATAACGTCCAAATTGTCAACTTGATACTGCTTTGTGAAGTAAAATTCAAGAATGCTCAGAAGAATATTTTCATGAAAAGATACTTGATGAAGCGCAAATATCAAGGATATTCCACTAATTTCATGGAGTATAGATGCCAAAGCTTTAACCAACTAAGTATAATAGAATATATGAAACTGCAAATGGATTTTTGCCCGCTATGCGGTAATCCACGTAGACAGATCATTTCCACAATTTAATAAGGAATGAATACAAAGGATCATTCACCATGCATGTGGTAATCCACATGATGCGAGTTATTCAATAGAATAATAAAGAATGGAATAATGAAGGATTCACCATGCGCATGCGTTAGGGCATATGCACGAGTTATTCCCAACAGAATAATAAATAATGGAACTAGGTTTGGCGTAAACGCACAGACAGGATATTCCGACAGAATAATAAAGAACGGAATATTAGAAGAATTTCACCATGTATGCGGTACTTCGCATAAATAGATTATTCCAACATAATAATAAGAATGAAATAACAGATAAATTTCACCAGGCATGCAATAGACCGCACAGACAGGTTATTTCAACAGAATAATAAAGAATGGAATAATAGAAGAATTTCACCATATATGTTGTACTTCCCATAAACAGGTTATTCCAACATAATGATAATGAATGGAATAACAGAAGTTCTTTTCATGAATGAGAAAGAAATAATACCCCTTACGAGTACAACAAATAATATCCCCTACCTTAGAAGAAAATGGATATTGGAGTAGTGAAGTAGAAGAATACTTTTCTTCTTTCTCGCTATAGTTTCTCTCTCTAGAGTTTCAGTGAATTCGTAAGAAATAATGAAGGAATGAGCTTCTATTTATAGAAGAACTGAAATTGGCTCTTGGTCTTAACGAAGGGTCAAAATGACTCTTGGTAATATTGAAGACACAACTACTATTTGCGAAGGGGCAATTAACTCTTGAAACACCAAAGGGGCAAATAACTCTTGAAAAACCGAAGGGGCAAATAACTATTGAAACTCCGAAGGGACAAGTTACTATTATAACTTTAAATCAACGATCCATATTGATTTACTATTATAATTTCGACCAACGGTCTGAAAAATTAGCACATCTCCTCATGGAATACTATTGTACCCAAAAATGATTTGGACCGAAAAGAAATATATTTTACGGGTGAATATTATCCCCATAAAAAGTGCCCCGAATACTCGATTGAACAATATAACCTCCAGACATCAATTATTATTGAAACAAATGTCGATTTCCACTAACACAAATAATTTTAACACAATGGAACTATAAAATTCATCTTTAATCAACACGAACTTATTCATCATTAATATTATAATTCACAATATTTAACAACCAGGTCGTTCCCAGTAAAGAGGGGGTTTTCGATAAGGATTTCTCCTTATTAACGCGCAATTAGGTGACCAAATCTCTCCTTGACAGAACTTCTAGACATTGTCAATATTGCAAATAATAATATGAATAACTTTGTCATCTCAATTATTGATTTAATAATATAACATATTATGCAGATGATACTGTGACAATAATCGAATCAATAATATGAGAGATATAATGCAACAATTATTGTAGCAATAATTGAGTATTACTGAATGACTTATCACGTAAGCATCAATAATCAATACTGGTGTGCTACTATGCAACCCGCCAGCGTATTCTTTGTACTTTTACTAATGAAGTAGTTCAGCGGTTTTAACGGTAACACTTCCATAGTTATTTTTATAAAAAGATAATTCTTGTCGTTTTCTAACTACGACAATACTTCCGTTGTGGGGTCCACCAATGATTGTGCCATCGTACAATATTCCCTATTAAAATGAATATTCCCCGACCAATCGAATATTATACAACAACTTACATACTTTGCAAAATTTATAAATATTACCCACAACTATAACATTATATCAAATCCACACACTAATATTAAAAAAATATTTCGAGAAAAATTAAATCTTATTCATAAAATTTGGGGTCTCACAGTATAATCAGGAATACGAGACGAAATAATATTACTCACATACTACAAAGTATGGAAGACAATATTATTCCTATGAATCCTGAAAACAATAATATGCATTACCTCAGAAGAAGACTGGATACTGGAATAGTGAGGTAGCAGACTTCTCTTCTCTCTCTATATTTGCTCTTGTGAGTCTTAGTGAATTAGTGAGAATGAAAGAAGAATGAGCTTTTATTTATAGGAAAACATAGTTTTGATAATTTCACGTTTTGGGGCTCAAAATATTACAGTATAATACCTTCATCTTTTCATTCATTTTAATTTAGTCCTGCAAGTCTTATCAAACTTGCACCACCTCTCCTAATAGTACATCTTGTGAATCAATAGTACAATCATGTGAATCAATAGTACAATCATGTGAAAAAAATAATTATAGTTTAGTACCTTCATCCATACCTCTATTTTTAATTTAGTCATACAAGTATTATCAATCTTGCACCACCTCCCCTAATAGTACATGCATGTGAATCAATAGTACACACATGTGAACAAATAGTTATAAGATTATGAATTAACAGCAATTAATTACTCATTTATCCGATTAATTACCCAATTTTTTAATATAACATTCAGACATCCATTATTATCAAAATAGATGTTGATTTCCACTAACATTAATAATCCCAACATAATGGAAATATCAGTTTCATATTTAATCAACACGAACTTATTCATCATTAATATTATAACTCACAATATTTAACAACCATATCATTCCCAGGAAAGAAGGGGCTTTCCGATAAGGATTTCTCCCTATTGGTGCGCAATTAGGTGACCAAACCTCTCCTTGACAGAACTTTCTAGACATTGTCAATATTGCAAATAATAATATGAATAACTTTGTCGTCTCAATTATTGATTTAATAATATAAGATATTATGCAGATGATACTGTGACAATAATTGAATAAAAAATATGAGAGATATTATGCAGCAAATATTGTAGCAATAATTGAGTATAATTGAGTGACATCTCACGTAAGCATCAATAATCAATACCGTGTGCTACTATGCAACCATGCGTATTACTGTACTTTTACTACCGGGTAGTTCAACAGTTTAACAGTAAAACTTTCGTCGTTATTTTTATAAAAAGATAATTCTGTCGTTTTCTAACTACGACAATACTTCCGTTGTGGGGTCCACCAATGATTGTGACGTCGTACGAATATTCCCTATTAAAACGAATATTCCCCGACCAATCGAATATTATATAACCACTTGCTTACTTTGTAAAATTTGTAAATAATACCCACAACTATAACATTATATCAAATCCACACCATAATATTGAAAAATATATTTCGAGAAAAATTAATCTTTATTCATAAAAGTTGGGGTCTTAAAACCTCCCCTTCTTATGAAATTTCGTCTTCAAAATTAGGGTGCGTACCTGGTGTGTCGAAGAGGTGAGGATACCTTGACTTCATTTCAGATTCTAACTACCAGGACATTTCCTCAACATCGTGGTTTCTCCACAAAACTTTTACTTGAGGTATAACCTTGGAGCATAGAATATGATCCTTCTATCCAACATTTTAGCAGGTACCTCCTCATACGTTAAATCTTCCTCTATCTCGTCCAGTTCTAATTCAATAATGTGGTTCGGGTCTTTCACATATTTACGTAACATAGATATGTGAAAAACGTTATGAACACGAGACATACTTGGCGGTAAGACGAGTCTATAGGCCACAGTTCCTACTCGATCGAGGATTAAAAATGGGCCAATGAATCGAGGATTGAGCTTTCCTCTCTTTTTAAATCTCGTAACTCTTTTCCATGGAGCAACACGTAACAACACATGATCTCCAATATTGAATTCAACGTCCTTTTGATGAAGATCAATATAACTCTTTTGTCGATCTTGTGAGGTTTTTATACGTTGTCGGATCATTTGAATCTTTTCAGTAGTCATACGTACCAACTCCGGTCCCAACAACGTTGCTTCACCCACCTCATCCCAGCATACTAGAGAACAACACTTTCTTCCATACAATGCCTCAAATGGAGCCATGCTAATACTTTCTTGATAACTGTTGTTGTAGGAAAACTCCACCAATGGTAAGAACTTGTCCCAACTTCCTTTGAAGTCAAGGACACAGAGTCTTAATAAATCTTCAAGAGTTTGAATAGTCCTCTCCGACTGCCCCTCCATTTGAGGATGATATGCCGAACTAAATCGTAAATCTGTGCCCATGGCTTTTTGCAAACTAACCCAAAATCGTGAAGTGAATCTTGGGTCTCGATCAAAAACTATGGATACTGGAATACCATGCAATCTTACAATCTTGTTTATGTACATACGAGCAAGACGTTCAAGTGTATAAGTTTCTCGCATCGGTAAGAAATGAGAAGACTTTGTCAATCTATCAACAATGACCCAAATCGCGTTTATGCCTTAAGAAACCTTGGGAATACCAGTAACAAAATCCATGGTAATGTGCTCCCACTTCCATTCTAAAATTTCAAGTGGTTGCAATGGACCTTTTGGCACTTGATGTTCCGCCTTGACTCATTGACAAGTTAGACACCTTGAGATAAACCCCGCTATCTCTCTCTTCATATTGCTCCACCAAAATATATGTCGAAGATCACGATATATTTTAGTACTCCCAGGATGGATTGCAAACGGTGTGTTATGCTCCTCCATCATGATTTTATACTTCAAGTCAGAATCGTTAGGAACACAAAGTCTGGAGTTGACTCGAAGTATTCCTTCCTCATCGATTCTTGCTTCCGGAATAGCACATTCTTGCACTTTCTTCCTCATACGCATCAGCTCCAAGTCTGTAGCTTAAGCAACTTTAACTTTATTGATTAAAGTCGGTTCTACTCGTATATTCTCCATCATCACATGGGTCCCTGGAGTCTTTAACTCTATCTCGATCCTTTGTAAGTCATACAAAATGGGCCTTTGTGTTGACAATATCGCATTCGTACCCGCATATGATCTTCTACTCAATGCGTCAGCTACTACGTTCGCTTTTCCAAGATGGTATTGAATGGTATGATCATAATCTTTCAATAGCTCAAGCCATCGTCATTGCCGCATGTTAAGTTCCTTTTGAGTGAAGAAATATTTGAAGCTTTTATGATCCGTATAGATCTCCACCTTCTTTCCATAGAGGTAGTGCCTCCAAATCTTAAGCGCAAAAACAACAGCTGCCAACTCTAGATCATGAGTAGGATAATTCCTCTCATATTCCTTAAGTTGTCATGAGGCATAGGCTATGACTTTCCCATGTTGCATGAGAACACATCCTAACCCTTTGCCTGAAGCATCATTGTAGATGACAAATCCCTCCGAGGCGGATGGTATTGCCGAATAGGTCTTTGAAATGAGTCTCCTCTTGAGTTCTTGAAAACTCTTCTCACATTCCTCATTTTGGAATTTTATATCTTCCGAGTCAAATTTGAGTTAATGGAGTAGTGATTCGAGAAAACCCTTCTCTGAATCTCCAATAATAACCAGCTAAGCCGAAAAAGCTACGTACTTCGGTCACTAACTTAGGTTGCTCCCAGCTTTGAATTGCTTCAATCTTTGCCGGGTCAACAGATATTCCATGATTTGATATCACGTGCCCAAGGAATGCTACTTCCTCAAGCAAGAACTCGCATTTCTTTAACTTGGCATATAACTTGTTTTCACGAAGCTTTTGGAGTATCAGCCTTAAGTGTTGCTCATGATCTTCACGGCTTTTGGAGTAAATGAGGATGTCATCAATAAAGACGACCATAAAGTGATCCAAATATTCATTGAATACTCGGTTCATCATATCCATGAAGGCGGCAGGAGCATTAGTTAATCCAAAAGACATGACTAGGAATTCGTAATGCTCGTACCGAGTTCTGAAAGCAGTCTTTGGAATGTCATCAGTTTTAATCTTCAACTGATGATATCCAGAACGAAGATAGATCTTTGAAAAGAATTCGGCGTCTTGCAACTGGTCAAATAGGTCATCAATGCGAGGCAACGGGTACCTATTTTTGATGTTGATATGATTCAACTCCCGATAATCAATACAAAGTCACATACTTCCATCTTTCTTCTTCAAGAATAGAACAGGAGCACCCCAAGGAGACGTACTATATCGAATGAAACAGATGTCAAATAATTCCTGCAATTGGGTTTTTAACTCCTAAAGTTCAATAGGAGCCATTCAATATGGGGCTTTGGAAATGGGTTTTGTACCGGGTTCAAGGTCGATACCAAACACGATTTCACGCTCCGGGGGTAAGCCAGGAAGTTCTTTAGGGAATACGTCAGGAAATTTATTAACAATAGAAATATCATTCAAATCTGACGTATTTTTGTTTAAATCTGTGACATGAGCTAAGAAAGCTTGACGTCCATTTTTTTTAATAAACGAATAGGTTTATGGCTTGAGATGACCATGATTGAGTTTAATGGTTTGGTCGCCTGAATTCCCATAATAGGTTGATTAGGAATATGAAAGCTAACAACCTTACGAAAACAATCAATTTTAGCATGATGAGTAGTTAACCAATCAATCCCTAGAATCACGTCAAATGCAAGTATTTTAAGGAGATAAGATCGACAGGTAACGTGCGATTATCGAATTGAATTAAACAAGACTTATAAATAGTGGATGTAATGAAGGTTTCTCCCACCGTAGTTTCAACAGATAAGTCAAAGTCTAATTTCTCCAGAGTTAAATTTAAACGTTGAGCGCAAGTAGGAGAAATAAATGAATGGGTAGAACCGGTATCAAATAAGGTGTATACTTCACTAGAGTTGATGATTAGCCTACCCATGATCACCTCGTTCGAATTCCTCTCTTTTTCAGAGGTTACGACAAACGCTCTCCCTTGAACTACCGGTTTTGTCTTGTCCGGGACAACCTTTGATGCCTCCATCCCAGCTGGACTTGACTTCGGTGCACGACAAAATCGAGCTAGGTGACCTTCTCTTCCATAATTATAACACGCTTTGGATTGCTGCGTACAGTTCGGACTGATATGTCCCTCCCCTCCGCATTTGTAACATACAATTTGTTGTCGTTCCCCTTCTTTAACAACAGGTGCTGGTGATGATGTCTTTCCATCATTGTTAAATCTCCTCTTCTTGAAATTTCCACTTCTATTATCTTGGCCATGATTTCCACCGAAGTGGTTATAATTTTTGGCATGTTGATTCCCTCCACGTTTGTTGTCATCGCTTCGATGACTACTACCACTGGTATTATCATTTTATTGGTTGCTCTCTCTTGGTTGGGTTGACTCATCTTAATACAACATCTGAATACAAACATAGTTTGTGAGAAATTAAGTATTGACGTAACTCGGGTTTCAAACCTCTTATCAACCAAGTGGGACACAAACCGGGACAACTCGACAAACTTAGCTTCGTACTGTGACGCGGTCATATTGTTCTGGTCCAACTTGATGAACTCTACCTCCTTTATGTGATGAATACTTTCGAGAAAGTACTTGTCGTTGAATAGTTCTTGAAATTTCTCCCAAGACATCATCAGTGCGGCAGGTTGAGTACGCTTTACCGATTCCCACTTGTAATCTACCTCTCCTTGCAACATAAAGGTGGCAAAGGGAACCTTTTGCTCCTTGGAGCATTCCAAGACATCAAATATCTTGGTGATCTACATCTCTTCCTTAAGTGGTTTTGGTTCTCCAGTAAACTCCGGTGGTCCCAGCTCTTTGAACTGTTTAGCGATGACCGTCCGAGAGTTTCCAGTGTTTCCACCTGCATTTTGAACAAGAGTTGTTCTCGCCTGATGTTGCATGAATTGCATAAAGCCTCTGGACATCCCATCGTTCATCATTTGGTCAGCGTTGTTGTTTTCATGAGGATTATTGCCATCCTGATGCACATTATCCCGGGTATTGATCGTTGGTGACTCAACGGTCTCATGTGCTTCATTGCTTATCTCAACATTTTCGGATGCCATTATCAAATACTGCCACAAAACAAGGGTTAATTGACATGTCACATATTATTCCTATACTCTGACCGACCAATTAAATACCAAATAAACTTAGGTAGGTCATACTAGCGAAGGAATTCTATGTCTCTCCCCTCGTAGTTCTTGTCTCACATCTCAACCAGGGATCATATCCCTAAGCTTTGATACCAACTGTGATGCCCCCAAAATAGGTATACATCAGCCTTCTTGAGTCGCCAAATACATGGTATAAAATTTAAATACAAACTTCTTTTATACAGTACGACAAAACGTAGCTGAGAGTTTCAAAACGGATAATGTCTCGTAGAGAGTATCCAAACTAAAATAAAGTCCTCATTACAATTATTATCACACTATTTTACTGAATAGTGAGGACTACAATTGCAAACATCTGGACCGTCACTCCAGTCCCCGACTAGTTCCAGCTACGATCTCATTTCCTGAAGAGAACAATGAAAGAAAAAGGGTGAGCTCAACTAGCCCAGTAAGAAATATTATGACTAAGATAATGTAGAATAAATTATCGTTAGCCTTCAACAGTGTTAAACTGATAAAATATAATAAACATCAAGTTTAACTGCAGTGGAATAAGCAATCCATTAGAATAGTCAAGTAGAGCATGATATCTACTATCTTTTATGATTTAAAAAGTATATCATCAATTTCATCGCTGAGACTCAGCTTAATAAATAAACCACATCATCGAATCATCCCTGCACTATGGACCAAGGATATTCATGTAATCATCAATGGTCATGATTATACCGAATAATCCCTGGTCATAATCATACCAACAACTGTCCATCAATGCACTACAGGCCAATGAGGATTTTTACCACATCATTTTTAACATTACGGTCATGATTATATCGAATAATCCCTGGTCATAATCATACCAATCAATAGTACATCTATGCACGTAAGCCACATATGACTTTTATCATAATATAAGCATGAGGATGATGACAATGATATAAGATTTCAATTAAAAGAAAGCAAAGGATAAATTTTTAAAGATTATAACTTAATTTATCCAGAATTCAATAATGTCCAAATTGTCAACATGATACTTCTTTGTGGAGTAAAATTCAAGAACAATATTGTATCAAAAATGATTTGGACAGCAAAGAAATCAATTTTTGTCATGAATAATTCCACGGGTGAATAGTACCCGAGTGAATAGTACCCCATGAATAGTACTTCGGGAATAGTACCTCATGAATAGTACTTTGTGAATAGTACTCATGAATAGTACTTTGTGAATAGTACCCATGAATAGTACTTTGTGAATAGTACCATAAAAATGAATACTACTCATGAACAGTACTCCGGCATGAAAAGCTTAAAATTTAACAAGTATGTGCAGAAAATATCCTTGTGAAACGATACTAGATGAAGCGCAAATTTCAAGGATATTCTACTAATTTCACGGAGTATAGAAGCAATACTTTAACAAAATGAGGGTATAATTAAGAAATACGAGACGAAATAATATTACTCACATACTACAGAGTGTGGAAGACAATATTATTCCTATGAATACTGAAAAAAATAATATCCCTTACCTAAGAAGAAGACTAGATACTGGAATAGTGAGGTAGCAGACTTCTCTTCTACTTTCTCTCTAAAGCTTCTCTCTCTATAATTGCTCTTGTGAGTCTTAATGAATTGGTGAGAATGAAAGAAGAATGAGCTTCTATTTATAGGAAAGCATAGTTTTGATAATTTCACGTTTTGGGGATCGAAATATTATAGTATAATATCTTCATCTTTTCCTTCATTTTTAATTTTGTCCTGCAAGTATTATCAAACTTTCACCACCTCCTCTAATAGTACATCTTGTGAATCAATAGTACAATCATGTGAATCAATAGTACAATTATGTGAAGAAAAAAATTACAGTATAGTACCTTCATCTATACCTCTATTTTTAATTTAGTCATTCAAGTATTATCAATCTTGCACCACCTCCCCTAATAGTACATGCATTTGAATCAATAGTACACACATGTGAACAAATAGTTATAAGATTGTGAATTAACATCAATTAATTGCTCATTTATCCGATTAATTACCCGATTGGTCAATATAACCTTTAGACATCCATTATTATCAAAATAGATGTCGATATCCACTAACACTAATTGTGACGCCCCCAAAATTAGGTATACATCACCCATCTTGGGTCATCAGATACATGGTACAAAATTCAAATACAACTGTCGTGTAAAATACGACAAAACATAACTGTGAGTTTGAATACAATTATTGTCTACTAGAGATTATACAAACTCAAAAGGAGTCCTCATTGCAATTATTAACAAACTATTTCACAGAATAGTGAGGACTACTAATGCTATCCTCTGGACTGTCACTCCGTTTCCCGACTAGTCCCTGCTATGTTCTCATTTCCTGAAGAGAACAATGAAAGAAAGGGTGACTCTTGAGTTCTTGAAAACTCTTCTCACATTCTTCGCTCCAACCTAACTTTGTATCTTTCCGAGTCAGCTGAGTCAATGGAGTAGCAATTTGAGAAAATCCTTTCACGAATCTTCGATAATAACCAGCTAAACCGAGAAAGCTACGTACTTCGGTAACTGATTTAGGTTGCTCCCAGCTTTGAATTTCTTCAATCTTTGCTGGGTCAACAGATATTCCATGACTTGATACTACGTGCCCAAGGAATGCTACTTCCTCAAGCCAGAATTCGCATTTCTTCAACTTGGCATAAAGCTTGTATTCATGAAGCTTTTGGAGTGTCAGCCTCAAGTGTTGCTCATGATCTTCATGGCTTTTGGAATAAATAAGGATGTCATCAATAAAGACGACCACAAAGTGATCCAAATATTCCTTGAATACTCGGTTCATCATATCCATGAAGGCAGCAGGACCATTAGTCAATCCAAAGGACATGACTAGGAATTCATAATGCCCGTACCGAGTTCTGAAAGCCGTCTTTGGAATGTCATCGGTTCTAATCTTCAATAGGTGATATCCGGAATGAAGATCAATCTTTGAAAAGAATTTGGCTCCTTACTGTTGGTCAAACATGTCATCAATACATTGGCAATGGATACCTATTTTGATGGTGACATGATTCAACTCCCGATAATCAATACAAAGTTGCATACTCCCATCTTTCTTCTTCACGAATAGAATATGAACACCCCAAGGAGAAGTACTAGGATGAATAAAGCCAATGTCTAACAATTCTTGCAGTTGGGTCTTTAACTCCTGAAGTTCAATAGGAGCCATTCGATATGGGGCTTTGGAAATGGGTTTTGTACTGGGTTCAAGGTCGATACAAAATTTAATTTCACGCTCAGGGGGTAGGCCAGGAAGTTCTTCGGGGAATACGTTAGAAAATTTATTAACAATAGAAATATCATTCAAAACTGACATATTTTTGTTTAACTCTGTGACATGAGATAAGAAAGTTTGACATCCGTTTTTCAATAAACGAATAACTTTATGGCTTGAGATGACCTTGATTGATTTTAATGGTTTGGTCGCTTGAATTCGCATAATAGGTTGATTAGGAATATGAAAGCTAACAACCTTACGGAAATAATCATTTTTTGCATGATGAGTAGTTAACCAATCAATCCCTAGAATCACGTCAAATGCAAGTATTTTCAATGAAATAAGATCTACAAGTAATGTGAGGGTACCGATTTGAACCAAACAAGACTTATAAACAGTGGATGTAATGAAGGTTTCTCCCAACGGAGTTTCCACAGATAAGTCAAAGTCTAATTTCTCCGGAGTCAAATTTAATCGATGAGCGCAAGTAGGAGAAATAAAAGAATGGGTAGAACCGATATCAAATAAAGTATAGATTTCGTTAGAGTTTATGATAAGCTTACCCGTGATGACCTCATTCGGATTCCTTACTTTCTGGGAGGTCACAACAAACGCTCTCCCTTGCACTACCAGTTTTGACTTTTCTGGGACGGCTTTTGGTGCCTCCATCCTAGCTGAATTTGTCTCCGGTGAACGACAAAATCAGGCTAAGTGACCTTCTCTTCCACAATTATAACATGCTTTGGACGGCATCGTGCAGTTTGGACTGATGTGCCCCTCCCCTCCGCATTTGAAACATATGATAGGTGGTCGTTCTCCTTCCTTAACAACAGTCTTTGGTCTTTGGCGTCTTTCCATCATTGTTGAATCTCCTCTTCTTGAAATGTCCATTCTTATTGTTTTGGTACGATTACCCATCAAGTGGTTACCATTTCTAACTTTGTTGATTCCTCCACGCTTGTTGTCATCGCCCGATGACTACTCTCATTAGTATTATCATTTTGCTTACATTTGCTCTCTTTTAGTTGCGTTGACCCATTATCGCGCTCCACTAACTGAGCCCTATTTACAACATCTGAATATAAACACAGTTTATGAGAAATAAGATGTTGGCGTATCTCCGACTTCAAACCTCTTAAAACATCGTGTCATTCTCTCTTCATTATCCACCAAGTGGGGACGGCCAAGGATAACTCATAAATTTAGCCTCGTATTGTGACACGGTCATATTGTTTTGTTCCAACTTGATAAACTCCACCTCCTTCATGTGACGAATACTTTTGGGAAAGTATTTGTCATTGAACAGCTCTTGGAACTTCTCCCAAGACATCTTCAGTACGGCAGGTTGAGTACGTTTTATCGATTCCCACCAGTAATCTGCCTCTCCGCGTAACATAAAGGCGACAAAGGGAACCTTTTGCTCCTCAGAGCATCCCAAGACATCAAATATCTTGGTGATCTGCTTTATCCATGCTTCCGCCATAAGTGGTTTTGGCTCTCCCTTAAACTCCGGTGGTCCCAGCTCCTTGAACTGTTTAGCGGTGACCGCCCGAGAGTTTCCAGTGTTTCCACACGCATTTTTGACGCAGGAGTCAGCTCTGCCTTCTTTGTTGCATGAATTGCATAAAGCCCACGAACATTTGATCATTCATCATTTGGTCGGTGTTGTTGTTTTGCATGAGGATTATCGCCTTCACGATGCACATTATCACGATTATTGATATGTGGTGAATCGGCGGCGGTGCTTTGTGCTCCATTGCTATTCTCAACATTCTCGGATGTCATTTTGAGACATCTTGCCACAAAACAAAGGTTAATTGACATGTAACATATTATCCCTAAATTCTGACCAACCAATTAAATACCACATAAACTTAGGTAGGTCATAGTAGCGAAGGAATTCCCCATCTCTCCCCTCCTAGTACTATTCTCACATCTTAGCCAGGGATCATATCCCTAAGCTTTGATACCAACTGTGACGCCCCTAAAATTAGGTATACATCACCCATCTTGGGTCGTCAGATACATGGTACAAAATTCAAATACAACTTACTAATACAACGGTGGTGTATAATATGACAAAACATAACTGTGAGTTTGAATACAATTTTTGTCTACTAGAGATTATACAAACTCAAAAGGAGTCCTCATTACAATTATTAACACACTATTTCACAGAATAGTGAGGACTACTAATGCTATCCTCTGGACCGTCACTCCGTTCCCCGACTAATCCTCTGCTATGTTCTCATTTCTCGAAGAGAAACGGTGAAAGAAAAGGTGAGCTCAACTAGCCCAAATAAGAAATATTATGAGTAAGATAATGCGAGAATAAATTATCGTTAGCCTTCAACAAAGATGTTAAACCGATAAAATATAACAACACCAAGTTTAATACTGCGGTGAACAAGCAATCCATTAAAAGAGTCAAGTAGAGAATAAAATCTACTATCTTTTATGATTTAAAAGGTTTTCATGACTTTTATTCTTGGGACTCGACAATAAATAATCCACATCATCGAATCACCCCCGCACTTTCTGCCGATGATATTCTTTAGTATCACGACCACAAATTATCCATACACTACTGACCAAGGACATTCGTGTATTCATTAATGGTCATGATCATGCCAACAAATGTCCATCAATGCACTCACGGGCCAATGATAACTTTTACCACATCATTTGTAACATTACACGGTCATGATTACACAAAATAATCCCCAGTCATAATCATACCAAGTCCATCTATGCACTACAGGCCACATATGACTTTCAACATAATATAAACATGAGGATGATGACAATGATATAAGAATTCAATAAAACAAGTTCAAGAATTAATTTATCCAGGAACTAATAATGTCCAAATTGTCAACATGATAATCTTGCTTTAGAGAGTAAAATTCAAGAATGATTAGAAGAATATTTCCATGAAAAGATACTGGATGAAGCGCAAATATCAAGGATATTCTACTAATTTCATGGAGTATATAAGTCAAAACTTTAACCAACTGAGTATAATAAAGAATGGAATAACAAAAGAAATCACCATGCATGCGATACTTGCATGAGCAAAGTTATTCAACGAGAATAATAATAACGGAACGAAGTCGAGCAAAATTTGCAAGCGGGATGTTCCAATGTAATAATAAAGATGAAACCGGTCCGAATGTAAAACACACAGACAGAATGTTCCAACAGCATAATAGAAGAATGTCACCAAGTATAGGGTAAACCGCGTATACAGGTTATTCCAACAGAATAATAAGCAATGGAATAACAACAGTTCTCTTCATGAATAAGAAAGAATAACACCCCTTACATTAGTAGTAGATTGAATACTGCAGTAGTGTAGTAACAGAATATTCTTCTTCTTTCTCTCTTATTCTCTCTATAATTTCTCTCTCTATAGCTTGAATGAATTCGTGAAAAATAATGAAGACCTAGGCCTCTATTTATAGAAGATTTCTAGCTTAGCACTTCAAATATGAAAAGGCAAGTGGCTTGACGACTGATGATGTGAAAAGAAAAATGGTTTGATACCTGTAATGTGAAACGACAATTGGTTCGAAGCCTGTAATATGAAACGGCAAGTGGTTTGACGTCTGGTAAAGGTAGTTACTATTGACGAAGGTAATTACTATTGATGAAGGTAATTACTATTGACGAATAGACTCTTAAATGATGACATATGGGTCCCCCATAAAATAACCAAACTTACCACAAACGTCTCATAATAGACTCTTTATATACATCAAGGATTGAATAAATATTACCACAAATCATTTTATTTTTAATCAACACATATTTAATCTTTCAACAATTATTAATCATTTATAACTTGTCGTCTCAATTATTGATTTAATAATATAACATATTATCTGAGATGATCTTTGTGACAATAATTGAATCAATAATATAAGAGATATGATGCAGCAATTACTATAGCAATAATTGAGTATAGCTGAGTGACTTCTCACGTAAGCATCAATAATCAATACCGTGTGCTACTATGCAACCACGCGTATTACTATACTTTTACTACCAGGTAGTTCAACAATTTTAACGGTAACACCTCCGCCGTTATTTTCATAAAGTATTTTTGTCATTTTCTCAATCCGACAATAATTCCGTTGTGGGGTCCACCAATGATTGTGCCATCATACGAATATTCCCCGACAAAAAGAATATTCCCCGACCAAACGAATATTTTATAACAACTTGCTTACTTTGCAAAATTTATAAATATTACCCACAATTATAACATTATATCAAATTTACTCCATAATATTCAAAAATAATATTTATAGAAAAATTCAACTTTATTTATAAAAGTTGGGGTCTTACACTAATAATCCCAACACAATGGAAATATCAGTTTCATCTTTAATCAACACGAACCTATTCATCATTAATATTATAACTCACAATATTTAACAACCAGATCATTCCCAGGAAAGAGGGGGCTTTCCGATAAAGATTTCTCCCTATTGGCGCACAATTAGGTGACCAAACCTCTCCTTAACAGAACTTTCTAGACATTGTCAATATTGCAAATAATAATATGAATAACTTTGTCATCTCAATTATTGATTTAATAATATAAGATATTGTGCAGATGATACTGTGACAATAACTAAATCAATAATATGAGAGAATTATGCAGCAACTACTGTAGCAATAATTGAGTATAACTGAGTGACTTCTCACGTAAGCATCAATAATCAATACCGTGTGCTACTACGCAACCTCGCTTATTACTGTACTTTTACTACTGGGTAGTTCAACAGTTTAACGGTAAAACTTTCGCCGTTATTTTTATAAAAAGATAATTCTGTTGTTTTCTAACTACAACAATACTTCTGTTGTAGGGTCCACCAATGATTGTGCCGTCGTACGAATATTCCCTGTTAAAACGAATATTCCCCGACTAATCGAAAATTATATAATCACTTGCTTACTTTGTAAAATTTGTAAATAATACCCACAACTATAACATTATATCAAATCCACACCATAATATTCAAAAATATATTTCGAGAAAAATTAATCTTTATTCATAAAAGTTGGGGTCTTACAAATATCATTCACATGTTTATTCCTAACTCAATCAGCTCAAACCAATCCTCCTTGAACTCAACTTCTGAAAACTATTTTTCTTTCCGATAAGCTTGTCCCGGCGGGCTTTTTGTACTTGGAAAGTGCCGCCCCGGTGGGGGTCACTCTTGAATGCCGCCTCGACGGGATTTTTACACTAAGGATTGCCACCACGGTGGGCTTTCTGCACCTAAAATTATAGAAATGCCACTAAGCTCCATTTTTCATGTTTTGACCTTCCGAAGCCGTTTCCTACAACACAAACACAAAAACAAGTAAATGGCACTAAGAATACTTAAAGTTAACAAAGAATTAAGCCTTAACGGTGTCCAATTCGTAGGTATAAAACCCACTCATCATTAATCAAAAACAACATAGCATGACAAGATAAAAGATAATGTAAACACTTGCACTAATATCAGCTGAAAATATGGTCTAATAAGGCCATAGCATGGCCCAAAAATGGGTATACTCCAAACATGATAACATCTATGTAATCCCAATTTGCATAAGCCGATAGAATGCATCCATATATAATAATCAAAAATAATTTATGCATCCATACATCATAATCAAAAGTAAAAACACGATAAATCTATACATAATAATCCAACCAAAACCTAATAAGTCCAAGGCTACATAAGATAATCCAAATGATGCCAAAAAATAGTTCATAGATAATAATATAATGAAAGACTAACAAATTCCCCTACACTTGAATCGGACAATGCCCTCATTGCTTAGTAATGAGGAACTCAGCATGGGAGGGCATTGTTGTGAACACGATCACTGTGACGCCCCCGAGTCTGGGTCCTCTGACCCCGGTTCGGTCATCACGACAAAATAAAAATATCCACCTTTAAACAACATACGATAACTAAATTGTGGAATATAATAAACGTACGTCGTTCATTCAAAAGGTATTACTACTCCCAAGATACGATAACCTTAATATCGTCTTACAAACATACCCTATAATAGTAATTAGGGTTCATATTACATAACAGTAATTTAAATTAAGCATAAGATAAATTCTGCTCCTCGCAACTATCCTACATCTTTCCTTTACCCTTGTCATTTCCTGAGGTCTCGGGCTTAGCTGCAATATAATTCATGATATAGCAAGGATGAGCAACAAGTTTGCTCAACAGGTTTAAATACAACAATAAGGATATATCATGATGAATGCAAAATACCTGACAATGAATTCAATAATATAAATATTTGAAGGATTCAACAATATGAGTATTAGAAGCAAATATAATGATTTCTTTTAGAATAACTGCTAGTCAAGTAGACTTTGAACTATAACACTCCAATGGAATCAATCGTTAATTGACCCTTTGGTTACTGGCTACAGAATAAGTACTTGAGGGGATCAGCCTCGCGTATACCATGTATATGCATAACATTTAAATCTGCTCTGTGTATCTTATATTAGATACCTGGGGTACTCCCCAATCATAAAAGGGGTGTTCTTTCAGTCTAAGAATTCTTACCATCAATTGGTTTGGATAGCTTTTATAA
The DNA here is from genome assembly GCA_020205605.1 of Panax ginseng. Lineage (NCBI taxonomy): Eukaryota > Viridiplantae > Streptophyta > Magnoliopsida > Apiales > Araliaceae > Panax > Panax ginseng. Next base: position 56,786,193 of record CM035145.1, read on the forward strand.
AACTTCATACACGTGTCTGATCGAACAAAGGTTCAAGCTCTATCTAACATAGTTCAAGAATCATAGAACTTTAAACGATGTACAAGTCCAAGACTGTACGAACTCAAGTGCACTAAGTACGAATATCAATAATATAGATATGGAATAATTTTAAGGTAATTAAACCACTTAATAGCATGCTTGGAAATAAAGTTCAAGCTTAAATGAATAACTTTCTTACTCATGTCCATTGCATAAAGTAAATGCAAAGGTTAGGATACTTTGCACAATAAAAGTATGGTTCAAGGAACTTGTTCAATCAAAGAGTGAAGTTCAAGGAAACTTGTTCAACATAAATTTGAGTAAGGTTAGGGAAACTTGCATTCAACATATGAATTATACGAAATTCAAGAACTTGTACAAAATCCAAAGTTGTGTAAGTTAGGAAACTTGCCTATTTAACCTTATCCAATAAAGTCGGGCTTGTTGTCACCGTAAATAATTGTTAGTCGGTCTCCATCGAATACTTAATCTCCAAGTCTAGTCGTTCGAAATCTTTCACCAATTCTTCTTGAATGGTCAACTTCAATAACTTCTCTCTGCCTTTTCTACTCAAGGCATCTGCCACTACATTTGCTTTGCCTGGATGATACAGAATATCACAATCATAATCTTTGATCAATTCTAAGCATCGGCGCTGCCTCATGTTTAACTCTCTCTACGTGATGATATACTTCAGACTCTTGTGATCCGTATATATCTCACACTTCTCGCCATACAAATAATGCCTCCAAATCTTCAAGGCGAAAAATACTACTGCTAACTCCAGGTTATAAGTCGGATATCCCTTCTCATAATCTTTTAGCTGACGTGAAGCGTACGCAATTACCCTTCCGTGTTGCATCAATACACAGTCAATACCCTTGTGTGACGCATCACTATACACTATAAACCCTCCCGTGTTGTCCGGTAAGGCCAACACAGGAGCTTGACTAAGCTTCTTCTTTAATTCTAGGAAACTTTCTTCACACTTCTCCGTCCAAACAAACTTAATTGCCTTCTTGGTAAGATTGGTCAACAGTGATGCTAATTTCGAAAAATCCTGAATAAATCTTCGATAGTATCCCGCCAAACCTAAGAAATACCGGATTTTTGTCGGCGTCTTCGGCTTCTCCCAGTTGATAATCGCTTCTACCTTCGCTGGATCCACTAAAACACCATTTTTGTTGATAACGTGCCCCAAAAACTGCACTCTCTACAACTAAAACTCACACTTGGAGAATTTTGCATACAACTTCTCCCTCCTTAATGTCTCCAACATTATCCGAAGATGCTCGGCGTGTTCTTCCTCCGTCTCTAGATACACTAGAATGTCATCGATGAATACGACAACAAACTTATCCAAATACTATTTGAACACTCTGTTCATCAAATCCATAAATGCTGCTGGTGCGTTTGTCAATCTGAATGACATTACCAGAAACTTAAAGTGTCCATACAGAGTTCTGAATGCCATCTTTGGAATGTCTTCCAGCCTCACTTTCAGTTGTTGATAACCGGTTCTCAAGTCAATCTTTGAAAAGTACTTTGCCCCCTTCAACTGATAAAACAAATCGTCTATCCTGGGAAATGGGTAATTATTCTTAATGGTGACCTTGTTCAAATCTCGGTAGTCGATACAAAGTCTTAGTGACCCATCTTTCTTCTTTACGAATAAGACTGGTGCTCCCCATGGTGATACGCTTGGTCGAATGTATCCCTTATCTAACAACTGTTGTAATTGAGCCATCAGTTCTTTCATCTCTATTGGTGCCATACGATACTGCGCTTTGTATACCGGTGATGTCCCCGGTGCCAAATCAATAACAAACTCAATCTCCCTATCTGGTGGCAATCCCAGAATCTCATCTGGGAAGACATCAACAAACACCCTTACAATAGGTATTTGACTCAGCTCACCCTCGACTCATCGAGTATCAACCACGTGAGCCAAATAACCTATACAACCCTTCCTAAGAAATCTCTGCGCTTGTACCATCATCATACAACGAGATTGTGTCAGCGATTTACTACTATAATATACCACCTTTGACTTATTCGGAGTCTTAAGATGTACACGCTTCTTCTTACTGTCTATAACTACTCTGTAAACTGATAACCAATCCATTTCAAGGATTACATCGAACTCCCCCAAATGAATCAGTATCAAATCCACTTTGAGCTTAAATCCTTGCAATTCGGCATAATAATTCCTATGAATGTGTTATACGGGAATAATTTCCTTGTTCGTTACTTCTACATTCATAAGGTATTCTAATCTCTCACGGGGTAAGTCTAAATGTTTAGCAAATTATTTGAAAATAAAAGAGTAGGTAGCACCCAAATAAAATAACACATATGCATTTATATCATTGATCAGGAAGATACCTAAGACCATGTCCTTAGATTCCACCGCATCCTGCATTTGGTCATGTTGAGCGTCGTGCTGGCTGGTCATTGGCTTGGTGGTGGCCCTCAATGTTTAGCTCGTTGTTGTGTTGCGGTTGCCGCTAGTTGCATCTCCCTTTTTCTTCAGGCAGTCCTTGATTTGATGGTCTATGGCTCCACACGAGAAACATCCTCCCTTCTGGTTATTTGGACACTGAGGAGCCATGTGCCCCAGTTGTCCGCAACAATAACAAACACTCTTCCCCTTCATACACTCCCCTGAGTGATTCCTCCCACAGTTGTTGCACTTTATACTTTTCTTGGCCTCCCCTCCGGACTTATTACTCCCCGAGGATTAGTTCTCCCTCCATTTACACTTGTTGGGATTGCTTCCTCCGCTACTCACCCCTTTTTGTCCATCCTGTCCGGTCTTATTTTCTTATTTGAATCGAGCGATGGCTTTATTGCCTCCTTCGGCAATGATAGCCCTTTCTAATATATCAGAGTAAGTCTTAAGCCACTGCTTTCTGCACCCATGGTTTCAATCCTCATTTGAACCTTATTGCCTTTTTGGCCTCCGTGTTAACCTGATGTGACGCGAATCGGGCTAACTCATTAAATTTTGTCACGTACTCTGCGACAGACATACTACCTTGCTTCAGTTCCAGAAACTTAACTTCCATATCCTGTTGTGTATTCTCTGAGAAATAATTCTCGAGGAATAGATCCTTAAATCTGTCCCAAGGAATAACTCATTTGTCTGCTCGACCCTTATTGGCTTTCCACGAATAATTAGCTTCGCCCTTCATCATTAAAGTGGAAAAACTTGTTTTCTGTGCTTCGGCCACTCGTGCGACCTCAAACACCTTCTCCATTTCTTCTATCCATGTCTAGGCCTCAATTAGGTCCAAGGTTCCCCGGAACTCCGGTGGTCCTACCAATTTAAAGTTCTTAAAGCTAGCCAAGTGTTGTTGTGACGCCCCCAAATCCGGGTACTTGAAACCCGAACTCAGTGCTTCATGATACCATTTCTATAAGCTGAATAATACAATAGTAATAATACATTCAAACTTAATTTACATACATCAAAGTTTACTTCCTGTGTCTGAGACCTTCAAATACATTCCTTACAATACTTGAATAGATACCAATGCAACTATAACCATTAACTCATAATACACACTTATTCGATCGACTTTCCTTTTCCTTTGTTCGTTACTCGAGCCTTCAAAGTTGCTCATACATAATCGAAAACATTTAATTTAAGCAAGGATGAGCATTTGAGTTCCCAGCAAGTAATAACAATTATATATATAAGCTGAAAGAATATAAGTATTCTCTTTACATAACACTTCTACAACGAATCAAAAGTTGTGAAGTAATCTGTACTGATAAAAGATTCACATAACAACTCTCTTTCAAATTCTTGAAATGAGGCTCCACCCATGAATAGGGTTTAAGAAACATACTATGAACATTCTTTTTCATTTTCGAAAAGGTTTAGCAGAAATTCATCCGCAAACCGGCATAACTTACGGGCACGGAGGGTGATCAGCCCCGTTGTACCCTGTATTGATCAATACTACATAACTTGAACGAAATTCATCGCTCACCCTTTGTCCGTCGAAGCGCATAAAAATTTTCCCATTATCGGGATGTTCATACATGCCTGGTTCCAAACCCAGAAGGTTTTAATCTTGCTTTCAACAATAATATGTAATTCAACATATATGTATACGGGTAATTGACATGGTATATCAATATGTGAATAAATGCCATGATTATCAAGTGGGGACACTTGTATAACCATTTAGAAATCAACTTAACGAATATATATACGAGCTAACATGTTGATAATCAAAGCGTACATAATGCATACGAGAATTGAAAAATTTCGAAACTTCTTACTCATGTCCATTGCATAAAGAAAATGCAAAGGTAGGATACTTGCACGATTCTTTCGATTACAAATCTCAACTTAGGTTTTATCTCTTTATCACAACCTATCAATAAGCGGGTCATTCGTTCGGTTAGAACAATATATCATAAACACAGTAGATGCAGTCAATTACTGATTGAAGACATAGTCTAATTATGTCATCACATAATCGCGGTGATCATACTTTTAGTTCATATTCTATACTTATATACATTTTTCAAATATCTCATCCATGTTCTTACAAAGTAGCCTTTTCTTTCTATTATAGGTTAAAAGCAATTTATTGCCGGCATCAAACGACTTTATCGGTACATCTTGAGTCGAAGACTCTTATTCTATACCTCAACATCTCGTAAATATCGGACATTTTACTTTTAATCATTTTGAATTTTCGAAATTGAAAAATTTAAAATAAATCAAATCATCACTCAAGGGCTTATAGTGATATAAGCTGCATTACTATGGGTGCTCTTCACCAAATCTCGGACTTCATGCTTAGGTTCTCTCTAGTCCGCTAGTTTAATAGGATATCACTTTCAAACATCAATTATAATTACATGATTTAGACATTAAACAATTCCATTATCATTAATAATTCATTTATATTAAACTATTAATGAAACCATTGCCAAAATATAAAAGTTATTTATAATAACTCAAACTATTTTAAAACATTTATTTTACCCTTAAATGATTTTTAAAATAATTAAAAATCATTTTAAATAATCACCATTAATATATAAATATCAATGTACTATTTATCCAAATATTAAAAGTTATTAATTATAACTTAAAATATTTTTAAATCCTTAATATCCTCTTTAAATGATTTTTAAATAAATAAAACCATTTTTAAACTATTTATTTAATATCAATTATTAAATAAACTAAATATCATTCTTAATATCATTAATATTAAATTATTAATGAAATTATCCTTTAAATATTAAAAGTTATATTTTATAACTTAAAATATTTTTAAATACCTTAATTTCATTTAAAATGATTTTTATAATATTAAAATTATTTTTAAACTAAATTATTTAATATAATCATTAAATAACTTTAATATCATTAATATATAATTAATTAATGAAATTCATCACAAAATATTAAAAGTCATGGAAAATAACTTAAAATATTTTCTTATACCATAAAATAATTTTTCATGATTTTTCATGAATTAAAACTATTTTTAAGTAATTTATTTAATATTATAATTAAATAAATAAATACCTTTTATATTCAAAAATACTAAATATTTTTGAAATACACTCAAAATAGTTAAAAACTATTTTTAGGACTTTAAAATAATTTTTCATAATTTATTTGGTATTTTTAATAATTAAAAACTAATTTTTCTAATTTTTAAATTAATTTCAGGAAAATAAAATGATAAGCGTCGCTAAAGGCACCTATAAGCGTGAGCGAACCGTCATATAGGTGTTCTTGAGCTTCATGTCAGTGCACAAGGGTGCTAGTTTGACCGAGCCTTAAATCCATGATCTAAATGTTTTCTGGACTTGCAAAAACTTTAATGTTGTAGTACTAATGTAATACTACAACTATACACTCATTTCATAACCAAATAACAACAGATCGTGAGATATAATCGATAGAAAACCTTATCGGGACGTGTTCTTCATGTTTACGGGTTGCCCGAGAAAACTACGAGTCGTCAACAGGTCGGCGACTTAGTGGTCTTATTCAGTCGATCGTACATGTTATAGGTGTTTTATATCGTCGGTACGTGAAGTACAACTTACGAGAGAACATTATTAAATCAAGCTTCAAGTCTAAACATTAACAATACCAAAGATATAAATCATCAAACTCTCGACAAAACTTGTATGCCAATTACGGGTTTTCGAATTTTAAAGCAATCGTCTTGACTACTTTGGATCTTTATATCTTTCATTCGAGTTTGATCTAAGTGATCTATTGATTCCGAGTTGTAGATAACATGTAATACTACAACTCTATTACATATAAGGCATATAACAACAACAGATCCAACAGAAAGAGGCCGGTCAAATGTGACCTCAACAACTGTTATTGAACATTTCTGGAAAACCCAAAAAGTTCTTGAGCGGTTAAATTCGATGGTAGTTTGACCATCAATAACTTCTAATCTACAACAGATATGACCATGATTCCTTTTGCAGAATAAAGACAACATGACAGGCTACACATAACAAGCTTTAAACATCAAAACTCTTAACGAGAATGAGATCTACGACCTCGACATTCGATTTGTCGAACACAAAAATGAAAATTTCCAGATTTTAAAGATCTTCAAATCCGAAGCTTAAGAATGTTATGGAATCAACATCAAGCAACCCGGATCATCCTTAGACACTATAATCAACATGTTTTAACATTTAAACATAACATCTAACACCAAAAAGTTTAAGAAAAATCAAGCTAGGGTTTATACCTTTTTTATGCTTTGATTACGATTTTTGCCTCTTGATTTGTTATTGGTGTGAATGGGGCTTGTTTATGGTCGATATGTTAAGAGAATTTCGTAGGTTTAAGCTTGGGAGAATGAAGCTAAGTGCTTGTGAATAAATAGGCCAAAAATGGTGCATTTTCTCTCTTGAATCCATAAAATAATGCATGAAATGATTATAATGGGCGATTGATGGTAATACTACTACACCCATAGGTAATTTCTAGATGGATTGGGCGGATTTTGTGGACAAGTGGTAGCAATAAGACATAAATAATGCATTTCCTTTTCTTTAATTTAAAAAAAAAAAAATTAAATACCTTGGATGCTAAAGTGGGATGATTCCCTTGTTTGAGGCGATAGCATGTAGGATAAGCATGTTGGGCATCCTTGTTGCAAGATCCCATCAACAATGTAAGTAATAATACACTAAAATGACAAAAGGGTATTTTGGTCATTTCACATATAATTCCAAGGGCATTTTTGTAAAAGGCCATTAAATGTAATATTTAACCATTAGATTATAATTCTTACCATTTACCAATTAATTTCTATCATTTGGTAAATTAAAACATTTATATAATAACATCGTAATTAAACACGATAATTTTAAATTAGGGTTTTCTATAGAAAATTAAGGTTTTCTAATTAGGGTTTCTTAACGTTATCAATTAGGGTTTTCTAATTGACCATTAGGAGTTCTCTAATTATCATGTATGATCTAACATACGGTCATTATGATCTCTAACTTCAAGCGATTGAGGTTGTAATAATTAGGGTTTGTCCTAGTTATCGACGTAAAAAATAGTAATTAGGGTTTTCTTCTAATTACAGAGCATTCGTGTACACACAATAACTTCATATACGATAAACTTCATATACTACTCAGTCATTTATCATAACTGAGTTTAATAATTAGGGTTTCACAGCACGGTAATATGCTATGACCTAACTGACCGTCATTGCTCAATAATATATGTCCGCATATACACAGTACATAATTATTGTACTGTAAAATCATTATAATAATAATATAATATTATTATTATCATCTCTTGACCATAATCCCAATTCAGGGTTTGGATCTCATATCTGACTTCTCTTTCGCATATCAAGTTAAAATACTTGATTTAAATATTCTGAACAATTCATATAATAAAATATATATTATATAAATTCTAATTATCAATTCATATATTATTTCCAATCATGTTTTCATTAATAAAAACATTTCTGCTTATAGAAATTAATTACCATAAAAATATAATTTGTAGTAATTAATAATTCCAAAATTATTTCTAATTTTTCAAGTTATAAATATATTCACATTTATCGTTCACATTACTAGACACTTATTCTCGTTATTAAATAAAAAAAAAATTTATACGTAGATTTCTTATTTATTTTATTTAGGAAATCTCGGGTTATTACAGTTGTCCTGGCTGCCCTACTGCTAGCGGGGGTATTTTGCATTTCCTCAGTTAACAGGTTAACGAAGTTCTGCATTGGATAAACATTTTCCCCTCCACCATTGTTAATGGATCCTTCCTCCCTCTGATTCTGCCGAAGTCTCCTAGGCGGCATGATATGAGGAAATGAAGAAACAATTAGGCTTTATGTGATATGCTATCCATATTAGCATTAAGAAGTTTAAGACGTCTATCAATCATTTTTTATTTAAATAAACCACTTCAATATCACAATAAAACTCGATGGATTTCCTCCTCCCATCACTTACATACACTTCTTGAGTTTTCTACTAAGGTTTTAACCTAGGTTTCTCATTTCTAACGTTTATAACCTAGGCTCTGATACCAACTTGTGACGCCCCTGAGTCTGGGTCCTCTGACCCCGGTTCGGTCATCACGACAAAAAAAAACATCCACCTTTAAACAACATACGACAACTAAAATGCAGAATATAATAAACGTACGTCGTTTGTTCGAAAGGTATTACTAGTCCCAAGATACGATAACCTTAATATCGTCTTACAAACATACCTTATAATAGTAATTAGGGTTAATATTACATAACAATAATTTAAATTAAGCATAAGATAAATTTTGCTCCTCGCAACTATCCTACATCTTTCTTTTACCCTTGTGCTTTCCTGAGGTCTCGGGCTTAGCCGCAATATAATTCATGATATAGCAAGGATGAACAACAAGTTTGCTCAACAAGTTTAAATACAACAATAAGGATATATCATGATGAATGGAAAATATCTGACAATGAATTCAACAATATGAATAGCTGAAGGATTCAACAATATGAATATTAGAAGAAAAGATAATGATTTCTTTTAGAATAATTGATAATCAAGTAGACTTTGAACAATAACACTCTAAAGGAATTAATTGATAATTGACCCTTTGGTTACTGGCTACAGAATAAGTACTTTAGGGGATCAGCCTCACGTACACCATGTATATGCATAACATTTAAATTTGCTCTGTGTATCTTATATTAGATACCTGGGGTACTCCCCTATCATAAAAGGGGTGTTCTTTCAGTCTAAGAATCCTTACCATCATTTGGTTTAGATAGCTTTTATAAAACATCATACACGTGTCTGATCGAACAAATGTTCAAACTCTATCTAACTTAGTTTAAGAATCATAGAACTTTAAACGATGTACAAGTCCAAGACTGTACGAACTGAAGTGCACTAAGTGTGAATATCAATAATATCGATGTTGAATAATTGTGAGGTAATTAAACCACTTAATAGCATGCTTGGAAATAAAGTTCAAGCTTAAATGAATAACTGTGACGACCCAGAAATTCGGGTTGTCCAGAATTTAAGTTTAAAGAATTAGTTATTAATAAAAGGAATTTTTATTAATAATATTATGTGCTATGTGTTTATTAATCGTTCTAGAACCTAGAATGATTATAAGTCAGGAGGATTCTGGCTACGAGCTAGATTGAACAAGTAAGAATTTTCAAGACGAAAATAAAATATAATATTTTATTCGGAGATTGAGTTTGAATTTCTGAGAAACGCGTAATGATCAAATTCTAAGACGTAATGGAATATTCAATAATATTTTAGTTATGGCAAAAACAAAGTTTTCACCTGCGGACTTAAAACCTAAATGTTAGGAAAATGAGTTCCGAGAATTTAATGATTTCATATAATAATTAGGGTTATTATGCGTAAAAAAATACTAGTGTAATACTAGTTATTATATGAGTATAGTACGGAGATTATTACGATATATAATACGAATATCGTACGAACTATATACGAAGAGAATACGAGAATGAGATGCGTAGAATATAATTAGTCTTAATGGCTAAGTAAAGGATATGTTAAGTAATGACTAAGTAAACTTAATAGCTAAGTAAAGTTCTTATGCTTAAGGGCTAAGTAGACTTAATGGCTAAGTAAATGTGGAGACCAAGTAAACTTAGTGCTTAAGACTTGAATAGTAAGGAGGTTTGGGGGGCAAAATGACTATTTTACCCCTAGCTTTGAAAATCTATAAATAGGAAGCTATATTCATTTGTTTTGGATTTTGAAAATCCTATAACACTTGAGAGAGAGAAAGAGAGTTCTGATGGGAGGAAAGAGGAGGATGAAAAGCTTGCTCGTGTGCAATTTTTGTCTGACAGAAGAAAATTAAAGGATAACAGAAATCCGAAACCTGGGCTCTTATAAATTTTCTTTAAGTTTCTATGTTTAAAAACATAACTTAATGAAGATATAAAGTAGATGATGTTAGGGATGATTTCATATGGTTGAAATTGTAAGAAAATGAAGAAATAAGAATTAGAAATTTATTTTATAAATTTCTTAAGGAAGTATAAGATTTGTAATGAATTAGAACAATCGAGTGGATTATATGAATATGTAGGTGAAATAAGTAAGGAATGATGTTCTATAACATCAAATTCCAAAAAAAAAAGTTAAATCGTAATCCAAAATATCTGTGACAACCCGAGAATTTGAATATTTATAAAATCTTAGAATATTGAATTAAGGTTAAATAATAAACCTAGACAGAAAATAAGTGAATGAATTTGAGATTTCCGAGAAGGAATTTTATGTATTTAAAATTTATGTGGTGGATTATTCAGGATTAAAGGTATAAGCGAATATGTTCTGTGTATATGGTATTATATGTGTACAGTATGTGGTTAAGGGTCAAGGGTTGACCAGATAAGCTATATTAGTGGCAAACCATAATTTTATGTTAAGAACGTCAACGTTTAGTTAAAAAATTCTTACGATTTATAAGATATCCTAAAACTGGTTCTGGAAACCCTAATTTTTGTTCTGGGAATCTAAAACCCTAATTCAGAAGTTAAAAACCCTAATTTGAGAATTCAAATGATAGTATAAGGTTTAAACGTTATTAATGATAACCTAATTAGGGATAACCCTAATTAATTTAGAAAACCCTAAGTTCTGGATTAGAAACCCTAATTTATAATTAGGGAAAACCTAATTGTTAATTTAATAATTTTAATGTTAATTAGGAAACATTAATCCTAATTTTCATGTTATAAGTAATTAGAAAACCCTAATCTAATTAGGAAACCTAATTTCTAAATTAGAAAGATTATTTGTCTATTTAAAACCCTAATTCTTGGGTTATAAACCCTAATGTACAATTATGACTCTAATTGATAAATTAGCAATTTTAATTAGGAAATAATAATCCTAATTAGCAAGCTTGGATTATGATTAGAAAATTTTAATATAATTATAGAATCCTAATTATAAGTTAGAAATATTAATTTTCTATTTAGAAAACCTAATTTTGAAATCCTTGAAAATAAATTTTGAAGAACCTTAGGTTTTAACCCTAAGGGTTGTAGCAAATGTGTAACATTCCAAAATTTTAAATGTAATATTAAATATTTATTAATTTATATAAATATTTAATTGATGTGATTATCGTTGAATAAATATTTGTTTAATTGATTTAATTTTATTTGGAGAATTATTTGTTAAATAATTAATTGATGAATTAAGAAAATGATTATTATATTGATATTTCAATTTAATGGTTAATTATTTGTATTATGTTATGTGATTAAAGGATTGATTTAATTAATTGTGATTTGAATTAATTAAAATAAATTTGAAAGCTTGATTAAATATAGTGTGACAAATAACTATATTATAAGGAGTTATTAAAATAAATTAAAGTGGTTTAATTTAGTTTTGCCAAACAAGGCTTAATATATTAATTCTTTAATATTTAAAGGGTTTTTGCCAAACAAGCCTTATGGCTTTTGGGATTTCTAGTTTTTTTTAAATTAAATAAAACAAATAAAATAATAAATATAATATAATTATAACTTACACGTATTGTTAGTTGTCTATTCTAAGCCTAAGAGAAGAAAAGTAAGAAGTTCAGAGAACTTGAGAGAGAATTGGAGAGGAGTCTTGAGAATTTTCACAGCAAGTTCAGTGTTTAGCAAGGTTGTGCAAGCTAATTGAAGGTAATTCTTCATAATCTCTATATTATATATATATATATATATATATATATATATGTATATGTATATGTATATGTATGGACGAGTTTACGGTATCAAGTTTCAAAAATCTGTGAATTCTAGTTTTCTGTGAATTGTGGTTATATAATCTGTTGAATGGTAATTAGATATAGTTATGATTAGAGATTATGATTAAACAACAATTGGATGCTAATTTCATTTTTGACAGTATATGGAATTTTTATATGTTCATGAAAAGTATCAATTCTAGTGGATAATTAATATATGAAATTGTAAATTGAAGCATGTATATGTTAGTTCATTGAGATACGAACATAACATAATTTGAATGAGATGATTTGGCCAACTAATGAATTCACATTGATGATTTTTAGAATGAATATCAAAAAATGAGATTTTGTATGAAAACATGAAAATTGAGAAATTAAAATAGTTCTTGTTGTTGATAAATTGTGCTAATTGGTTGTAAATGTTAGCAAACGTGTTTATGATACTATTATATTTATCTTACGTGTTATTATCACTGTTTGGTGGGTAAAATTCGTGTTTGTTGGCTTAAGAAAAGTTCCAAGTTTACGCTCGCAAAATCTGAGTTACAGACGTCGTGGCCAATGACCCTTAGGCGTGAGGTGCCACGACGCCATTTGCAAGATCATATTTCAAACCTTTGAAGTCGCTAATTCTGCAGACTTTGGTCGTTCTTTATAGCTTAACTAAAGGTTATGGTAATGTGTCCAACATGTAACAACAAGGCTAATACAGAGTTGTGTTATATGTATTATGAATTCAAAGTTGCAAAAATGATTAGTAAATCAAAAAACGTGTTATGTGATAACCTAGTTTATACAATGAACGTTAGTTAAGTGTTGTGATGATTAACACTTGAGAATTCTGAAATGTAAATGGTAGCTTAAGACTTGTGCTAAAATAACAAGTTTAGCTAGTAATGCGTTTTATATTGAAAAGTGAATATTAGTATGTCTAATAGATGTTGTGGTTTTAATACTGTGTATAGGTGAACGTGAGTTTAATATTTTAGCTTACGCTCGATGCTTTTCTAACTCTACACTTTCGTTGAGTTAGTTTATTATTATATTGTATAACTTCATGCTTTTGATTGAGTAAACTTCTTATCTTAACTGTTATTGAATAAATCAATTGTCCTAAATTTCATTCTAGCAAACTCTAATGTTATTGGAAATTCTTATTGATTGATTCATTCTAACTTGTTTACAGTTAAGCAAGCTTCTTAAGTTCTTTTATTGTATAATGAACGTAATTTTGAACTCTCGTCTCTGTTACTGAACTATTTGATTCTTTGCATGAGTTAATACATTATTGGGCAAGTTTTTAGTTTCCAGCTTGCTATCAGTTAAATGTACGTTCAGGAATTTCATTTCGAATGTTATAAGACTCAAACCTTAGCTTATTTTACTGTTCAAGCAAAGGTTAACCATTTTATTCATTTTATTGAATGCTTATGCTCTATAGTTATTTCAAGCATGAGTTTGATATGTGGAATCAGTTCATTTATGATTCTCAAATGTTCTAAGTTAGGTTGTTATTAAACAACTGTTGCGTTATCAAGCGTTGTTGATTCAACTAGTTCCCTAGTTGATGATTATTAAACTTCAATTACCCTTGAAAGCTTATCCAAACCAAACTTTTTTTTGTGCGGACTTGTACTCTAAATACTGAGATGAACAACCCTATGTTTAGGGGTTTACGCTTAATGTTGAAATGGTTGTGCACAATACATTGTACGAAGGATTGATCCCCCTAAGTACGTGGAGTCCTTATAGTCATATGACTGTTAAAGTTAAAGTTAAAATATTACTTATAACTGTGGACATGGTTTGTGGTCATTTGACCCTAAGTAGTATATTTAAGAATGTTAATAGAACAAAACATTCAGTTCTATTGAGCCTATGAATTGGCAAACGTTGTAATGTTAATAGAAAATATCATTCAGTTCTATTGAGCCTATTATTTGGAAAATGATGTAAAGATATTTATTCTTATTTCAAGTGAGCTTTGTTTGCTCACTCTTGCATATTTATACACTTATTGCAGCTATGATTGAGAATGTAGATAAACCTACAACTAGCAAAGGAAAGAAATGTACAAGTGATGAAGACTTGTAATTTTGTTTTATCGTTATGATGATAGACTTTTAATAATGATGTGATGTAATAATTTAATTTCCGCACTTGAATGAATGTATTAAAGGTTAGAGAACCTGGGAGATAATGTTTTTTATTAATGTAATCCTGTATGGGCAGGTTTTATTATTCAATTTATTTTGATTGAGAAGTTAGATATGAATGTTTTAATTACGTGAACACTAAATCTTGAGGTAATGAAGTACCGGGATTTGGGGGTGTCACGAAATGTCCATTGTGCCATTAAATTTAGAAATCAAATGAATAAATTACCCTTGTTGCATTATTGGATGTTGCTTGTAGATCTTGCCATATATTGGCAAGTCAACCACCCTAGATCAGCCACATGCTAAACACTCCAGCAATCAGTCCCATTTTATCAGCCTTATACATTGCAAGTGTGATATATATAGAATTAGAGAGAGAAAGTTCACATATTTGGTTTATTAGTGTTCTAACTCTCAACCAACTCCTTCTCTCTCTAGACCCATGAGATTAATTAGTGATTCAGTCCCTAGATTGATCCTTAGCCAGCCATGATCAGATCATAAAGATCAGAATCAAAGATCAAGCTTAAAAGTGGTATAAAACTTAAACTTAGAAATTTATGTGATTCATGTTATTTGTTATTGTTTGTTGTTAAATGTTGTGTTAGAAGGTGTCTTTAAGTGATCTGGGTTGTTAGATCCCAGATGCATAACATCAAAGTGCTCGATATTGAAGTTTCTAGAAATCTGGAAAACTGGAAAAATTGTGTCTGACAGTCAAATGTCAGGTCTCCTAGATCCATCTCGTTAAATGTTTCTAGTGTTTTAAATGTTATAAACGTGTTCTGTGTCATGTGGGCTATGATCTGAAACTAGAAACAGGGCCAGATCATGAATAGATTTAGAGATATGAGCAGTCAAACTGCGTTGACCGTTCACGAAAATCAAATTATGGACAGCCCAGATTTCCAAGAACTTCCTGACAACATTTGTGTGGCCTTCGATCTTACTACTATTAAGTTGTTTGGCCATGTTTATGCAATATATTGGCAGACTGGCATGTATGCTATACATTAAAGACATTAGAACACCCATATCATAACCAGAATAAAATATATATATGGTCAAACTAGCGTTGACCACCACCTTGATGAAGAAATCTGGAAAACCCAGATTTCTCAAGAACAGTTATTCTGACAAACTTTGACCGGATTAAATCTGGCGATTTTGATGTATGTGGACTTAGATGTTGATTCATACGTGTTCCTTGACATTAGTACTACATATTTAGACCTTCACAACATTTAACTAATGACCAGAACCCTAAGATATTTGAGCCACATAGTGAGCACTCGAACCTGTCTGGGTTTCTGGGTAACCCAGAAAACCAAAGAGGCCGACAAGCGATCTCTCATGAGCTTGGATCTTGCAGTTATGTGATGTTATGGCCATGGAACTTGTTTATGATTGTAGTATTACACTAATACTACAATCATAACCCATTAGCAAGCCTAGAAACATAATAACCAAAGATTAAATGGTGGTCAAACTAGCTAACCTGTAAACTAACTATGAATGCTCAAGAACACGAAGAACACCTATAGCGACATTTCTGTCGCTATAGGCACTCTTTAGCCACAATTTAATTAGAAAAATAATTATTTTAATTAATAAATAGATAAAAATGATTTTTAATTATTAAAAATACAAAATAAATTCCTAAAAATTATTTTAAAGTCTAAAAATTAGTTTTTAATTATTGTGAATATATTTCATAAAAGTTTAATATTTTGGAATAAAATGGTATTTAATTTATTTAATTATAATATTAAATTAATTATTTAAAATAATTTTAATACATGAAAAATCATGAAAAATTATATTATGGTATAAGAAAATATTTTAAGTTATTTTTAATGACTTTTAATATTTTGTTTATGAATTTCATTAATTAATTAATATTATTGATAATTGACTTTTTAATAAATGAAATAAATAAATTATAGAGAAATAGAATTAATGCTTTAAAAATCATATAAAATGATTTAAGTGTTATAAAAATATTTGAAGTTATAAAATATAACTTTTGATATTTTGTCATGAAAATATAAATATTTTAATATTAAAAGCAATTTTAGGATAAGGAATTTAAAGGTTTAAAAATCATATAAATATTATTTGAAGGTATTAGAAATACTTTGATATTTTATAATATTATGTTATGATTTTTATTAATATTTAAGTATTAAATAAATATTAATGATAATGGAATTATGTTGTATTTAATTCATATAAATACGATATTAATGTTTGAAAATTCATGATAAATGATAATAATTATCTGAAAATTATTACAAGCTTATGAAAATTATTTTGACTGATAATAAATTATCTTAGATAATGGTTAAGTGTTTAGGCAGAGTTTAATTGAACTTAAACTCGATAATTCTCCGACTAGATTGTTGGGATGTCAGAATTGTACCGAACTCGACTCAAACTGTAAAAGTTTGACTTGAGGTTAAGTCTTATGTGTGTGATAGACGGATAAGATTATGTGATAATGTGTTTAGGTTATTTAAACACTGGATGATATTATTCTAATTTGTATATCGATATTATTTATATATTAGGTCTTCAGACAAAGCTTATTAAAATGCGTAACGATAATCAACGGAACATGCAAGTTTTTCTTAACTCGACTTCGAGTTGTATTATTCAATATATACTTGTAGTTAATCATTTCTGATTCCCATGTCTAAGAATTATTAAATCGCACTCCGTGTATACTGCATGTACTCATCAGGTATGAAAGGTTGATCACCTTCATTACCATTCGGTCCAGCTATATTTGTTCATGTTTCATGTTCATTCAGCTATGAAAACTTGTTCATGCTAGTTCACAATTATATTGTAGAACTTTAGCCAGCTTATTGTTCAATTCTTTCTATCATGATATATCTTTAATTTTTTGAACTTAAACTTGTTGGGCAAACTTACTACTCACCCTTGCTATATCATGATTAACATTGCAGATTAAGACGAATACATCGGATACAAGAAATGACAAAGCCAAGTTCAGCTTGAGATTATATGTGCAGCTAAATTGTAATAGTATAGTATGATAATAACGTTATATGTTAGACATGTTATGAATTATGTATAAGTTAAGGTTACTCGGCCTTGGGGAATAGTGTATAAAGTTTATTGTATAAAAAATTTATATTTATATCTTTCGCAATAGTTATAGAATGATTGTACCAGCTCCGCGGTGAAGAACGAATGAATAACACGAAGAACACGCGAAGAACATGAAGAACGTTGTTGATGGACAAATTTAAAACCATTGTAGGATAATTGTTGTTGATGGACAAGTTTAAAACCATCACGTATAAGTTAGATGCTTATTGCTGTGACACCCCCAAATCCTGGTACTTCATTTCCTCTAGATTTGGTGTTCACTTAATCAAAATATTCATTTCTAACTACCCAATTATAATAAAATTGAATAATAAAAACCTGCCCATACAGGATAAAACTTAAATAAACATCTCCCAGGTTATCTAACCTTTAACAACAATCATTCAAATGCGAAAATTTAAATAAACTTCATTACAATCTTTAAACCAAAGTCTGAAAGTAAACTATCAAAACTATTACAAGTCTTCAGTATTTATTCATCTTTCCTTTTCCCTTACTGGTGCTAGGTACCTCACCCGTTTCAACTTTAGTTGTAAGAAATTTTACAAGCAAGAGTGAGCAAACAAGGCCCACTTGAAATAACAATAAATAAATCTTTAAACTTTTACATCAATTGCCAATATTAGGCTCAATAGAACTGAACAATATATTCTATTAACTTTCTGAAAATTATAACATTTACTGAGGGTCTAATGACCACGAATCATGTCCACAGTTATAAGTAATCTTTCAACTTTAACTTTAATAGTCATAAGATTATAAGGACTCCACGTACTTAGGGGGATCAACCCTTCGTACAATGTATTGTGCACAACCATTTCAAAACTATGCATAAACCTCTATTAAAAGAGTTGTTCATCTCAGTATTTAGAATACAAGTCCGTACCAAAGTAAGTTTGGTTTGGATAAGCTTTCAAGGAAATTTGGAATTTAACGAACATCAACTAAAGAGTAGTTGAATAAGACCAATAACATTATACTATAGAATAATCGTGATTGAATCAATCATAGTAAACTAAAGTCATGCATTAGGAATAATCTAATAGCATACAATTTGAATAACTATAGCATACCTTGCTTGAACAATACTAAGCCAAGGTTAATTAGAATTGAATAATAAGCATGCATAACATATATAGTTGTGCATGCTAAACCACAAGTTAAATACAAGAATAACTTGCTCCAAATAATTTACATCATTATATTGTAATCAATTGAAAGCAAAGAATTGAATTAACAAGATAATAGATTAGAAAACTTGTATCATCATGAGTAACTAGATACAATGACTTACTCAATAATAGGCAATCTAGCTCTACGAAAGTGTAGAAGTAGCAACTTACAACAATTGTAATTGAATTTGAAAACAATAATGTACCAAATGAAATTAAACTCGCACAATGAAGTTTTGAGTTAGAGAACTTGCTCAATTAAAAAATAGAGTTAGAAAACTTGCTCAATTATAAAATAGAGTTAGAAAACTTGCCTTGCTCGTAGGCTAAACCGAATCAATACGAATCACAGTATCCTATAAACATATGTCATCATGACATAGTTAGCCATTACCACTTTACAAACATAACTAAAGTACGTTCATCATTAAAATTGGATTTTTAAATAACATAATCAAATTATAACACAAGTTAATCTTTAATAACATAATGATTTATAGTATAGAAATATTAACATCAATATTTTATAGTCCTACTATCATCACATAGTGTTTCTTAAAATTTTATGTACAAAAAAAGTACAATCGGACCATTATTCGCTAACTTCGTTCACTGCACGCCACAATTTACACTGTGGGTCGTACATGTGGCATGATGATAACCTTTGCTTGCGCGGTGAATACACTCTCACGGTTGCCCATCGTGGTGATGGTGATAATGATTGCCAAGAACGATGTAATCTTCTTGAGGCCATGGCCAGAGTGATCGAACTTCGGCTGACCAAGCCGGTGATAGCATGAACAAAAGCCAAATTGGCCTAAAAGCTCGAATCTAATAGACTAATTAACATGTAATACACATATAGACTTCATATAAACATATAGTGAAGACTTCTAACATGTTTCTACTCATAAAATAACATAAACATCAAAGTTACAACACCCAATTTCAATGTTTTTGGCAAAAACTCCATTGTTGACATTTTTAATAAAAATCAACATTGTGATTTTGTTTTTCAATCAAAACAGAAATTTTAAAATATCATAGTTACGATTATATATACTCTATCAATTTCCATAGTCAATTTATCAATCTAACAACTAATTAAACCTTAATTTCTATTTTAAATTAAGCCATACTCATATATTTTTCATATGAACACTCTGTAATATATTTTCTTCACAAAACACATACATACATGAATTAATTTCTCTATAATCATGCCTAAACTCATGAAATAACCTTATAATCAATAATCATACAAAACTATATACATAACAACAATTTATCTTTTATAAAATTTTCACAGAGAACTTTTTGGAAGAAGAAGAAAACTAACTTTTTAAAGAAAAGATTAAGATCATACCTTTGATTAAGAAGATGATGGTTATTCTCAAGCTTCTTCTCTCCAATTCCTTTCTCAAAAACCTGTTAGAATCACTCACTTTCTCTCTAGAGTTTTCTCAAATTTTTCTCTGTGTTCTTCTTCTTCTTCTCTCTTCTCCCAACTCTAGTTTACGTAATAAAAATATAACGTATATGGATATAATGTATATATTGAATATATAATATAACTCTAACTTAACTGACATCAGTTATTTATATTTTGAAAATCAAAAGCCATAAGGCTTGTTTGGCTAACCACTAGAAATAATCAATTAACCCTTATGTCTTATTTGGTAAAACACAATTATATTAAAGACTTAATAGGCATTAGGCCTTGTTTGGCAAAACTGAATTAAACTCCCTTAATTTATTTTAATAACTCCTTTATAGCAAGGTTATTTGTCACACTTCTGTTTAATTAAATAATCAATTTAATCAATTCAAATATTAATCTATTAAATTACTTTAATACATAAATCATTATCACAAAACTATAATTTCTTTATAATTATAATTTTATTTAATCAACTAACACTTTATTTTAATCACAATTCCAATTAAAATACTATAATTCATTTAATCATTATTAGCACTCTAACTTAATTATTAAATTAAATTAGTGTATAACCTCATAACAATTAATTTTCTTAGCTCCTTAATTATTTACTCAACAAATAATTAACTCAATCACATCAACTCAAATTGCCATATAATATTGCAAATAAATATTTAATATTTAATATTTAATTATTTATTCAACAAACAACATAATCCATTAAATACTTATATAAATCAATAAATATTTAATATTACACTTTAAAATTCTGGAATGTTACATCATTCCCTCCTTACAAGGATTTTGTCCTCAGAATCACAACTCAAACAAATCATTCGTTACATTCTTCCCTACTTACAAAGATTATGTCCCCAGAATCGAAGACATAGATTAAACAAATAACTCAGGGTATTCTTTCAACATTTCTCTTGAGTTCCCACGTAGCTTCTTGACGTTGTGGTTCCTCCATATCACCTTCATGAAGGTATCACTTTATTCCTGAGCACTTGTTCTTTTCTGTCGACTATCTGGATAGGAACCTCTTCATAAGACAAATCTTTCTCAAACTGTAACGGTTCATACTCAATCACATGTTTGTAGTCGGGTTTATATGGTCGTAACACCGAAATGTGATAAACATTATAAATGTTCTCCAACTCTGGAGGTAAAGCTACCTCTTAAGCCACTTCTCCCACTCTTCGTAGCACTTCAAAGGGTCTAATAAACCTCAGGCTTAGCTTTCCCTTTTTACCGAAATGAATTTTTCCCTTATAGGGAGAAACTTTTAGGAATACAAAAGTTCCTACGTCGAATGCACGATCTTGTCTGTGTTGATCATCATACTTTTTTACATCATCTTGGGTTGCTACTAATCTTGTCTCCGATGAGTTTGACAACGTCGGCCAGCTTTTATTACACCGATTCTGGTCCTAACAGTTGGCGTTCACCGACTTCATCCCAGAACAGTGGAGTTCTGCACTTTCTACCGTACAATGCCTCGTAAGGTGGCATGCCGATGCTCGCATGATAACTGTTGTTGTAAACAAATTCCACCAACAGTAATTGTTCTTCCTAGCTTCCTTTAAAGTCCATGACACATGCTCTCAGCATATCTTCCAATGTCTGAATTATTCGTTCGCTTTGGCCATCTGTTTGTGGATGATAAGTCGTACTCATTCGCAACTGTGTCCCCATGCATTCTTGTAGTCTCTTCCAAAAATTCGATGTGAATCACGGATCTCTATCGAACACAATTGATACTGGCACTCCATGCCTTGAAACGATCTCTTTAATGTACAATCTTGCCAACTGATCAAGATTGAATCTAATCTTTATTGGTAAAAAGTCTTGATTTGATTTTGATCGGTCATCACTATCACCCAAATTGCATCGCATCCTCTACGAGTAGTTGGAAGACCCACCACAAAATCCATCGTGATGTGTTCCCACTTCCATTCCGGTATTTCCAACGGTTGAAGTAACCCGCTGGGTCTTTGATGTTCGACTTTTACTCTTTGACATGTCAAGCATTTTGCTACGCATTATGCAACATCCCTTTTCATGTTTGGCCACCAAAAATGTCGGTGCAAATCTTGATACATTTTCGTGCTTCCTGGATGAATCAAATATCTTGTGTTGTGTGCTTCGGTTAAGATTTCGTCTTTCGGTTGAAGACTTCTTTGAACCCAAATTCTTCCAGACGATCGACCTTGTATTTTACATCACCGCCCTCAACCAGATTCTCTTTGATTTTCCCACACTCCTCATCTTGTAGTTGAGCATTCTTCACTTTGTCCACTAAAGTTGGACCAGCTTCTCAGATTCTCTTTGATTTTCCCACACTCCTCATCAAATTTCGTCAGATTCTTTTGGAAATTTGATTTCCAACTCCAGTTTTGTCATTGTTGAAATGAGTTCCTCCTGAATTGTTATCAGCATCAACTTATCCCGACCTTTCCTGCTTAAAGAATCTGCCACCACATTCGCTTTCCCGGATGATAAAAGATCTCACAATCATAATCTTTTATCAATTCCATCCACCTTCTTTGACGCATGTTCAAATCCTTCTGAGTGAAAATATACTTCAGACTTTTGTGGTCTGTGTAGATCTCACATTTCTCTCCATAAAGATAGTGTCTCCATATCTTTAGAGCAAATACAAGCTAATCACGCTAATTCTAAATCATGAGTCGGATACCCTTTCTCATAATCCTTGATTGTCTTGATGCATAGGCAATAACTTTGCCGTTCTGCATAAGAACACAACCCAACCCTTTGTGTGAGGCATCACTATACACCACAAAATTTCCTGTATTATCCGGTAACATCAACACAGGTGCCATACTTAACTTTTTCTTCAAATCTTGGAAACTCTCTCCACATTTCTCCGTCCAAACGAATTTTACAGTTTTCCTTGTCAAATTTGTTAGCGGAGTGGCTATCTTAAAAAAATCTTGGATGAATCTTCTATAATAACCAGCCAGTCCCAAGAAACTCCTCACCTCCGAAGGTGTCCTTGGTTGTTCCCAATTGATTACAGCTTCCACTTTTGATGGATCCACTTAAATCCCATCTTTGTCAATCACATGACCTAAAAATTGTACACGATCGAGCCAAAATTCGCACTTAGAGAATTTTGCGTATAGCTTTTCCTTCCTTAGTGTCTCCAATGTTAAACGTAAATGTTCCTGGTGTTCTTCTTGAGTTTTGGAATACACCAGAATGTCATCAATAAATACCACTACAAACTTGTCTAAGAATGGTTTAAACACCTGCATTCATCAAATCCATGAACACAAATGGGGCATTTGTTAAACCAAAAGACATCACCGTAAACTCGTAATGTCCGTCATGGAGTTTAAGATAATGTCGTTCTAGGTATATCTTCCTTTCTTACCTTCAATTGGTGATACCCACTTCTCAAATCTATTTTCGAGAAATATTTAGCACCCTTCAGCTGATCAAACAAGTCATCTATTCTAGGCAACGGATACCTATTCTTAATAGTGACTTTGTTTAACTCTCTATAATCAATGCAAAGACACATTGATCCGTCCTTCTTCTTCACGAATAATATTGGCGCTCCCCACTGCGATACGCTTGGTTGAATATATTTCTTGTCCAGTAACTCTTGCAACTTTACCATCAGTTCCTTCATTCTACCAGAGCCATTCTGTACGGGGCCTTCGATATCGGTGTTGTTCCCGGCGCTAAGTTGATCATGAACTCAATTTCTCTGTTAGGCGAAAGTCCTGGCAAATCTTCTCGAAACACGTCTTTGAATTCTCTCACTACCGGTATTTCTTCTAATTTCACACCCTTCTTCTGAGTATCGACTATGTAAGCTAAATAGTCCACACAACCTTGACTCAACAATTTCTTGGCCTGCATAGTCGTCAGACATTTCATTTGTCTAGGCGACTTGCTACCATAAAATACTACCTTTGATGGAGTCATAAGGTTTACACACTTCTTGTGACAATCGATTACTGCTCCATATTTGAACAGCCAATCCATCCCCAAAATTACATCAAATTCCCCGAGTCTAATCGGAATCAAATCTACCAACAAGATATTTTCCTTAATGTTCACCCTACAGTTCTTGTATACGAATCTAATAGGGATTACTTCCTTATTCGCAATTTCTATGTTCAAAGGAAAATTCTGTTCTTCTCTAGGCAATTCTAACCTCTTAGCAAATTCATCAGATATAAACGAACAAGTAGCACCTGAATCGAATAATACATAAGTATTTATATCATTGATTGGGATAATACCTGGCACTACATCTTTTGATTGCACAGCATCTTGCACAGTCATGTTAAAGGTTCTGGCTGTGGGTTTGTTTGATGCTGCAGGTCCTGCAATGGCCCATGTACTTCCATTGTTACCTCCATTGCTTCTGGTTGTCACTCCTTCCCTCTTCTTAGGGCATTCACGAGCAAAGTGATCCTTGGATCCGCAAGTGAAGCATACATTCTTCTTCGATTGAGTGCAACTTGGGGCGATGTGACCCTCCTGGCCACAATTGAAGCATACCCGCTTCCCCATTAAGCACGCACCCCTGTGAAATTTCCCATATGTCGCACATGCTTCAAACTTTTTGTTTTGCTGGTTACCCTGATGGTTTCCAGCACCCATGTTCCCATTCCACTTCCTCTTCAAGTTGTTGTTGTTGTTGTTATTGTTGTTGTTGTTTCCACCGCTACCACTCCTATTCTTAGTCTCATTCTCATTCCTCTTCTTCTTTTGTTCCTGATTGAACTTTGTCCTTCGCCTCACCTCCACCTTGAGTAATCGCTTTCTCCATCACCGCATTGTAAATGTCTTCAAGCTGGAGCAGGATACCCTCTTGTATGCCCCAGGCTTCAGGTCCCTATTCAAATCTCTTCGCCTTTACAACAAATCATCTTTGACTTAATATGGCATAAAACCTTGCCAATTCATTGAATTTTGCGGCATACTCGGATACCGTCATCATCCCTTGTTTTAGTTCGAGAAACTGCACTTCTAGCTGACTCTTCAAACTCTTCGAAAAATAGGTCTCGAATAAAAACTCCTTGAACCTATCCCAGGTCATCACTCCTGGCCCTTCACGAGTTTTATTGGCCTGCCACCGATAACTAGTTTCTGCTTTCAACATGAACGTTGCGAAAGCAGTCTTCTGATCATCCTCTACCCTAGCGACATCGAATACTTTTTCTTATCTCCATAATCCAGGTCTGTGCTTTGACTGGATTCATAGACCCACGGGATTAAGGTGGTCCAACCACCTTGAAATCGGATAACTGGATTTTATATACACTTATCCGGTATCTTTTACTTGAATTAGTTGTTTATATTTATGTGTCTCAGTTACTTTTCATGCATTTTGTGTTCATTTTGTAGGTTATACGTTTGGGAGCGGTGTGAGCGACTATTGGTAAGGAAAAGCAAAGAAAATGCAAAGAAAAGCAAACCGGACATCATTTGGGCTTTCATGTTTACTTCATGTTCTTGGTTTGGAACTTAGCTTAAATTGAAGAGCATCGTATTAGCTTTCCGAAACATTTTGAATCATTCCAATCGGAGTTCGGATGCAAGAGTTATGATCGTTGTACCAACGGACGTTGAACGTCATGGTTTTGGGTGGTCATTTGCATAGCAGTTACTTCAAGCTCAATTTCAGCCTTCCTCCGCCCAGAATTTCTCAATCCTCAAAGAATAAAAGTTGTAGATCGCGTCGATATCTTAGATTTGATAGTTGGTAGGCCCCGTAACTCCTCCCGAATAAAACGTTATGGCCGTTTTCCCAAAGGACCTCAGAGCAGAAAATGTCAGAACTTGGGGCCAGCGTCGGGGCGCCCAAAATAGGCCTATGCCCGATCTTAAAGTCTTTGAGGAAGCGATGTCTGGCGTCAAGCCCAGTATTGACTGGCCCCTAGGGGAAGACGTTGGTTGCGGCTTGGACGCGTTTTGGGCGAATTTTGACACCTTTTTGACTCCAAATTGGATTGGGATTGTTCCTTAGCTAAAAATTAGACTTGTAACCTATAAATACATGATGTAAGGCATAAAATAAAGGGGGATTACAGAGCTTAGCTTAGAAAAAACACTCCATTAGATTAGAATATAAACCCTAGTTTTTAATTAGCCATTGGAGATTAAAGCAAATTGAATACCATTGAAGAAAAAGAGCAAAAGCAAGAGGAGAGCATCAAATTTGCTGACAACAGATTCTATTCTTTTGTCTTATCATACTTTTATCTTTTAATGTCTATTCAATTGTGGATTCTTGGTTTTAATTCATTAATTATGAACTAACTCTTTTATTAAGATTCCAATGGAACCTTTTATGGCTATAAATTAGTTATTTGATTTATTCCAATTATTTATGTTGAAGTGAATTGTTCATCTTGCTTTGTGCTGATTGATTAATTATCTGATCAATAATTACCTTGTTACTCTAGAAGGAATTGGGAAAGGAATTCTAGGGTTAGAACTGGGCTTGGTGACATGTGACTTAGTTATTTTCACAGTGAATAATTAGGTTTGTGAATAGAATAAGAATATCCATTTGCCGCATGTAACACATAAGGAATTGGGATTGTAGTGAGTTAATTTAATTCAATTGTTTTGCATTGGGAAATAGCAAAATTAACTTGGATTAAATAGAAGGCAAATGATCACTTGAGAAAGGGCTTTTGGCACTTGAGAATTTCTATTAACAATTCAGTAGACATAATAATTGGGATAATTGAACAATTGATTTATAGTTCATTATTGGGGATATTGGATTCTTAATCTTTATTTATCTAAATTCATTCGTTCAAATCTTAGTTTTAATTGATTAATTTAGTTTTCTTAATTAGAAAAATCACAATTTGTCGTTGTTTAAATAAAATTGATTTGGTTAAGAGTTAGTACTTGGTAATTTTTATTAAATAATTCCTCGCTATATTCTTACAATAAAGGGGGATTACATGATGAAAGGTATAAACCCATTAAAAAAATTCTTACATGATGTAAAGCATAAAATAAACGGGGATTACATTGCTTAGCTTAGAAAAAATACTCCATTAGATTAGAATATAAACCCTAGTTCTTAATTAGTCATTGGAGATTGAAGCAAATTGAAGACCATTGAAGATCAAGAGCAAGAGCAAGAGCAAGAGGGGAGCATCAGATTTGCTGACAACAGATTCTATTCTTTTCTCTTGTCATACTTTTATCTTTTAATGTCTATTCAATTGTGGATTCTTGGTTTTAATTCATTAATTATGAACTAACTCTTTTATTAAGATTCCAATGGAACCTTTTATGGCTATAAATTAGTTATTTGATTTATTCCAATTTTTTATGTTGAAGTGAATTGTTCATCTTGCTTTGTGCTGATTGATTAATTATCTAATCAATAATTACCTTGTTACTCTAGAAGGAATTGGGAAAGGAATTTTAGGGTTAGAACTGAGCTTGGTGACATGTGACTTAGTTATTTGCACAGTGAATAATTTGGTTTGTGAATAGAATGAGAATATCTATTTGTCGCATTTAACACATAAGGAATTGGGATTATAGTGAGTTTAATTCAATTGTTTTGCATAGGGATATAGCAAAATTAACTTGGATTAAATATAAGGCAAATGATCACTTGAGAAAGGGCTTTTGGCACTTGAGAATTCCTATTAACAATTCAGTAGACATAATAATTGGGATAATTGGACAATTGATTTATAGTTCATAATTGGGGATATTGGATTCTTAATCTTTATTTATCTGAATTCATTCGTTAAAATCTTAGTTTTAATTGATTAATTTAGTTTTCTTAATTAGAAAAATCACAATTTGTCATTGTTTAAATAAAATTGATTTGGTTAAGAGTTAGTACTTGGTAATTTTTATTAAATAATTCCTCGCTATATTCTTACAATAAAGGGGGATTACATGATGTAACGCATAAACCCATTAAAAAAAAATTCTTACATGATGTAAAGCATAAAATAAAGGGGGATTACATAGCTTAGCTTAGAAAAAACACTCCATTAGATTAGAATATAAACCCTAGTTCTTAATTAGCCATCGGAGATTGAAGCAAATTGAAGACCATTGAAGATCAAGAGCAAGAGCAAGAGCAAGAAGGGAGCATCAGATTTGCTGACAACAGATTCTATTCTTTTCTCTTATCATACTTTTATCTTTTAATGTCTATTCAATTGTGGATTCTTGGTTTTAATTCATTATTTATGAACTAACTCTTTTATTAAGATTCCAATGGAACCTTTTATGGCTATAAATTAGTTATTTGATTTATTCCAATTATTTATGTTGAAGTGAATTGTTCATCTTGCTTTGTGCTGATTGATTAATTATATGATCAATAATTACCTTGTTACTCTAGAAGGAATTGGGAAAGGAATTCTAGGGTTAGAACTGGGCTTGGTGACATGTGATTTAGTTATTTGCACAGTGAATAATTAGGTTTGTGAATAGAATGAGAATATCTATTTGCCGCATGTAACACATAAGGAATTGGGATTGTAGTGAGTTAATTTAATTCAATTGTTTTGCATTGGGATATAGCAAAATTAACTTGGATTAAATAGAAGGCAAATGATCACTTGAGAAAGGGCTTTTGGCACTTGAGAATTCCTATTAACAATTCAGTAGACATAATAATTGGGATAATTGGACAATTGATTTATAGTTCATAATTGGGGATATTGGATTCTTAATCTTTATTTATCTAAATTCATTCGTTAAAATCTTAGTTTTAATTGATTAATTTAGTTTTCTTAATTAGAAAAATCACAATTTGTCATTGTTTAAATAAAATTGATTTGGTTAAGAGTTAGTACTTGGTAATTTTTATTAAATAATTCCTCGCTATATTCTTACAATAAAGGGGATTACATGATGTAAGGCATAAACCCATTAAAAAAATTCTTACATGATGTAAAGCATAAAATAAAGGGGATTACATAGCTTAGCTTAGAAAAACACTCCATTAGATTAGAATATAAACCCTAGTTCTTAATTAGCCATCGGAGATTGAAGCAAATTGAAGACCATTGAAGATCAAGAGCAAGAGCAAGAGCAAGAGGGGAGCATCAGATTTGCTGACAACAGATTCTATTCTTTTCTCTTATCATACTTTTATCTTTTAATGTCTATTCAATTGTGGATTCTTGGTTTTAATTCATTAATTATGAACTAACTCTTTTATTAAGATTCCAATGGAACCTTTTATGACTATAGATTAGTTATTTGATTTATTCCAATTTTTTATGTTGAAGTGAATTGTTCATCTTGCTTTGTGCTGATTGATTAATTATATGATCAATAATTACCTTGTTACTCTAGAAGGAATTGGTAAAGGAATTTGAGGGTTAGAACTGAGCTTGGTGACATGTGACTTAGTTATTTGCACAGTGAATAATTTGGTTTGTGAATAGAATGAGAATATCTATTTGCCGCATTTAACACATAAGGAATTGGGATTATAGTGAGTTTAATTCAATTGTTTTGCATAGGGATATAGCAAAATTAACTTGTATTAAATATAAGGCAAATGATCACTTGAGAAAGGGCTTTTGGCACTTGAGAATTCCTATTAACAATTCAGTAGACATAATAATTGGTATAATTGGACAATTGATTTATAGTTCATAATTGGGGATATTGGATTCTTAATCTTTATTTATCTGAATTCATTCGTTAAAATCTTAGTTTTAATTGATTAATTTAGTTTTCTTAATTAGAAAAATCACAATTTGTCATTGTTTAAATAAAATTGATTTGGTTAAGAGTTAGTACTTGGTAATTTTTATTAAATAATTCCTCGCTATATTCTTACAATAAAGGGGGATTACATGATGTAACGCATAAACCCATTAAAAAAAAATTCTTACATGATGTAAAGCATAAAATAAAGGGGGATTACATAGCTTAGCTTAGAAAAAACACTCCATTAGATTAGAATATAAACCCTAGTTCTTAATTAGCCATTGGAGATTGAAGCAAATTGAAGACCATTGAAGATCAAGAGCAAGAGGGGAGCATCAGATTTGCTGACAACAGATTCTATTCTTTTCTCTTATCATACTTTTATCTTTTAATGTCTATTCAATTGTAGATTCTTGGTTTTAATTCATTAATTATGAACTAACTCTTTTATTAAGATTCCAATGGAACATTTTATGGCTATAAATTAGTTTTTTGATTTATTCCAATTATTTATGTTGAAGTGAATTGTTCATCTTGCTTTGTGCTGATTGATTAATTATCTGATCAATAATTACCTTGTTACTCTAGAAGGAATTGGGAAAGGAATTCTAGGGTTAGAAGCTGGCTTGGTGACATGTGACTTAGTTATTTTACAAAGTGAATAATTAGGTTTGTGAATAGAATGAGAATATCTATTTGCCGCATGTAACACATAAGGAATTGGGATTGTAGTGAGTTTAATTAAATTATTTTGCATAGGGATATAACAAAATTAACTTGGATTAAATATAAGGCAAATGATCACTTGAGAAAGGGCTTTTGGCACTTGAAAATTCCTATTAACAATTCAGTAGACATAATAATTGGGATAATTGGACAATTGATTTATAGTTCATAATTGGGGATATTGGATTCTTAATCTTTATTTATCTAAATTCATTCGTTAAAATCTTAGTTTTAATTGGTTAATTTAGTTTTCTTAATTAGAAAAAATCACAATTTGTCATTGTTTAAATAAAATTGATTTGGTTAAGAGTTAGTACTTGGTAATTTTTATTAAATAATTCCTCGTTATATTCTTACAATAAAGGGGGATTACATGATGTAAGGCATAAACCCATTAAAAAAAATTCTTACATGATGTAAAGCATAAAATAAAGGGGATTACATAGCTTAGCTTAGAAAAAACACTCCATTAGATTAGAATATAAACCCTAGTTCTTAATTAGCCATTGGAGATTGAAGCAAATTGAAGACCATTGAAGATCAAGAGCAAGAGCAAGAGCAAGAGCAAGAGGGGAGCATCAAATTTGCTGACAACAGATTCTATTCTTTTCTCTTATCATACTTTTATCTTTTAATGTCTATTCAATTGTGGATTCTTGGTTTTAATTCATTAATTATGAACTAACTCTTTTATTAAGATTCCAATGGAACCTTTTATGGCTATAAATTAGTTATTTGATTTATTCTAATTTTATGTTAAAGTGAATTGCTCATCTTGCTTTGTGCTGATTGATTAATTATCTGATCAATAATTACCTTGTTACTCTAGAAGGAATTGGGAAAGGAATTCTAGGGTTAGAACTGGGCTTGGTGACATGTGACTTAGTTATTTGCATAGTGAATAATTAGGTTTGTGAATAGAATGAGAATATCTATTTGCCGTATGTAACACATAAGGAATTGGGATTGTAGTTAGTTTAATTCAATTGTTTTGCATAGGGATATAGCAAAATTAACTTGGATTAAATATAAGGCAAATGATCACTTAAGAAAGGGCTTTTGGCACTTAAGAATTCCTGTTAACAATTCAGTAGACATAATAATTGGGATAATTGGACAATTGATTTATAGTTCATAATTGGGGATATTGGATTCTTAATCTTTATTTATCTAAATTCATTCGTTAAAATCTTAGTTTTAATGGATTAATTTAGTTTTCTTAATAAGAAAAATCACAATTTGTCATTGTTTAAATAAAATTGATTTGGTTAAGAGTTAGTACTTGGTAATTTTTATTAAATAATTCATCGCTATATTCTTACAATAAAGGGGGATTACATGATGTAAGGCATAAACCCATTAAAAAAAAATTCTTACATGATGTAAAGCATAAAATAAATGGGGATTACATAGCTTAGCTTAGAAAAAACACTCCATTAGATTAGAATATAAACCCTAGTTCTTAATTAGCCATTGGAGATTGAAGCAAATTGAAGACCATTGAAGATCAAGAGCAAGAGCAAGAGCAAGAGGGGAGCATCAGATTTGCTGACAACAGATTCTATTCTTTTCTCTTATCATACGTTTATCTTTTAATGTCTATTCAATTGTGGATTCTTGGTTTTAATTCATTAATTATGAACTAACTCTTTTATTAAGATTCCAATGGAACCTTTTATGGCTATAAATTAGTTATTTGATTTATTCCAATTATTTATGTTAAAGTGAATTGTTCATCTTGCTTTGTGCTGATTGATTAATTATCTGATCAATAATTACATTGTTACTGTAGAAGGAATTGGGAAAGGAATTCTAGGGTTAGAACTGGGCTTGGTGACATGTGACTTAGTTATTTGCATAGTGAATAATTAGGTTTGTGAATAGAATGAGAATATCTATTTGCCGCATGTAACATAAAGAATTGGGATTGTAGTGAGTTTAATTCAATTATTTTGCATAGGGATATAGCAAAATTAACTTGGATTAAAGAGAAGGCAAATGATCACTTAAGAAAGGGCTTTTGGCACTTGAGAATTCCTGTTAACAATTCAGTAGACATAATAATTGGGATAATTGGACAATTGATTTATAGTTCATAATTGGGGATATTGGATTCTTAGTCTTTATTTATCTAAATTCATTCGTTAAAATCTTAGTTTTAATTGATTAATTTAGTTTTCTTAATTAGAAAAATCACAATTTGTCATTGTTTAAATAAAATTGATTTGGTTAAGAGTTAGTACTTGGTAATTTTTATTACATAATTCCTCGTGGGAACGATACTTTTCTTATCACTTTATTTCTTGTTGACCGTGTATACTTGCACGTATTCATTGATTGCGAAATCGATCAACAAGGTTTTGGCGCCGCTGCCGGGGAATTAGTTTAATATTTTTTTACCAATATTAATTTCAATCAGATTAGTCTTAATTTAAATATTTTTATTT
The DNA here is from genome assembly GCA_020205605.1 of Panax ginseng. Lineage (NCBI taxonomy): Eukaryota > Viridiplantae > Streptophyta > Magnoliopsida > Apiales > Araliaceae > Panax > Panax ginseng. Next base: position 56,819,300 of record CM035145.1, read on the forward strand.
TTATTTTTAATTCTCTTCTTATATTTCTCTCATTTTAGGTACCATGGATGACTTTGAGTATCAATGACCATACACGAACGTGACTCAACCAAGGGGGATGGAGATTGACAGACTCGCGACACTTTCCGTAATGTTAGCACAAATTAAAGAACTTTCGAGGAAGTTAGACGTTATCGCATCCCAACAGAGTCGAAGGATGGCAGTTATGTGTGACTATTGTGCTGGCAATCACCTGAGTAATCAATGCACCATCAATCTTGGGCTAGTACAATATGGTGGTAACTACCTCAATCAGTATGAATATGATAATTATGAACAAGTTTGGGGGTATCACCCAGATTTTTCATGGAGCTACAACTATCAAGACCAATACTCTACTCCAAATCCAACATACACGCCGGAATTCTCATATCAACCTCTATTAAAAAAAGAAAATTCAAGGTTGGAGGAATTGTGGTCCACGTTTGAGGAGAGAGGGATTAATCAAACGGGGTCAATTCTAAATCTTGCGGATCAGATAGAGCAAATGACCAAAGTCATAAACAACCTTCCTCCAAACACTTGGCTTTATGACATGGATGACGAAATTGATGAAGTGCCCGAGCCAAATCTACAACTGGATGAGACACGAGATGTTGAAAAAGAGGAGACAAGTGGGGATAATGAAAATAAGGTCGATGAAGAACTAACTATGATTACCAACGAGGAAGATCCGATGTTTTTAGTGCCCCAAGTTCCTTCTCCGCCAAAGTTCAAGAATCCGGTTAGATTTGCAAAACCATGTCCGCTAGGTAGTCATGTCGTCGGCAATACTCCTTGTGACGTAAAAGCGAGTACAACTTCGAAGCCATGGTTCAATGAGTTGGAGAAGATAGAAGAAGAGATTGTTGTGTCTGACAAGCCTCAATGCCAGAATCTATTCGCAGACACAATGGAAAAAACACCTAGATGTTGGACGTTCTTTAATGTGATCTTATCTAAACAAAGCATGCTAGGTGACTTTAATACAATGGTTATCGTAAATGGGAACCTACCAAAAGCTATATTATTTCCGATGGATGGAGGGTTCCTCAAATTTCGAAGAGGAATTGGATAGCATTGACCAGACAAAGTCAGGCTGAAAGACTATAAAAATGTTACCAATCGGGAGGCATCCTGTGAATTTTATATTTATATGCTTTACTAGTTTATTTAGTAGATAGGAATTAATTTGCTTAGTAAGTTCTCTTATAATCTAATACATGTTGTCTCTCTTCATTGCAGGTATTGGAGGTTTAATGGATAGGAAAATGATCGTCGCTACCATCGCCACCAGCACCTCACGCTTAGCTGATTACAGGGAAGTTCTCTTCTACTTATCGCTATATTCTTACAATGAGGACATTGTAATTGCTAAGTTTGGGGGAGTTTAGTTTAGTGCGTTATTGCATGTTTAGTTTCATGTTTATGTTATGTTATTTTGCATATGTTGTTAATATAGTTTAGGTTCATTATTTAAAAAAAAAATTCAAAAATTCAAAAATAATAGTTAGTTACTATGTTCATTTTGCATAAGTCCAGCGGTTTGTTATAGTTAAGTTAATTTTGGTCAATGATGAGATTGGAATTGGGTAGACAAGTATAATACTGACTATTAGAGCTTTGATGTGATTTCTTGTTATGAATTGAATCTTTTTATGTTTGAAACTAGTATAATAATGATAGCACAGTAAAAACAACTTGTTGATTGATTGAGTTTAAATTGATACATAATGGGACTCTAAAGGATAATGCTAGTTTGAATGAAAGAATGACAAGAATAAGTAGTGATGACTAAAGTTAGACAAGAACCTAAGTTTGGGGGAATATATGTGGGGTATATAATCTTTAAAAAAAAGAAAAAAAAGAAAACATGTTGACTCTTGTGGTGGGTTGAGGAGAAACACTCCCCATAAACACAAGCGTGAGATGGAGCGTAAAACGCACTCACCAACCATCTATCAAAAGAAAAAGAAAAGGGAAATAATCACGGGAAAAGAGCAAAAAGCCCCCGTGTAAAAAAAAAAAAAAAAAAAGAGAAGGAAGAAAAGAAAGTATAAGTATCCTGCATGTACCCTTGAATTTGGTTGAGTTTAATTTTAGTTGAATCGTGCCTATCTTTGAGATTTCTTGAGTTTACACTGTATGATGCCTTCGAAGAGACTTGTTATGTGTTAAATTTGATTTAATATTAGTTAGCATGGTTGTTGAGCACACACACGCATTATACCAGTAATAACAATTTAAGACTTGATGATTGACTAGGAAATTGTTGATTGGTTTTGATATGAAGTATTGTCGTGTTTGCTTGATTGCTCTAAGGCCGAGTGAATAGATTTGATTCTATCAAATACTGCTGGATTCGTAGTCATATAGATTAGTTGCATTTCATTGCATTGCATTGCATTATGTTGTGTTACTTGGGGACAAGCAACAGTTTAAGTTTGGGGGTATTTGATAAGTGGATTTTATATACACTTATCCGATATCTTTTACTTGAATTATTTGCTTATATTTATGTGTCTTAGTTACTTTTCATGCATTTTGTGTTCATTTTGTAGGTTATACGTTTAGGAGCGGTGTGAGCGACTATTGGTAAGGAAAAGCAAAGAAAACGCAAAGAAAAGCAAACCGGACATCATTTGGGCTTTCATGTTTAATTCATGTTCTTGGTTTGGAACTTAGCTTACATTGAATATCATCGTCTTAGCTTTCTGGAACATTTTTAATCATTCCAATCGGAGTTCGGATGCAAGAGTTATGATCGTTGTACCAACGGACGTCGAACGTCATGGTTTTGGGTGGTCATTTGCATAACAGTTACTTCCATCTCAATTTCAGCCTTCATCCGCCCACAATTTCTCAATCTTCAAAGAATGAAAGTTGTAGATCTCGTCGATATCTTCGATTTGATAAGTGGCAGGCCCCGTAACTCTTCCCAGATCAAATGTTATGACCGTTTTCCAAAAGGACGTCAGAGTAGAAAATATCAGAACTTGGGGCCAGCGCCGGGGCGCCCAAAATAGGCCTATGCCCGGTATTTGAAGTATTTGGGAAGAGGTTGTTCTTGCTTGGACGCGTTTTGGGCTAATTTTGACACCTTTTTGACTCCAAATTGGATTGGGTTTGTTCCTAAGCTAAAAATTAGACTTGTAACCTATAAATACATGATGTAAGGCATAAAATAAAGGGGGATTACATAGCTTAGCTTAGAAAAATACTCCATTAGATTAGAATATAAACCCTAGTTCTTAATTAGCCATTGGAGATTGAAGCAAATTGAAGACCATTGAAGATCAAGAGCAAGAGCAAGAGCAAGAGGGGAGCATCAGATTTGCTGACAACAGATTCTATTCTTTTCTCTTATCATACTTTTATCTTTTAATGTCTATTCAATTGTGGATTCTTGATTTTAATTCATTAATTATGAACTAACTCTTTTATTAAGATTCCAATAGAACCTTTTATGGCTATAAATTAGTTATTTGATTTATTCCAATTATTTATGTTGAAGTGAATTGTTCATCTTGCTTTGTTCTGATTGATTAATTATCTGATCAATAATTACCTTGTTACTCTAGAAGGAATTGGGAAAGGAATTCTAGGGTTAGAACTGGGCTTGGTGACATGTGACTTAGTTATTTGCACAGTGAATAATTAGGTTTGTGAATAGAATGAGAATATCTATTTGCCGTATTTAACACATAAGAAATTGGGATTGTAATGAGTTTAATTCAATTGTTTTGCATAGGGATATAACAAAATTAACTTGGATTAAATAGAAGGCAAATGATCACTTGAGAAAGGGCTTTTGGCACTTGAGAATTCACATTAACAATTGAAAGAGACATAATAATTGGGATAATTGGACAATTGATTTATAGTTCATAATTGGGGATATTGGATTCTTAATCTTTATTTATCTGAATTCATTCGTTAAAATCTTAGTTTTAATTGATTAATTTAGTTTTCTTAATTAGAAAAATCACAATTTGTCGTTGTTTAAATAAAATTGATTTGGTTAATAGTTAGTACTTGGTAATTTTTATTAAATAATTCCTCGTGGGAACGATATTTTTCTTATCACTTTATTACTTGTTGAGCGTGTATACTTGCACGTATTCATTGATTGCGAAATCGATCAACAAAATCCTTAAACGTTGTACAATGTTTTTGTGGTTGATTCTGCAACGCTCCTGTTAATAGTGTCACTAATTGTTGAACGGGGTTACCGTCAACATTGTCGTTATTGGTAGTTCTCTCATTGTTTCTCTGTCTATGTGGTTCACGTCTGGGAGGCATTTTCTGTTAAAACAAAACATCTATTAGACTATTACTCAACTTCTTTAAGTATTTCTAATTAACTTGCCTCCATAAAAGAAATAACCACATAACACATAACACTTTGAATAAAATAATAACTTTTATTTATCCATCATTTGTGACGCCCCCAAAATAGGTCCATTCCATCCAACCCATTCTGAGTTGCCAAATACATAGTACAGAGATAACTACAACTTTATTAATACATTTGTCGTGCAAAATACCGACAACATATATCTTGTGAGTTTAAAAAAACAATTATTGTCTTCTAGACAATATACATACCCAAATAAATCCTCATCACAATTATTTATACATTATTTTACAAAATGGTGAGGACTACTAAACAACTCTTTCTAGAACCTTTATTCCATACCCGACTAGTACTCGCTACATTCTCGCCTCCCGAGAAGAAAAAATGGAACAAAAAGGAAAAGGGTGAGCTCGACTAGCCCGGTAAAGAATATTATGACTAAGATAATATACAACAAAATTATCGTTAGTCTTCAACAGGAAAAATATAATAGAATACAATAGACAACAAGTTTTAAATCAATATTCGCAATGAAAATAATAATTCATTAGAAGAGTTAAGTAGAGAATGCAAACTACTATCTTCTATGTATGAATTTTAAAGTTCATCGTCTATTTTATCCTCGTAACATCAATCAATATATATCTCGAGATCAAATATTCATCCTTGCACTCATGTGCCAAGGACATTCACCGATTGGTCATGTTCATCTAAACACTGTTCATCTTTGCACTCTGGGCCAAAGATATTCATCGAAATCATTCATCTTTGCACTACAGCCAAAGATATTCATCAGAAATCATTCATCATTTGCACTACTGTGCCAAAGATATTCCATAATATCATCATTTAAGGCGAGGATGATGAAAATATTTTTAAAGAAACGAATCCAATTGAATAATGACAAGGATTAAGGATTAAGGATTCGTACTTTGTTTTATCCACGCCCAAAAATACCTCAAAAATAATCATAGTGGTGTAAAATTCAGAATGATCAAAACATGGATACAATCAAAGCTAGTATCCATAATAGATATTTTGGACAAAAAGAAGAAATTTCATTTTTAGGTGAATAGTGCCGATTCGTGAATGAATAGTCAGATACGTGAATAGTCTTAAGTATACGTGAATAGTAACTCTGACACCAAAAGATAAAAATTTCATAAAAAATATCTTCACGCTTCGTGAATAGTACTTGTGAATAGTAACTCATGAATAGTAACTCATGAATAGTAACTCATGAATAGTAACTCATGAATAGTAACCCCGACATGAAAAAGTTCCAAATTTGATAAAAAGTTTCAACCAATATTTCAGCATAATGATATTGAAGAAATAATATCATTTGAGAAGAAAATAACATCCCTTACCTCGAAAGACAGTACTTCTAGTTGAAACACCGAATATAGGCTATGACTTGAACTTGCACCGTATAGCAATACTCAAAGTATACTCAAAATACTCACAAGAATACGCTCGATAATATAGAGAGAGAAAACTTCAGTTTCTGATGTGATTTTCAATTCTAACCTAAGAACCTATTTATAGGAAATTGCTTAGAACACCAAAGCAGAAAACTTAATATAATAATATATATATATATATATATATATATAAATTCTTACGCCCACTCTTTGAATTCTGAAAATCTGAATTCAAACCACATGCTAGACCCACTAATAACAAAAAAAAACGTTTTTCATATTTTAAATATTTTAAACTTCCAAAAATCAATTATTTAGGAGCTTTGAACTTCAATAATTCATAATAAATAGCCCTTTTATCAGAAAATTCGAATCTCACTTGAGTTTTATAGGAAATTCAATTTCTACAACTTTTCTGTAAGAACGTTTTTCCAAATTCCAAACAGAAATTGACCGAAATCCATAAATGGGCGATTTTACAAATTTATAATCAATTTCAAATCAATAAATGGGGTCCACCGACATGTTTAACATGTTTTAAATATTTTTGGTAACAAAAATACTCCTCCTCCACATATACTCATATATCCCACATTCATCGTAAAAATATCATCGTTAATATATTATTAAAATAATATATTTAAATGAATTATTTTATCAGAAAAAGATAAAATATTAATTTTCAACAATTGTCACTATAAAAATTTTCTCCATCTATATCCACATAAAATCAATATTTTTCTAATTATATGAATCAATAATTAATTATTCACAAATAATATTATAAAATCACAATATTGACAACCGTGCAAAAGATTTCAGGAAAGAGGGGCTTTCAATAAGAATTTCTCCTCATCTTGGCGCAATTAGGTGATCAAACCTCTCCTTAGATGTAACTTTCTAGACATTGCCAATAATGTTATCTAATAATATTATTCAGATAATATGAATTATTGTCTCGATAATGAAAAATAATTGTGTAATGACAATTATTGAAACAACAAAGAATATAAAATATCAATGCAAAGAATTATTGAATCAATAAAATAAAATATCGAATGAAGAATTCATCGTAACCATTATTGAGTAGTGCCTTCTTACGTAAGAATCAATAATTGGTGCAATACCGTGTCATCGGCAACAACGCCGTATTCTTCGTGTTTTAACCAACGGGTATTCCAACAAAGGTGTAAACGCAGAATAACTACGCCATTATTTTTAAACAACTTATTTTTGTCGTTTTCTTCCTCCAATCGCTTTCCGTTATGGGCCCACGATGGCTGTGGCTCGTCGTACGAATATTCTCACAAAGCATTGAATATTCCCGACCACCAAACGAATATTCTCAAACAATAATGAATATTATATCACCACTTACTTATTTAAAATATTTGAGCATTTTACCCATAACTAACCACATTAATCAAATCCACCCTTACTATTTCAAAATAATAAATAAAGGAAATTCCTTTTTATTTAAAAAAAATTTCGGGGTCTTACATCATTACTTCGAAAAATATAAAAAAATCAATAGCATTCACTGCTATTTACATTCCTTTCCTGAACTACAAAAGTTACAGGACAACATCATTATTATCATATCCCATGGTTACTTAACACTAGGGATTTACACATTATTTAATACTTATTACGAGCATTACAGGCACATTTTCTATGATGATCTATTAAGATACTTCTTAGCCCTATCACGTTCTTCCTCCATGACTCGAAACATTGTTCTGCGATCTAACATGAATGACGGCAGCGTCTCGAACTGAATCAGAATTCCCATGACCCGATCTTGAGCTCGATTAATTGCGGTGTTAAATACTTTATCCATCTCTTCCATCTTCATCCTCTTCGCCTGTGAGTCCCTTACTGCTCTTCCATTTCGTTAATAAGCTTCCTCGTATGCATCTTCAGCTCTTACCCTCTTGGTAGCTTCTTCCTTCAACTTGTTCTTCAGCTCCATGACCATCTCGATCAATTGTTCCTTCTCTCCTTCAGTTTGTACTAGTTTTTCCTCGACATTTGTCAGTCGTTCTTCACGATCCTAGATCTCGCCGTCTTTTTGTGTCATTTAAATTGCATTTTTCGATTATTATCTCCCCGCAACTCCTCAACTGTATCCTGAAGTTCCACGTTACGGTCATGCACCTCATCGTATATACGGTCTGCTATCGAGTTAAGTGCAATCCTTTCCTCCTCGTCCTCGTCATCCTCATCCTCATCCTCCTGTGGTAACTCAACGGGATCCTCCTCGTCTGTCTCCACATCATCATTCTCATCTTCAACTATTGTGACCAACGGGGCTGACTCCCATGGCAGTAGTTGTTCCCAAACCACCTGAATGTCGCGAGGCTCCTCCTCTATAGGCATTTGAGATCCCTCCTCCTAGCCTCGATTTGGATTCTCCGACATTAGTCATCCCCGACAACAAAGTTTTAAAGTTTTAATTATTAATCATTACTACTTGACACTCACGAGTACATAAACTATAAACACATAAGCACATAAGTGTTTTATTACTTCTTTCTTAAAACTCGATAAGAGTTAACTCCACTATCTTTTCAAAGGTTACTTCCAAAGGCTTTCCCCCCACCTAAGGTTCATAACCTAAAGCTTTGATACCAACCTGTGACACCCCCAAATCTTGGTACTTCATTTCCTCAAGATTTGGTGTTCACTTAATCAAAACATTCATTTCTAACTACCCAATTATAATAAAATTGAATAATAAAACCCTGCCCATACAGGATAAAACTTAAATAAACATCTCCCAAGTTATCTAACCTTTAACAACAATCATTCAAATGCAAAAATTTAAATAAACTTCATTACAATCTTTAAACCAAAGTCTGAAAGTAAACTATCAAAACTATTACAAGTCTTCAGTATTTATTCATATTTCCTTTTCCCTTACTGGTGCTAGGTACGTCACCCGTTTCAACTTTAGCTGTAAGAAATTTTACAGGTAAGAGTGAGCAAACAAGGCCCACTTGAAATAACAATAAATAAATCTTTAAACTTTTACATCAATTGCCAATATTAGGCTCAATAGAACTGAACAATATATTCCATTAACTTTTCGAAAATTATAACATTCAACGAGGGTCTAATGACCACGAATCATGTCCACAGTTATAAGTAATCTTTCAACTTTAACTTTAATGATATAAGACTATAAGGACTCCACGTTACTTAGGGGATCAACCCTTCGTACAATGTATTATGCACAACCATTTCAACGTTAAGCGTAAACCTCTATTAAAAGAGTTGTTCATCTCAGTATTTAGAATACAAGTCCGCACGAAAGTAAGTTTGGTTTGGATAAGCTTTCAAGGAAATTTGGAATTTAACGAACATCAACTAATGAGTAGTTGAATAAGACCAATAACACTATACTATAGAATAATCGTGATTGAATCAATCATAGTAAACTAAAGTCATGCATTAGGAATAATCTAATAGCATACAATTTGAATAACTATAGCATACCTTGCTTGAACAATACTAAGCCAAGGTTAATTAGAATTGAATAATAAGCATGCATAGCATATATAGTTGTGCATGCTAAACCACAAGTTAAATACAAGAATAACTTGCTCCAAATAATTTACATCATTATATTGTAATCGAATTGAAAACAGTAATTGAATTAACAAGATAATAGATTAGAAAACTTGTATCGTCGTGAGTAACTAGATACAATGACTTACTCAATAATAGGCAATCTAGCTCTACGAAAGTGTAGAAGTAGCAACTTACAACAATTGTAATTGAATTTGAAAACAATAATGTACCAAATGAAATTAAACTAGCACAATGAAGTTTTGAGTTAGAGAACTTGCTCAATTAAAAAATAGAGTTAGAAAACTTGCTCAAATATAAAATAGAGCTAGAAAACTTGCCTTGCTCGTAGGCTAAACCGAATAAATATGAATCACAGTATCCTATAAACATATGTCATCATGACATAGTTAGCCATTACCACTTTACAAACATAACTAAAGTACGTTCATCATTAAAATTGGATTTTTAAATCACATAATCAAATTATAACACAAGTTAATCTTTAATAACATAATTATTCATAGTATAGAAATATTAACATCAATATTTTATAGTCCTACTATCATCACATAGTGTTTCTTAAAATTTCGTGTACAAAAAGTACAATCGTCGGACATATTCGCTAACTCGTACATGGCTTATGGCCACAATTTACACTTCTGTGGGTTGCACATGGCATGGTGATGGCATCATGGCCTGTGATGAATACACTCTGAAAGTCACATTTGCAGTATGGTGATGGCCTCTTGGCCAAGAACGTCTTCTTTGGGCATATTCTTGGCTTGAGTCCGTAACTCTCGGCGACCAAGCTCAAGAACAAAGATGAACAAAAGCCAAATTGGCCTAAAAGCTCGAATCTAATAGATTAATTAACATGTAATACACATATAGACTTCATATAAACATATAGTGAAGACTTCTAACATGTTTGTACTCATAAAATAACATAAACATCAAAGTTACAACACCCAATTTCAATGTTTTTGGCAAAAACTTCATTGTTGACATTTTTAATAAAAATCAACATTGTGATTTTGTTTTTCAATCAAAACAGAAATTTTAAAATATCATAGTTACGATTATACATACTCTATCAATTTCCATAGTCAATTTATCAATCTAACAACTAATTAAACCTTAATTTCTATTTTAAATTAAGCCATACTAATATATTTTTCATATGAACACTCTGTAATATATTTTCTTCACAAAACACATACATACATGAATTAATTTCTCTATAATCATGCCTAAACTCATGAAATAACCTTATAATCAATAATCATACAAAACTATATACATAACAACAATTTATCTTTTATAAAATTTTCACAAAGAACTTTTTGGAAGAAGAAGAAAACAAACTTTTTAAAGAAAAGATTAAGATCCTACCTTTGATTAAGAAGATGATGGTTATTCTCAAGCTTCTTCTCTCCAATTCCTTTCTCAAAAACCTATTAGAATCACTCACTTTCTCTCTAGAGTTTTCTCAAATTTTTCTATGTGTTCTTCTTCTTCTTCTCTCTTCTCCCAACTCTAGTTTACATAATAAAAATATAACATATATGGATATAATGTATATATTAAATATATAATATAACTCTAACTTAACTTACATCAGTTATTTTTATTTTAAAAATCAAAAGTCATAAGGCTTGTTTTGCTAACCACTAAAAATAATCAATTAACCCTTATGCCTTGTTTGGTAAAACACAATTAGATTAAAGACTTAATAGGCATTAGGCCTTGTTTGAAAAAACTGAATTAAACTCCCTTAATTTATTTTAATAACTCCTTTATAGCAAGGTTATTTGTCACACTTCTATTTAATTAAATAATTAATTTAATCAATTCAAATATTAATCTATTAAATTACTTTAATACATAAATCATTATCACAAAACTATAATTTCTTTATAATTATAATTTTATTTAATCAACTAACACTTTATTTTAATCACAATTCCAATTAAAATACTATAATTCATTTAATCATTATTAGCTCTCTAACTTAATTATTAAATTAAATTAGTGTATAACCTCATAACAATTAATTTTATAAGCTCCTTAATTATTTACTCAACAAATAATTAACTAAATCACATCAACTCAAATTGCTATATAATATTGCAAATAAATATTTAATATTTAATATTTAATTATTTATTCAACAAATAACATAATCCATTAAATACTTATATAAATCAATAAATATTTAATATGACACTTTAAAATTCTAGAATGTTACAATTGCTTGGTTAGGAACGGTAGAAATATTCATGAAAAATGAATTAAAACTTAGCTATTACGAAGTTATGGCAAAAATTTCGTAAAAGACGAATGAGAATTAGAAAGTTAGTAAATGAACCCGAAGGTGTAGGGTTTCATAATAAAGTAAAAGAATGTAGAAAACACGAGTCATGGACTCAAGAATGATCAAGTTCCGAGTTCGGATGATCGAATTACGTACGAACGAACGAAGATCGTTAAAAGCGTAAAAATGAATGAAGGGTGAAGATCAAGCCAATCGAATGGCACGTTAACGGATTCAGAACAAAGTTCTATTTGAGGGGTATTGAAGTACGAAAGATAAGGAAGCGAATGACTTTAGAACGACCTCGTTTTGAGTTATAACGAAGAAATTATGAGATCGGGAAGTAAGCGTCTCAAACTTGATACAAGACTTAGAAATTTTTCTAGGGTTTAGGCTCGGCGCCGCAGCGCCAACTATGCCTCTAGAGGCGGCGCCACAGCGCCATGCCGGGGATGTTGTGCACTGCTAACTCACGCCGCAGCGCGAGAGGAAAGGAAGAGAGTGGCGCTGCAACACGGGTGTAGGGAAAAAGCCAGAGAAGAGCTTTTAACTGCTCAGCTCTTGGGGGAAACGTATGGGAAGATAGATAACATAATGTTCAACTAATGTATCACTAAATCTAGTGATTTAAACCTTTAGTAAAGGTTGAACAAAAAGATTAAACAAGATTAAAAGATAGAGAATTTAAGTGGTAGATTACGGAACCGATATCCGGGGTCTGTAGTTACGATAAACGAATGTGGAGGATTGATATGGTTGTGATTCCTTAGACGTTGAGCGACGAGGGTAATGAATAATATTTCGATGTTATGTCATGATAATGAGAGATACGTGTGAAGCGTATAGATGCTTTGAACGCAACGCTTTTGCGATGAACGATCGGTCTTAGTATACAACAATCGATATGACTTTGACACTAAGGACGAGTAATGAACCTGGGGTTCATGTAATGGATAACGAAAGTATTAAATAAGATATGAATTATCAAGAAAGCCATAATGAAAGGTAATAAGATTAATGAAAGCCGAATGTGAGTTGGATAAAGAATGAATCCTGAGGTATGACATTTAGTTGCCAGAAAGCCGTAAGGAATAAGAAATTGACTTAGCGGACATTATAGTTTAATAGTTCGTATAAGTTAAGATAAGTTTAGGTTGTGGTACAATCGTATCCTTTGATGGTTGACATATGGGAGCAAGGCTAAACAATTCCTTCAGAGAGTGAAGGTATATACGAAACTGGCAACCGATCTAACTCACTGTGATGACAGTATAGATGAGACGGGAACTTGTTTGTTGGTTGTTTGTGGGAAACCACTCAGAGTACCATATGGCCTACTAGCAGAAAAATGATGTGTGTTGAGTCCTAGAGAAGTTATAAGAAGAATATAAGAATGCAAATCATCAAAGATGATGAACGTTTTGAGTAAGACATCTCCGTATGTCATGAAGTCGTAAACTGGTAAAGGAAGTTAGTCGCGTAAACTTATATTGCAAGAACGCAAACCCTAAGACGTAAAGTTAAGTAAACCAATGAGTAAGTTCAATATATGACTAATTGGTGTTTATATTTTCTCCTAATGTGTTATATAGGAATTTGAATGAGCAGTTAAGCGTAAGCTGTAGCTGGGTGTAAGGCAAGTTTCCTAACTTCATTCATATTCTAAATGAATGCTAGTTTCTTATACTTCTCAGATGTTGAACTTTAGAAGTTCTGTCTATGTGTGAATGTGAGATATTTGTACATGGTGGTAGAACGTATGAGTCCTTGAGCCACAATGTGAACACTTCGGTCTTTCTATGATATTAATTGTTCTGTGATTGAGTTGTTCAATACAAGTGTGTTCTGTTTATTCATTAAACGTTATTTTAAGTCTGTACTAATAATTCTAGCCAGACAGGATGTGTATGAAAAAGGTAGAGGAATGAAAGTATTTCAAAGTGAAAGTGACTGATGTTTTAAGATGATAGGAATCGAGACTATTCCTATTATTCAAGCTACTTCATAACCTTTGTTCGGTTATAGAAATTCTAAAGGAACGTTTAAATTCTAGAAGTTGTGTGTTCAACTGTTATGACTTGTTGGGCAATTGAATGCTCACGCTTGCTTTAAATGAAAAACATTTTCAGTGGACGAGGTTAGAAGAACTTAAGGATCCCGTAAAGATCAAGCTGACGGTATCCAGATGAAGTGTCATTCAGAATGTGAATGAGCGAGAAGATCAAGTGAAGACTTGTAATATAGAAAGATGAAATTGAACTATAGACTAGTTTAAGGAACTATTATGTATCCTTGGTGGCAGATAAAAGTCACTCTTGTAAGATGAAATGAATAATGTATTTATCATTATTTGTAATGAAAAAGGTTATAAGGTTTTTAGAACCTGGGTTTTGAGAGTGTATGTTGTTATATTTCAGTATATAATGATGTATATTGGATGAATAATGTACTCGTGACGTACAGAATCCGGGTGTGAAGATAGACCGGATTTCGGGGCGTTACAAGTTGGTAACAAAGCTGATAGGTTATAAACCTTAGGTAGGAGTACCTAAGACTATAATCGTAGAGAGAAGGATAAGAAGATCACCACGTGATCATAGTGATTCGTAGTAACAGATGAGTTGTTAAACGATGAATGGTTTATAGCTAATGCTATGAATAAAGGGTACTATGAAGTAGTACGGGAAGAAGAACTCAGATTGAGTTAAAAAGGATAGTATATGAATTAAAGAAAATTCATATTAAGTAGAGAGATTTAGAAGTTGTAAAATTTTAATTGAGGACTCATGTGATAGCTGAGTTGTATGAACCTTTGTTATGGGCAGAGGTATGTGCTTGGTGAAACAACTGCTTAGCTTATTACAGTGATAATTGATAAATGGATTTAATATACACGAATTGATATTCATTTCAAGTTTAAATTCGTAGTTATCTTCTTGTTTTGTGTTCATTTTCACTTGTTTGATGTTATTTTATGTGTAGGGTGGTTATGGATGCAAGTGGTGAAGAAAGACGGAGTTTTGGAGCGAAGTTGGAAAAATGCATGAGGAAGCGAAAGATTTTTAGCAGAGTACTAGCCCGTCGGGGCGGGCGTGTTTTACCTTGTACCCCCCGCCGGGGCGGGGATGCCGAATCCTGCACTCTCCTGATGCATTTTGAACTCTGCTGGTACTTGGTTTGTGGGACTTTGTTGAGGCGCCTGGACTCTACAAAAGGCAGACTTCAGCCAAAATAGAGGGAGAGCTTAATATTACGTTGCAAACAACAATTCACACAACACAAGAAGGCAATTTACGAAGATTAATCTCAGTTTTTTCTAAGCAAGCGTTGGAGGAGTATTTCAAGGAGATTTTCAAGACAATTGCGATTCTAGGCGACGTGAAGGGTGTTGTTCAATATTCTTCGTCTTAGACTATTATTTGTGATTGAAAGAATGATTTCCATGATTTATTCAATGTTTATTTTGTTTATTATGAACTAATTCATTTTTTAGGCTTATGATGGATCTTTGAGTGAATCTATGATTTTGTAAACTTTGATTTCCAATTTAATAAGCTATTTCCAGTTTATCTATATTAATTTGAGCGTGAATATATGAGTTGCCTGATCAACAATTCTTTGTGGATTTGTTTGGAATCGAGAGAGGATATTCAAATCTAGACCTAGTTGATATAGCATGTGTTCATGAATTTTGTGAATAGCTTAATCTTGATGAATGTTAAGGTAGAGATATACTTGACATCGCATGTAATTGGATAGAGAACTTGTTCTTAAACCTTCTTTAATTGTAATTCACATAGAGATATAGTGAGTTAGTTTTTTAAAGTGTTTAATGGATTTCTATCTTAATTGTGGATTGACGTTAATACGGTATTAGTGCATCAAGAGGTGGTTAATACTACGTTCGTGTTCTTGATTAATAAACTGGGGTAGTGAATTGAATTGGAATAAAGGTGTTAAAATCAGAGTGAAGCTTAGGGTGAAATCATAAGTCTATTTCTCCATTAATTGTTTGAAATTCCAGATTTTGATATTGGTGATTGGTTTGTGGTATTTTATTTATTTTTAATTTAGTTTCTATAATTTTTAATCATTGAATTGGATAGTTTAATAAAATTAGGATTAATAGGAAATTGATAATTATGAAGTTAAGTTTCTTACTAAATTGTCTCTGTGGGAACGATACTCTATTCATCACTTTATTACTTGTTGACCACGTACACTTGCGTGTTTTGCGCGTATTGATTTTACCCAACAAGTTTTTGGCGCCGTTGCCGGGGACTATTTAGTATAAACCTTAATAGTTTTACAATATCAGTTTAATTAATCCAGTTTTACTTAGACATTTTTATTTTTGTTTTGTTTGTTCTATTTCAGGTGTGGAAGCAATTTATGCAAACTCGGTCCCAAAATCCAGATTTGCTGCCTTTTGACGACGACATTGAGAAAAGGTTTCGGAGGTTGAGCAAGTGGATAAAGGAAACGAGACAAGATTTTGAAACACCTAAGAAAGAAGAGGAAATGGCAGCCGAAGATCGGAAAGCATTAAGGGACTACGCCACGCCCAAGGTGACTGAACTGCAATCAAGCATCACCAGGCCCGCAATAGCAGCGAATACATTTGAAATTAAGCCATGGATGATACAAATGATTCAGAATTTAGTTTAGTTTGGGGGATTGGCAAATGACGATCCGAACGAGCATCTAGTCAAATTTTTGGAACTGTGCGACACCTTTAGGTTCAATGGGGTGTCGGATGAAGCTGTGAAACTTCGATTGTTCCTATTCTCATTATGGGACAAGGCGAAGAGCTTGTTACATTCTTTACCATCTGGTTCGATAAATACATGGGAGGATTTAGCTCAGAAATTCCTCGCAAAATTCTTTCCACCGACGAAAACTGTAAAGATGAGAAACGAGATAACGATGTTTGAACAGCAACATGGGGAGTCGTTATATGAGGTTTGGGAGAGATACAAAGAATTGCTCAGAAAATGCCCACATCATGGATTGCCCAAGTGGCTGTAAATGAACACCTTTTACAATGGGTTACATGGGAATCTCGGGACAAGTATTGATGCAGCGTCGGGCGGAGCATTCATGGCTAAGAGTTACGAGGAAGCATACGAGTTGATTGAAACCATAGCGGCTAATAACTACCAGTGGCCCACAGCAAGAATGACACAAGCGAAGGTAGCTGGGGTGTTAGAAGTAGATAGTATGACAGCGATGCAAGCACATATATCTGCACTTTCGAAGAAGTTGGAGTCGGTAACAACAGCATAAGCACAACAAACACAGCAAGTACAACAAGTGGCAATAATATACGAGTTGTGCGCGGGAGAGCACCCAATGGAGCAATGTACAATTAATCCAGCAGCTGTTCAGTTCATCGGCAATTACAACAGAATTCCGTAAAACACATATCAGAACACATACAATCAAGGAAATAGGAATCATCCGAATTTCTCATGGAGCAACAACCAGCAAAATCAAGCTTCACGACAATCATATCCACCAGGATTTTAGAACCAAAGAACAACCAAATTTCAATATCAAGAAAGGAAATCCGATCTGGAGGAAGTGTTGACAAAATACATGACTGGCACTGATTTGGCTATAAAAAATCAAGCTATGGCTATCAAAAATCTAGAGAATCAGATAGGTCAAATTGCATTGGCATTGAATAATAGACCACAAGGGACATTACCAAGTGACACCGAGAGAAATCCTAAGGGTAATCATGAGCAGTGTCAAGCTATTATGTTGAGAAGTGGAAAACAGCTTGATGGTCAAGAGCCAAAAATTTCGGTTACAAAGGAGGTTGAACCAAAGAAAGAAACTACAGTGGGTGAGGTTAAACAA
This sequence comes from Panax ginseng, assembly GCA_020205605.1. Classification (NCBI taxonomy): domain Eukaryota; kingdom Viridiplantae; phylum Streptophyta; class Magnoliopsida; order Apiales; family Araliaceae; genus Panax; species Panax ginseng. Next base: position 56,836,851 of record CM035145.1, read on the forward strand.
GGGCACGAAAAACACATGGAAAAGAACAAACCAGTTAACGAACCAGCTGTTTATCCTCCCCCACCATTCCAGCAAAGAGTTCAAAAATAAAAATTAGACAAATAATTTGCCAAATTTTTGGAAGTTTTCAAGAAACTTCAAATCAACATACCATTTGCAGAGGCCCTAGAACAAATGCCGAGCTACACAAAATTTATGAAAGGGATTCTGTCAAGGAAGAAGAAATAGGAAGATTTTGAGACTGTTGCACTAACAAAGGAGTGTAGGAGCATCTAGTCAGTTTTTTGGAACTGTGCGACACCTTTAGGTTCAATGGGGTGTCAGATGAAGCTGTGAAACTTAGATTGTTCCCATTCTCTTTACGGGACAAGGCGAAGAGCTGGTTACATTCATTACCATCCGGTTCGATAACTACATGTGAGGATTTAACTCAGAAATTCTTCATAAAATTCTTTCCACCGGCCAAAACTGTAAAGATGAGAAACGAGATAACGATGTTTGAACAACAACATGGGGAGTCGTTATATGAGGCTTGGGAGAGATACAATGAATTGCTCAGAAAATGCCCACATCATGGATTGCCCAAGTGGCTGCAAATGAACACCTTTTACAACGGGTTACATGGGAATCTCAGGACTAGTATTGATGCAGCGTCGGGCAGAGCATTCATGGATAAGAGTTACGAGGAAGCATACGAGTTGATTAAAACCATAGCGGCTAATAACTACCAGTGGATCACAGCAAAAATGACACAAGCAAAGGCAGTTGGGGTGTTAGAAGTGTATAGTATGAAAATGATGCAAGCACAGATATCTGCACTTTCGAAAAAGTTTGAGTCGATAATAATAGCACAAGCACAACAAACACAGCAAGCGGAAATAATATACGAGTTGTGCGCGGAAGAGCACCCAACGGAGTAATGTGTAATTAATCCAGCAGCTGTGCAGTTCATCGGCAATTACAACAAAATTCCGCAAAACACATATCAGAACACATACGATCAAGTAAATAGGAATCATCTGAATTTCTCGTGGAGCAACAACCAGCAAAATCAAGCTTCACGACAATCATATCCACCAGGATTTCAGAACCAGCAACAACCAGCTCAATATCAAGAAAGGAAATCCGATCTGGAGGAAGTGTTGACAAAATACATGACTGGCACCGATTTGGCTATAAAAAATCAAGCTATGGCTATCAAAAATCTAGAGAATCAGATAGGTCAAATTGCGTTGGCATTGAATAATAGACCACAAGGGACATTACCAAGTGACACCGAGAGAAATCCTAAGGGTAATCACGAGTAGTGTCAAGCTATTATGTTGAGAAGTGGAAAACAGCTTGATGGTCAAGAGCCAGAAATTTCGATTACAAAGGAGGTTGAACCAGAGAAAGAAACTACAGTGGGTGAGGTTAAGCAAGGGCACAAAAAACACATGGAAAAGAACAAACCAGTTAACGAACCAGCTGTTTATACTCCCCCACCATTCCAGCAAAGAGTTCAAAAACAAAAATTAGACAAACAATTTGCCAAATTTTTGGAAGTTTTCAAGAAACTTCAAATCAACATACCATTTGCAGAGGCCCTAGAACAAATGTCGAGCTACGCAAAATTTATGAAAGGGATTCTGTCAAGGAAGAAGAAATGGGAAGATTTTGAGACTGTGGCACTAAGAGAGGAGTGTAGTGCAATATTACAGCAGAAATTACCACCAAAACTCAAGGACCCGGGGAGCTTCACTATCCCATGCACAATCGGGAATATGCATTTCAGCAAGTGTTTATGTGATTTGGGGGCAAGTGTAAACCTGATGCCATTGTCAGTATACTTAAAATTGGGTTTACCTACACCAAGGCCGACGAATATTTCATTACAATTGGCAGATAGGTCAGTCACATATCCGAGAGGCATAGTAGAGGACATTTTAGTGAAGGTGGATAAGTTTATATTCCTAGTGGACTTTATCATTCTGGATTTTGAGGAGGATAAGAACATACCGATTATCCTAGGGAGACCTTTCTTGGCTATGGGAAGGACACTCATAGACATGCAAAAAGGAGAACTTACTATGAGAGTCTAAGATCAAGAAATCAAATTTAATGTGTTCAAGGCCATGAAATTCCCTTCGAATGAGGAAGAATGTTTTCCGATGGAATTAATTGAGCAAATCATCAGTGAAGATATGAGCAAGAGTTTGGTCAACGATCCATTAGAAACAACCTTACTAGCAGATGAGGAAAATGACGACCCATAATTTATGGACTTCTTACAGATGCTAGACTCATTGCCACGAGTTAGCAAATTCAGAGCACCGTTTGAACCTTTTCACACGGAGGAAAAAGCTGCTGAAAAATTGAAACCGTCATTGGAGGAGCCACCAACATTGGAGCTTAAGCTACTTCCTAAACATCTCAGGTATGCATACTTAGGCAATTCAAATTCTTTAACTATAATTATTTCTACTACACTTAACTAATTGCAGGAAGAAAAGTTGTTGAGGGTGCTTAGGGATCACAAATCAGCGATTGGTTGGACGATTGCGGATATAAAGGGAATTAGTCCATCATTCTGCATGCACAAGATTCTGATGGAGGATGATGCAAGACCATCGATGGAGCATCAACGTCGACTTAACCCAATTATGAAGGAAGTGGTAAAGAAGGAAATTCTGAAATTATTGGATGCCGGTATCATATACCCAATTTCCGACAGTAAATGGGTTAGTCTGGTTCATTGTGTTCCAAAAAAGGGGGGAATGACTGTAGTACAAAATGAGGACAACACGTTAATTCCAACAAGAACAGTTACATGATGGAGGGTGTACATCGATTATAGGAGATTGAATAAGGCAACCCGGAAAGATCATTTCCCGCTGCCCTTTATTGATCAAATGTTAGAAAGATTAGCCAGACATGAGTACTACTGTTTATTGGATGGATACTCGGGCTATAAACAGATCGCCATCGCTCCTGGGGATCAAGAGAAGACAACATTTACATGCCCTTACGGCACATTTGCATTCAAGAGGATGTCATTCGGGTTATGCAATGCACCTGCAACTTTCCAACGGTGTGTGATGGCCATTTTTTTGGATATGGTGGAGAAGAATGTTGAAGTCTTCATGGACGATTTCACGGTCTATGGAGACAACTTTGATACTTGCCTAAGGAATATGGTCATGGTATTGCAGCGATGTAAGGATACAAACCTCATACTCAATTGGGAAAAATGCCACTTCATGGTTGAAGAAGGCATAATTTTTGGCCATAAGGTGTCGACTCAAGGATTGGAGGTGGACAAAGCGAAGCTGGATACCATCGAGAAACTACCTCCACCGAGCTCAGTTAAGGGTATTAGAAGTTTTTTGGGGCATGCTGGGTTCTACAGAAGGTTCATAAAAGATTTCTCTAAGATTGCTAAACCTCTTTGCAGTCTTTTGGAGAAGGATGTTACTTTCAGTTTTACTGCGGAATGCAAGTCAGCGTTTGAATTGTTGAAGAAGAAATTAACTACAACCCCCGTAATAGTCGCACCGGACTGGAATATGCCATTTGAGCTTATGTGTGATGCAAGCGACTATGCGGTTGGGGCTATTTTGGGACAAAGATGAGACAAGGTGTTTCACGCAATATACTATGCAAGCAAAACACTCACAGAGACTCAAATGAATTACACTACCATGGAAAAAGAATTGCTTGCAGTGGTGTACGTGTTTGATAAATTCTGGGCATACTTGATCGGGACTAAGGAGATAGTCTACATGGATCATTCGGCGATTCGGTACCTAATAGCGAAAAAAAGATGCTGAGCCACGCTTTATCCGATGGATTCTCCTACTTCAAGAATTTGACTTAGAGACTAAAGATAGAAAGGGAACGGAGAATCAAGTTGCCGACCATTTATCAAGACTGATAAATCCAGAGAAAAAGGATGAAGATAGATGCCCAATCAACGAGTCATTCCCAGATGAGCAACTATTTGGGTTAAATACAGAATTTCCATGGTATGCAGACTTTGCGAATTATCTGGTGAGCAACATGCTTCCCCCTGATCTTACACGACAATAGAAAAGGAAATTTTTTCATGACGTCAAGTGGTACATGTGGGATGAGCCTTATTTATTCAAACAGTGTGCCGACAAGATGATTAGAAGGTGTATCCCCTATAGTGAAGTGCACAACATACTGCAGGAATGCCACTCATCGGTGTATGGGAGACATTATGGGAGTGAGCGCACCGCAGCAAAAGTGCTTCAAGCCGGGTTTTATTGGCCAACATTGTTCAAAGATGCCCACCAATTTGTGAAAACATGTGATAGATGCCAAAGGGTGGGAAACATCTCCAAACGGAATGAGATGCCCCTACAAACAATTTTTGAAGTGGAAATCTTTGATGTATGGGGCATCGATTTCATGGGGCCATTCCCTTCATCTTTGAGCAATCAGTATATTCTACTCGCGGTGGATTACGTCACGAAATGGGTTTAAGCTGCAGCACTACCATCTAACGATGCCAAGGTGGTCCTCAAATTCCTAGAGAAAAACATTTTCACGCGGTTTGCACGCCAAGAGCAATAATCGATTTAAGGTAGTCACTTACGCAATAAGTCTTTCTGACTCTATTGGCTAAGTATGGGGTTAACCACAAGGTGGCTACAGCGTATCACCCTCAAACAAATGGACAGGCTGAGGTATCAAACAGAGAAGTTAAGAAGATTTTGGAAAAAGTCGTAAATCTGAGTCGGAAAGATTGGTCACTTCGGTTGGATGACGCATTATGGGCTTACCGGACTGCATACAAAACACCAATCGGAATGTCACCGTATCAACTCCTGTATGGAAAAGCATGTCACTTACCGGTGGAACTACAGCACAAGGCTTACTGGGCAAATTCAGAAATTGAACTTTGACCAATTCGTTGTGGGAGAAAAGAGGCTACTCCAACTAAATGAGCTCGACGAATTTCGACTTCAAGCATACGAGAACGCCAAGCTATACAAAGAAAAGGTGAAAAGATGGCACGATCAGAAACTTGTGCATCGAACATTCGAGCCAGGTCAATCAGTCCTCTTGTTTAACTCATGGCTGCGATTGTTTCCAGGAAAGCTTAAGTCGAGATGGTCAGGACCATTCACTATAAAGCGAGTATTCCCTCATGGCGCCGTTGAACTCTACAGTCGTAATCCATTAGAGACATTCAAGGTCAATGGTCAACGGATAAAGCATTACTGGGGTGGCGATTCAAACTGGGATGTCTTCAACATCACCCTAGCCGATACACAGTGAAACAGGGAGTAGTCAGGCTGAACGACTTAAAATCAAGCACTAATTAGGAGGCAACCCAATATTTTGTTATTTTTTCGTAGTTTTATTTATAATTGTTAGGATGTAGTTTTTATTAAGCACTAGGTAGGTATTCTCAAGTAAAAGTTTTGCTGAAACTCTCAATTATACTCCAAGTCGTAAATAATCTAACATCTTGCATGTTTTTGGTTGCAGGAGGGGTCAAAAATGAGTAAGAGCAACAACGGGCAAGAAAAGAAGGAAAATCGGATAATTTTGATCCGCACTTTTGGAAGCCAAAAATCCCAAGTCAGTGGGCATGCCGTAGGAAAAATGGCTGAAATAACTTGCACCCGCAGGAAGTGGGGTCCTTGATCTTAGGAAGACACGCTCAGCATTTAGACACGCTGCCTCCTCACTCTTCTCTACACGTTTTTTTGGTTTCTCTCATTCTCCCTCAACCAAACCACCCAGCCCCCATTACAAGACCACCTAGCCACTACACACCACCCACGATCGACAACTCCTACCAACTACTCCTACCCATTACCTAAATCAATTGCATCCACTACCCCACACCTTCAAGCACACGAATTCCTCTCCCCTATCACCTCTATATAAACCCTACCACAGACCTCCCACATTCATCACCACAAATTTCAAATTCATCAAGAAATTGGGGAACAAATAGCACACTTGAGAGTAAGTTTCATTGTTATTGAGTTTCCATCTTCTTTCCACTGAAGTATCATAGAAACAATAAAGCTTTGGGGGAAGAACGGACTGTGCACACCAAGTGTTTGATAAATTGAGTGAACCAAGTGTAAGGGGAAGGTAGTGTGTGCTAGCAAGTTTTCACATCCGAAATTCAATGGCTTCACAACCGACATCTAAACGCCAAAGAGGAGAGAGTTCAAGATCCGCTCAACCGACATGAACATATGATCGACGAAAATTTGTGAGTGCCGCCGCCGCCGACCGGTATGATTACATGCTAACCAAAGCCCTCACGCCGGAGCGTGGATTGGCCCCCGAGGGAAATGATGGGGAGATGATGTCTCAAATTTATCAAAAGGGGTGGCTCAAACTCACCAAGCATCCGGTCCCGACCGTCGTCAACATTGTCAAGGAATTTTATGGAAACGCCGAAGACAAAGCCCTATTCAATGCGTTTATGCAGGGTCGCATGGTCTCGTTTAGTGACGATGCCATCAATGCCTATTATCAGTTGCGGGTGCCACGACAGTGTTAGTATGAACAATTGAGGGATTTTGACCCTGATTATAATGAGGTTATTACAAACTTGACAAAGCCGGGAACATCTTGGATCAAAGGTCAAAAGGGAGGTACAGTGTTCCATAGCAAAGACCTTAGCCGGTATGGCAAAATATGGTACGCCTTGTTATGTGCTAAATTGCTTCCGTCCCAACACACGTCGGACATCACCAAAGAGAAGGCGTTACTGTTGTACGCAATTGTGCAAGATTTTATTATTGACGTCGGGGCAATTATCAGTTTCTTCATCCGCTGGTGTTTACGTGAAAAAATTTCGGGCAGCTTGCCACACCCATCACTCATCTGTGCGTTGTGTCGCAATGCAGGGGTGACATGGTCCGATGATGAGCCTACTCAAATGTCGCTCGCTTTGCTTGATTCTAGAATGATAGTGCGGTATTCTGTATGGCCATGAGGCGAGTCACATCCACGTGGTCTGGGTTTTATTTTTCCGTCGGCATCGGAAGACGAAGTTGATGCAGAAGATACCTCGGGTGATGAGGATGAAGCTATGGGAGATCAAGGTACCGAGCAGGTACTGCAGACCGAGGTAATATCCAGTCCTCAGTTCCTTGAGTTCCAAAATCAGATGAATGCGCACAATAGGGCAGCACGCCGGGAAATACGGTGATTGGCGATGCGACAAGATCACATGCTTGATGCTAAGAACGCATCTTTCGCCTCACTCAACACAACACTCCAAAGCTTCAACCCGGTGGCTCATTATCCATATCAACAACCCGGACCACTGCCTCAATTTCCTCCAAGTGATTCAGATGATGAAGAGCACCAACCACCTCCCCAGACCTAGGCGATTGCAAGGAAGTCCTCATGCACTTAATTTTATTTTTATCCAATGAGGGCATTGTGTTACTTAAGTTTGGGGGATTTAATTATTTAGTTGCATGCATTTTGTTATTTTTTGTTTTCATTTCTAGTTTGCATAGTAGATTAGGTGTTTGCATAGTAGTCTAGGATTTTGCATTGTTTTCAATTCTGTTATTTTCATATTAAAAAAATAATGCATATGTCCAATAGTGCTGCAATTACGTTATTTGTGGGCCAATGATGAGATTGTGAACAAGTTAACTAATTTAATATTGATTATTAGAACTGTGATACAATTTCTATTATGAATCGACTCTTGAACTTGTTTGAAACTGTTATAAAAAGGTTAGCACTAATAACATCTTTGTTGACCAGTCAGTTCAAATTGATACATAAATAGTTTCTAAATGATAATGCTAGGGTAAATGAGAAAACGACAAAGATAAGCAGTAAAGTATAAAATTAGGCAAGAACCTAAGTTTGGGGGAGTATATGTGGGGTATATAAGCTTTGAAAAAAATATAAAAGAAAATAAAACATGTTGAGTCTTGTGGTGGGTTAAAGAAAAACACTCCCCATAAACACAAGCGTGAGATGGAGCGTAAAACGCACTCACCAACCATCTATATAAAAAAGGGGGGGAATAATTACGGGAAAAGAGCAAAAAGCCCCCGTGTTAAAAAAACAAGAGAAAGAAGAAAGTATAAGTATCCTGTATGTACCCTTAGATTTGGTATTGTTTAATTTTAGTTAGGTTGTGCCTATCGTTGAAATTTTTGAGATTGCACTATATGATTCCTTCTAAGAAGTTGCTTATGTATTGAATTTGGGTCCGTATCAGTTATCTTAGATGTTGATCACACATGCACGCTATACCAGTGATAATTGTTCAAGATTTGAGAATTAATACGAAATTGTGGATTAGTTTTGGTGATTCATACTGTAGAGTTGCTTGTTTTCTCTGAGGCCGACGAGATAATTTAGTTTCTGCGATATTGTTGGATTCTTAGGCGTTTAGATTTTATTTATTTCATCTCATTGCATTGCATAACATGTAGTTTGTTTTGTGCTCGAGGACTAGCACGATTTAAGTTTGGGGGATTTTGATAAGTGGTTTTAATATACACGAATCGATATTCATTTCAAGTTTAAATTCGTAGTTATCTTCTTGTTTTGTGTTCGTTTTCACTTGTTTCATGTTATTTTACGTGTAGGGTGGTTATGGATGCAAGTGGTGAAGAAAGACGGAGTTTTGGAGCGAAGTTGGAAAAATGCATGAGGAAGCGAAAGATTTTAGCAGTACTATTAGCGTAGCGGGTGGGCGTGTTTACTGTACTCCCGTAGGAAAGAAAGTGCCGAATCCTGCACTCTCTTGATGCGTTTTGAACTCTGCTAGTACTTGGTTTGTGGGACTTTGTTGAGGCGCCTGAACTCTACAAAAGGCAGACTTCGGACAAAACAAAGGGAGAACTTAATATTACGTTGCAAACAACAATTCACACAACACAAGATGGTAATTTACGAAGATTAATCTCAGTTTTTCTAAGCAAGCGTTGGAGGAGTATTTCAAGGAGATTTTCAAGACGATTGCGATTCTAGGCGACGTGAAGGGTGTTGTTCAATATTCTTCGTCTTAGACTTTTATTTGTGATTGAAAGAATGATTTCCATGATTTATTCAATGTTTATTTTATTTATAATGAACTAATTCATTTTTTAGGCTTATGATGGATCTTTGAGTGAATATATAATTTTGTAAACTTTGATTTCCAATTTAATAAGCTATTTCCAGTTTATCTATATTAATTTGAGCGTGAATATATGAGTTGCCTGATCAACAATTCTTTGTGGATTTGTTTGGAATCGAGGGAGGATATTCAAATCTAGACCTAGTTGATATAGCATGTGTTCATGAATTTTGTGAATAGCTTAATCTTGATGAATGTTAAGGTAGAGATATGCTTGACATCGCATGTAATCGAATAGAGAACTTGTTCTTAAACCTTCTTTAATTGTAATTCACATAAAGATATAGTGAGTTAGTTTTTTAAGGTGTTTAACGGATTTATATCTTAATTGTGGATTGACGTTAATACGGTATTAGTACATCGAGAGGTGGTTAATACTACGTTCGTGTTCTTGATTAATAAAATGGGATAGTTAATTAAATTGGAATAAAGGTGTTAAAATCAGAGTGAAGCTTAGGGTGAAATCATAAGTCTAATTCTCCATTAATTGTTTGAAATTCCAGATTTTGATATTGGTGATTGGTTTGTGGTATTTTATTTGTTTTTAATTTAGTTTCTATAATTTTTAATCATTGAATTAGATAGTTTAATAAAATTAGGATTAATAAGAAATTGATAATTGTGAAGTTAAGTTTCTTACTAAATTGTCTCTGTGGGAATGATACTTTATTCATCACTTTATTACTTGTTGACCACGTACACTTACGTGTTTTGCGCGTATCGATTTTACCCAACAATAATCATTAGGATTGGTCACACTATCAATATGTATATGGCGAGAAGGTGAATCTTTTCTCATGTATATACTTGATAAGTAGAGAACGATAAGGTAGGTACGAGTTCTTAAAACTCATACTTATGGTAAGTTCGTGACTCATAATAATATGGTATGTTTTTAAACGTCTCAGCGAATGGACGCCTATGGTCTGACTGGATAGTTCTTAAATTCATATTATTGTGAAAAGTTCCTGAACTCATAATGTGTGGTAAGTTGAAGGACTGTAATAAGATATAGGAATGTTTAGACTGAAAATGAGTTATTTTCAGTAGGCTTAGTATTGAAGGTACTAGAGAAGATTAAGTATTGTTTCAAGTAAGATAATGAAGGAACATGGAGAATAGGATATTCTAAGTCATCTAGCTACGCTAGATTTTGAACTTTATTGAAATCGTGCTTACGTGTGCGTTTGAAAAAGGTAAGAATTGGTTCAACTTTTAGAACCAATAGATTTGAAAAATAACTATTCTTGGTATGTCTATGCTAATTGTTTCGGCTAGACAGAAATTGATTTAAAATATCAAAATGAATTTTATATCATCCGTGCATTTGATGCAAGGATGGTAAAAGGATGGAGTTATTAATGCAATTGAACCTGGTGTTGGATGTGATCTTAGGATCAACAACCCGCTATGGTATGATGTATAATGACGAAGTCACAAACTGACGAAGTCCTCCATGTACTGTGAAAAGTATGGTATCATGATGTCATAAAATGTTTTGATGTATTGCGAAAAGAATTTACAGAAGTAGTCAACTGAGTTGATTAGACGAATGTTTCACGTTGATATCAAATTTATTGGTATAGTCTAAGCTACTTGATTCAGTTAGACAAATGGTATGTCATGTTAAAAAGATAATCGAGCTTTTTTTGAAGAAGTTGTGCCAAACCAAATTGTTTTGGTGCGGAATCTAATGATTAAGTCTAAGGTGAATATATCCCGAAATGGGTATACGATGGGTAAGAGGTAGTTTTTTTCTTTGTGATTATAAACTGACCATTTTAGAAAGGTTACGACGTCATGCTATTTAACCTAGTAAGAGTTCATGGTCGATTTGACCCCTCAACAAAAGTATGAAACGTTTTAAAAGGAAATTTTATATTCCTCGTTATTCCTTCTACTTCATGATTCTTAATAGGTTATGGGGGTTAGGAATGAGGGAAAGATAAGAACTCCGTTGAAGGGAAGTTGAGAAGAAGGGTAGGCTAAAATTTTGAGGACGGAATTCTATGAAGAAGGGGTGAATGTGATGACCCGGGTAAGGGTGTGATTTTAAGAAATTCCGAGGACAGAATTTTTATAAGGGGGGAAGAGTGTGACGACCCAGAAATTCGGGTTGTCCAGAATTTAAATTTAAAGAATTAGTTATTAATAAAAGAAATTTTTATTAATAATATTATGTGCTATGTGTTTATTAATCGTTCTAAAACCTAGGATGATTATAAGTTGGGAGGATTCTGGCTACGAGCTAGATTGAACGAGTAAGAATTTTCAAGACGAAAATAAAATATTTCTGGGAACAAAAATATTTCTGGGGAAAAAGACAAAATAAGCAGTATTCATCCATTTCTGTTCGGAGATTGAGTTTGAATTTCTGAGAAACGCGTAATGATAGAATTCTAAGACGTAATGGAATATTCAATAATACTTCAGTTATGGCAAAAATGAAGTTTTCGCCTGCAGACTTAAAACCTAAAGGTTAGGAAAGTGAGTTCCGAGAATTTAATGATTTCATATAATAATTAGGGTTATTATGCGTAAAAAAATATGAGTGTAATACTAGTTATTATACGAGTATAGTACGAATATTATTACGAAGTATAATACGAATATCGTACGAACTATATACGAAGAGAATACGAGAATGAGATGCGTAGAATACAATTAGTTTTAATGGCTAAGTAAAGGATAGATTAAGTAATGACTAAGTAAACCTAATAGCTAAGTAAAGTGTTTATGCTTAAGGGCTAAGTAAACTTAAAGACTAAGTAAACTTAAGGGCTAAGTAAACTTAAGGGCTAAGTAGACTTATAGGCTAAGTAAATGTGGAGGCGAAGTAAACTTAGTGCTTAAGACTTGAATAGTAAGGAGGTTTGGGGGGGCGAAATGACTATTTTGCCCCTAGCTTTGAAAATCTATAAATAGGAAGCTAAATTCATTTGTTTTGGATTTTGAAAATCCTATAGCAGTTGAGAGAGAGAGAGAGAGTTCGGATGGGAGGAAAGAGGAGGAGGAAAAGCTTGCTCGTGTGCAAACTTTGTCCAATGGAAGAAAACTAAAGGAGAACGATAATCCGAAACCTAGTCTCTTATAAATTTTCTTTAAGTTTCTATGTTTAAAAACATAACTTAATGAAGATAAGAAGTAGATGATGTTAGGATGATTTTATATTGTTGAAATTGTATGAAAATGGAGAAATAAGAATTAGAAGTTTATTTTATAAATTTCTTAAGGAAGTATAAGATTCGTAATGAATTAGAATGATCCGAGTGGATTATATGAATAAGTAGGTGAAATAAGTAAGGAATGATGTTCTATAACATCAAATTCCAATAAAAAATGAAATCATAATCCAAAATATCGATTAAAAATGAAGAACGAATGAAGAACACGCGAAGAACACGAAGAACGTTGTTGATGGACAAATTTAAAACCATCGAAGGATAATTATTGTTGATGGACAAGTTTAAAATCATCGCGTATAAGTTATATGCTTATTGCTTGGTTAGGAACGGTAGAAATGTTCATGAAGAATGAATTAAAACTTAGCTATAACAAAGTTATGGCAAAAATTTTGTAAAAGACGAATGAGAATTAAAAAGTTAGTAAATGAATCCGAAGGTGTAGGGTTTCATAAGAAAGTAAGAGAACATAGAAAATATGAGTCATGGACTCAAGAACGATCAAGTTCCGAGTTCGGATGATCGAATTATTTACGAACGAACGAAGATCGTTAAAAGCGTAAAAATGAATGAAGGGTGAAGATCAAGCCAATCGAATGGTACGTTAGTGGATTAAGAATGAATTTTTGTCTGAGGGGTATGGAAGTACGTAAAATAAGGAAGTGAATGGCTTTGGAACGACCTCGTTCCGAGTTATAACGAAGAAGTTATGAGATCGGGAAGTAAGCGTCTCAAACTTGATGCAAGACTTAGAAATTTTTCTAGGGTTTAGGCTCGGCGCCGCAGCGCCAACTATGCTTTGATAAGCGGCGCCGTAGCGCCAGGCTAGAGATGTTGTGCATTGCTAACTCGCGCCACAACGCAGGAGGAAAGGAAGAGAGTGAGCGCCAATGGCTGATTGTAGGAAAAAGCAGGAGAAGAGCTTTTAAGCGCTTTCGACTCTTGGGGAAATGTAAGGGAAGATAAAGAACATAATGTTCAACTAATGTAAGACTAAATCTATTGATTTAAACCTTTAGTAAAGGTTGAACGAAAAGATTAAACAAGATTAAAAGATAGAGAATTTAAGCGGTAGATTACGAAACCGATATCCGGGGACCGTAGTTACGATAAATGAATGTGGAGGATTGTTATGGTTGTGATTCCTTAGACATTGAGCGACGAGGGTAATGAATAACATTTTGATGTTATGTCGTGATAATGAGAGATAACTGTGAAGTGTATAGACGCTGTGAACGCAACGCTGTTGCGATGAACGATCGGTCTTAGCATACAACAATCGGTATGGCTTTGAGACTAAGGACGAATAATGAACCTAGGGTTCATGTAATCGATAACGAAAGTATTAAATAAGATATGAATTATCAAGAAATCCGTAATGAACGGTAATAAGATTAATGAAAGCCGAATGTGAGTCGGATAAAGAATGAATCCTGAGGTATGGCATTTAGTTGCCACAAAGCCGTAAGGAATAAGAAATTGACTTAGCGGACGTTATAGTTTAATAGTTCGTAAGTTTAGGTTGTGGTACAATGGTAACCTTTGATGGTTGACATATGGGAGCTGGGCTAAATAATTCCTTCAGAGAGCGAAGGTATATACGAAACTGGCAATCGATCTAACTCACTATCATGACAGTGTAGATGAGACGGGAACTTATTTGTTGGTTATATGTGGGAAACCCCTCAGAGTACCATATGGACTACTAGCAGAGAAGCAATGTGTGCTGAGTCCTAGAGAAGTTATAAGAAGAAGATAAGAATGCAAATCATCAAAGATGATGAACGTTTTGAGTAAGGCATCTCCGTATGTCATGAAGCTGTAAACTGGTAAATGAAGTTAGTCGGGTAAACTTATATTGCAAAAACGTAAACCCTAAGAAGTAAAGTTAAGTAAACCAATGCGTAAGTTCAATATATGACTAATTGGTGTTTATATTTTCTTGTGACGCCCCCAAAATTAGGTATACATCACCCATCTTGAATCGCCAGATACATGGTACAAAATTCAAATACAACTTAATAATACAACTGTAGTGTACAATACGACAAAACATCAACTATGAGTTGAATACAAATATTGTCTACTAGAGAGTATACAAACTCAAAAGGAGTCCTCATTACAATTATTATCACACTATTTCACAGAATAGTGAGGACTACTAATACTATCATCTGGTCCATCACTCCGTTCCCCGACTCGTCCCAGCTATATTCTCATTTCCTGAAGAGAACAGTGAATGAAAGGGTGAGCTCAACTAGTGCAGTAAGAAATATTATGACTAAGATAATGCAGAATAATTTATCGTTAGCCTTCAACAGTGTTAAACTTATAAAATATAATAACTATCAAGTTTAACTGCAGCGGAACAAGCAATCCATTAAAAGAGTTAAGTAGGGAATAAAATCTACTATCTTCTATGATTTAAAAGGTTTTTTATCACTTTTATCATTTGGGACTCGACAATAAATAATCAACATCATCGAATCACCCCGCACTTCTGGCCAAGGATATTCTTTAGTATCACGACCACAATTATCCATGCACTACGGGCCAAGAATATTTGTGTATTCATTAATGGTCATGATCATGCCAACAACTTTCCATCAATGCACTACAGGCCAATGAGGAATTTTTCCACATCATTTGTAATATTACGGTCATGATTATACCGAATAATCCCTGGTCATAATCATACCAAGTCCATCTATGCACTATGTGCCATGAGATGACTTTCAAAAAATATAAACATGAGGATGATGACAATGATATGAGAATTCAATAAAACAAGTTCAAGAATTAATTTATCCAGGAACTAATAATGTCCAAATTGTCAACATGATACTGCTTTGTAGAGTAAAATTCAAGAATGCTCAGAAGAATATTTCCATGAAAAGATACTTGATGAAGCGCAAATATCAAGGATATTCCACTAATTTCATGGAGTATAGAAGTCAAAACTTTAACCAACTGAGTATAATAAAGAATAGAATAACAAAAGAAATCACCATGCATGCAAGACTTGCGATAGGCAAAAGTTATTCCAACGAATACTAAATAACGGAACCGGTCGGTGAAATTACTTGCCAAGCAGGATGTTCCAACAAATTAATAAAGAATGGAATAGCAATGAAATCACCATGCATGCGGTGCTTGCATGACAGACAGGTTATTCAACGAGAATACTAATAAGGACGGAATCGGTCCCGTAGAAATGCATGCAAGACAAGATATTCCAATGAATAATAATAAATACGGAACCGTAGGTGTAAAACGCATGCAGATGAGGATATTCCAATGAGAATAATAAAGGCGGAATCGGTCCCACAGTAAAAACGCACGAGCGTGATATTCAATAGAATAGTAAAGATAGAATAATAGAAGAATGTCACCAAGTATAGGGTAGCCCACGTATACAGGTTATTCCAACAGAATAATAAAGAATGGAATAACATAAGTTCACTTCATGAATACAAAAGAAATAATACTCCCTACGAGTACAACAAATAATATTCCCTACCTTAGAAAGAAAATCTTTGGATATAGAAGTAGTGAAGTAATAGAACACTTTTCTTCTTTCTCTATAGTTTCTCTCTAGAGTTTCAGTCAATTCGTAAGAAATAATGAATGAATGAGCTTCTATTTATAAAAAAATGGACTGCATAGTAACTAACTCATGAACGGTCCAGATTGATTTACTTTAATCTGATGGTCCATATTTAAAGCAAAATATTTTAAATAAAATATAATATATTCTATTTATAAACTAATAAAACGAATAACTAAATAAAAGAATTTACTATGCAAACACTGTGCAGGCACTATGCAAATACTATGCATAATAAAATATAATATATTCTAATTATTTTCTAATAAAACAGATAACTTTACAAAAGTATTCTGTTTTATATAAAAAGATTTTACTATACAAAACACTATGCAAACACTATGCAACACTATGCATAATAGAATATAATATATTCTATTTATCGAATAACTTTATAAAAGTATTCTGTTTTATATAAAAAGATTTTACTATGCAAAACACTATGTAAACACTATGCAACACTATGCATAATAGAATATAATATATTCTATTTATAGAATAACTTTATAAAAGTATTCTGTTTTACTACATTAATAATACCAATAAAAAAAACTGAGTGACTTATTACGTATGCATAAATAATCAATACTGTGTGCTACTATGCAACCACGCCATTCATCGTACTTTTAACAAGGTGTTTCAACGATTAACAGTAAAACTTCGCCGTTATTTTCATAAAGTATTTTTGTCGTTTTCTCAATCCAAACAATAATTACATTGTAGGGTTCACCAATGATTGTCTTAGTTATCGAATATTTCTGTTAAAACGAATATTCCCCTTCCAATCGAATATTATTTAACAACTTGCGTACTTTGCAAAATTTATAAATATTACCCACAACTATAACATTATATCAAATCTACACCATAATATTCAAAAACATTATTTCGAGAAAATTAAATATTTATTCATAAAATCTGGGGTCTCACAATCTCCCCTCCTTATGGAATTTTGCCCTCGAAATTTACGTACGTACTTGGTATGCTGAACAGGTGAGGATACCTCGACTTCATTTCAAATTCCAACTCTTGAGATATAACCTTTGAGTGTTGAATACGATTCTTCTTATCCAAGATTTTAACACGTATCTCCTCATACGTTAAATCTTCTGCTTTTCATCCAGTTCTAAATTAATAATGTGGTTCGGTTGTCCACATATTTACGTAACATCAATACGTAAAAAAAACATTCTGAACATGCAACATACTTGGCGGTAAAACGAGTCTATAGGCCACAGTTCCTACTTCATCGAGGATTTCAAATGGGCCAACTAAATCGAGGGTTGAGATTTCCTCTCTTCATCGATTCTTTCTTCTAGAATAACGCCCTCTTAAACCTTCTTCTTCACATTCATCAGCTCTGAGTATGTAGCTTGAGCGGCTTTAACTTTATCGATTAAAGTCGATTCTACTCGTATATTCGTTATCTTCACTTGGGTTCCTAGAGTCTTTAACTCTATCTTCATCATTTGTAAGTCATACGAAATGGGCCTTTATGTTAACAGCATCGCACTCGTAAACGTATACGATCTTCTACTCAACGCGTCAGCTACCACGTTCGCTTTCCCACGAGGTTATTGAATGATACGATCGTAATCTTCAACAGCTCTTGCCAACATCTTTGGCGCATGTTACGTTCGCTTTAGTTGAAGAAATATTTAACGGTTTTAGAAATGGGTTTTGTACAGGGATCAATACAAAATTCGATTTCATGCTCTAGGGGTAGGCTAAGAAGTCTTCAAGAATACGTCAGGAAATTTATTAACAACAGAAATATCATTCAAAACTGTGACTCTCGTCCAAGACTTGGATAACACGTCACATTGATACATATTAACTTGTCACTGTTATTCACAACGTCCCCTATGAAAAGTTCGGCTTCGGTGCATTCCACACAAGGAAGTTAACAACGAAAGGATCGGGGCTCTTTACATATTGCTTGATATGACAATGATTGACTTTAGTGGTTTAGTTGCTTGAATTCGCATAACAGGTTGGTTAGGAGTATGAAAGCGAACAACCTTACAAAAAGCATGATGAGTAGTTAACCAATCGATTCCTAAAATCACATCAAAGGCAAGTATTTTCAAAGAGATACGATCGACAGGTAACGTGAAAGTGTTGATTTGAACAAGATTTATAAATAGTGGAGGTAACGAAGGTTTCTCCCAACAGATATTTCAAAGTCTAACTTCTCCGGAGTTAACTTCAAACATTGAACACAACTAGGTGAAATAAAAGAGTAAGTAGAACCGGTATTTAACACGGTATAGACTTCGCAAGAGTTTATGACTAACATACCCGTGATAATTTTATTCAGGTTCCTCGTCACGAAAAAAAATGCTCTCTCTTAAACTACCGGCTTTGGCTTGTCTGGGACATCCTTTGGCATCACTATCCCAGCTAGAATTGACTTCACCATACGTCAAAATTGAGCTAGGTGACCTTCTCTTCCGCAATTAAAACACGTTTTGGATTGCTGCGTACAGTTTGGACGGATGTGTCCCTCCTGTCCGCATTTGAAACATACGACCGGTGGTCGTTCTTCTTCCTTTGAAATGGGTGTTGGTGCCGATGTCTTTACGTCATTGTTGAACCTTCTCTTCTTGAAATGTCCATTCTTATTGTTTTGGTCATGATTACCACCGAATAGTTACCATTTCTGACATGTTTATTCCCTCCATGCTTACTGTCACCGCTTTGATGACTGTTATCACTGGTATTATCATTTTGCCGGCTGCTCTCTTTTGGTCTGGTTGACTCATTATCGCGCTCCAATAACTGAGCCCTATTAACAACATCTGAATACAAACACAGTTTATGAGAGATAAGATATTGACGTATCTCCGGCTTCAAACCTCTTAAAAACATCCGCGTCATTCTCTCTTCATTATCAACCAAGTGGGATGCAAATCGGGATAACTCGGCAAACTTGGCTTCGTACTGCGACACGGTCATGTTATTTTGCTCCAACTTGATATATTCCACCTCCTTCATGTGACGAATGCTTTCGGGAAAGTACTTGTCATTGAATAGCTCTTGGAACTTCTCCCAAGACATCTTGAGTGCGTCAGGCTGGGTACATTTTACAGATTCCCACCAGTGATCTGCCTCTTCACGCAACATAAAGGTGGCAAAAGGAACCTTTTGCTCCTCGGAGCATCCCAAGACATCAAATATCTTGGTGATCTGCTTTAACCACGTCTCCGCCTTAAGTGGTTCTGGCTTTCCCAAAAACTCTGGTGGTCCCAGCTCCTTGAATTGCTTAGCGGTGACCAACCGTGGGTTGCCATTGTTTCCTCCTGCATTATGAACAGGAGCCGTCTTCGCCTAATGTTGCATGAAATCTAAAAAGCTACTAAACGTACCATCGTTCGTCAATTGATCAGTGTTGTTGTTTATAGGAGGATTATCGCCATCCTGTTGCACATTGTCCTGATTATTTATCTGTGGAGAATCAACAGTCTCCTGTGCTCCATTGCTTATCTCAACATTTTCAGATGCCATTTTCAAATACTACCACAATACAAAGGTTAATTAACATATCACATATTATCTCTATACTCTGACCGACCAATTAAATATCAAATAAACTTAGGTTGGTCATACTAGCGAAGTAATTCCCCATCTCTCCCCTCCTAGTTCTTGTCTCACATCTCAGCCAGGGATCATATCCCTAAGCATTGATACCAACTGTGACGCCCCCAAAATTAGGTATACATCACCCATCTTGAGTCGCCAGATACATGGGACAGAATTCAAATACAACTTAATAATACAACTGTCGTGTACAATACGACAAAACATCAACTATGAGTTGAATACAAATATTGTCTACTAGAGAGTATACAAACTCAAAAGGAGTCCTCATTAAAATTATTATCACACTATTTCACAGAATAGTAAGGACTACTAATACTATCATCTGGTCCATCACTCCGTTCCCCGACTCGTCCCAGCTATATTCTCATTTCCTGAAGAGAACAGTGAAAGAAAGGGTGAGCTCAACTAGCCCAGTAAAAAATATTATGACTAAGATAATGCAGAATAATTTATCGTTAGCCTTCAACAGTGTTAAACTTATAAAATATAATAATTATCAAGTTTAATTGCAGCGGAACAAGCAATCCATTAGAAGAGTCAAGTAGGGAATAAAATCTACTATCTTCTATGATATAAAAGGTTTTTCATCACTTTTATCGCTGGGACTCAGCTTAATAAATAATCAACATAATCGAATCACCCCTGCACTACGGCCAAGGATATTCTTTAGTATCACGACCACAATTATCCATGCACTACGGGCCAAGAATATTTGTGTATTCATTAATGGTCATGATCATGCCAACAACTTTCCATCAATGCACTACGGGCCAATGAGGACTTTTTCCACATCATTTGTAATATTACGGTCATGATTATACCGAATAATCTCTGGTCATAATCATACCAAGTCCATCTATGCACCACTGAAGCCACGAGATGACTTTCAAAAATATAAACATGAGGATGATGACAATGATATAAGAATTCAATAAAACAAGTTCAAGAATTAATTTATCCAGAACTAATAATGTCCAAATTGTCAACATGATCTTGCTTTGTAGAGTAAAATTCAAGAATGCTCGGAAGAATATTTCCATGAAAAGATTTGGATGAAGCGCAAATATCAAGGATATTCCACTAATTTCATGGAGTATAGAAGTTAAAACTTTAACCAAACTGAGTTTAATAAAGAATGGAATAACCAAAGAAATCACCATGCATGCGGTACTTCAGACAGACAAAGTTATTCAACAGAATACTAAATAACGGAACTAGGTCAGGCGAAATTCGCACCGACAGGATGTTCCAACAGAATAATAAAGAATGGAATAGCAACAGAAATCACCATGCATGCGGTACTTCGCATAGACATGTTATTCCAACAAAATACTAATAAGGGCGGAATCAGTCCCCACAAAACGCATAAAAAAGGATATTCCAATGTAATAATAAAGAGGCGGAATCGGTCCAAGGCGTAAAATGCATGCACAGGATATTCAAACAGAATAGTAAAGACGGAATAATAGAAGAATGTCACCAAGTATAGGGTAGCCAGCGTATACAAGTTATTCCAACAGAATAATAAAGAATGGAATAACATAAGTTCTCTTCATGAATACAAAAGAAATAATACTCCCTACGAAAGTACAACAAATAATATTCCCTACCTTAGAAAGAAAAGTCATTGGATATAGAAGTAGTGAAGTAGCGTAACACTTTTTCTTCTTTCTCTCTATAGTTTCTCTCTCAGAGTTTAGGTGAATTCGTAAGAAATAATGAATGAATGAGCTTCTATTTATAGAAAATGGATCTGATATAGTAACTAACTCATGAACGGTCGTATTGATTTACTTTAATCTGACGGTCCATATTTAAAGCAAAATCTTTTAAATAAAATATAATATATTCTATTTATAATCTAATAAAAGCGAATAACTTTATAAATGATTTTACTATGCAAACACTATGCAGGTACTATGCAAACACTATGCATAACAAAATATAATATATTCTAATTATTCTCTAATAAAACAGATAACTTTATAAAAGTATTTTGTTTTATATAAAAAGATTTTACTATGCAAAATACTATGCATACACTATGCAACACTATGCATAATAGAATATAATATATTCTATTTATAGAATAACTTTATAAAAGTATTATGTTTTATATAAAAAGATTTTACTATGCAAAATACTATGCAAACACTATTATTACTGTACTTTTAACACCGGGTGTTTCAACAGTTAACGGTAAAACTTCCGCCATTATTTTCATAAAGTATTTTTGTCGTTTTCTCAATCCGGCAATAATTCTGTTGTAGGGTCCACCAATGATTGTGCCGTTGTACGAATATTTCCTGTTAAAACGAATATTCTCAGACCAATTGAATATTATATAACAACTTGCGTACTTTGCAAAATTTATAAATATTACCCACAACTATAATATTATATCAAATCCACACCATAATATTCAAAAAAATTATTTCGAGAAAA
Organism: Panax ginseng; assembly: GCA_020205605.1. Lineage (NCBI taxonomy): Eukaryota > Viridiplantae > Streptophyta > Magnoliopsida > Apiales > Araliaceae > Panax > Panax ginseng. Next base: position 56,858,821 of record CM035145.1, read on the forward strand.
TTAAATATTTATTCATAAAATCTGGGGTCTCACATTTCTCCTTATGTGTTATATAGGAATTGGAATGAGCAGTTCAGCATAAGCTGTTGTTGGGTGTAAGGCAATTTTCCTAACTTCATTCATATTGTAAATGAATGCTAGTTTCTTAAACTTCTCAGATGTTGAACTTGAGAAGTTATGTCTATGTGCGAATGTGCGATATTTGAACAAGGTGGTAGAACGCATGAGGCCTTGAGCCATAATGTGAATACTTCGGTGTTTTTATGATATGAACTATTCTGTGATTGAGTTGTTCAATACAAGTATGTTCTGTTTATACATGAACCATTATTGTTAAGTATGTGCTAATGATTCTAGCCAGACAGGATGTGTATGAAAAAGGTAGAGGATTGAAAGTATTTCAAAGTGAAAGTGACTGATGTTTTAAGATGATAGGAATCGAGACTATTCCTATTATTCAAGCTGCTTCATAACATTTGTTCGGTTATAGAAGTTCTAAAGGAACGTTTAAACTCTTGAGGTTATGTGTTCAACTTTTATGACTTGCTAGGCAATTGAATGCTCACACTTGTTTTAAATGAAAAACATTTTCAGCGGACGAGGTTAGAAGAACTTAAGGATCCCATAAAGATCAAGCTGACGGTATCCAGATGAAGTGTCATTAAGAATGTGAATGAGCGAGAAGATCAAGTGAAGACTTGTAATCTAGAAATATGAAATTTGTAATACCCGGGAATTTCCACGTATTATTAAATAAATATATTAATGGAAATACTATTTATGTGTAAATAAGTGTTATTGATTATGAATTGGATAATACAATTGATTGTATTTGATCAATGCATGTTAAGATGTATGAAGTGACAAAAAGATTTATGAAATGCCTTGTGTGGCCTAATGCGAAACGAGAAAATTCACTAAGTAAGTTAACCCGGGAATTAGGAAGGTTAATCGGGTATGATCATGAGATTCTATATAGATAATCAATACACTCGTAGACTCGTAGCAATACTTGTGTGGACATCATTTCATGTCATACAAAATGAGTTAGCGTCGAAAAAAAATTAGCACACTGTGTAAATCGCACCGATCTTAGCACTATCGAGTAACAAATGCTTGTTCGTCCGTCAAGATACAAAATCTTGCAATTGCCATCATCGATTGAGTTGGTTACTTTCTCTTTGTAGTAACCGAATTAGGGATATTAATCTGATATATGGAACAAGGATGAAACCATATTATAGGAATATATTGCAATATGTTATGTCCAACCACAGAATTGTTAATCCATTAATTAATATTAATTAATTGTAGTGGAATATGGGTTACTTGGTAATTAATTCATAATATAGGATTATTATTATTTGCAATATACCTATAAGTGTAATGAGAATATTATCAATGAAAAATTATAGTTAAAGTCAATAATTACATTAAGAAATGGATGGATTAATTAATATTAGTGTTAATTAATTAAGGAAGAGCATGGTTATTTATTTAGCATAATTAAGTGAGTTATTAATATAATAATATTATATTGATAGATATGGGCATGTGAACAATAATACAAATATAACTATATAGTGTGGTGTGACATTTGTGTGACTATATATTAAGTCTTATAAAATTATATTATATGAGGCAATGCGATTAAAATATATTGAAACTATATGTTATAAATACGTTATCTATTTGACAATATGTATGTGGGTATGTATTAAAATAATATACCATGAACACATTGTAAACTATCATTTTGATAAAATGTACATAGATTATATATATGTTGCATGACATCTACTACCTTGAAATATTAATTATGTTAACCCTGTTGTGACATTAAAAATTTAGGCATTGGTAAAATATATACACCATAACATAAGAATGAGGATTTTGTATAAGTGTATAACATAAGAATACAAGAGGGCTGAGTTATATGGGATTGTCCCAAATTGAGAGTCCCATTTGCCTCAATTCTCAGTCACGTATAAACCAAAAAAGGCTAAGGCCTATTTCATCTTCCAAGCTTGCTAGGCCATGATCATGGAGGAGTGGGCATAACGATGCAATCCAACAACTTCTAACAACTCCTCCATAACCCTCATGTAAACCTCCAATCCATTAGTTTGATCCCATGGAAAACTTCAAAATCTAGATAATGATTTGTCTATAAATAAGAAGCTCTCCTTCCATTTTCCAAGTGCTGAGAATTGTCAAGGTGTGTGATTGAGAGCATTCAAGCATTCTAAGGGTTTAGGAGTTCATTAGGAGCAAGCTAGTTCTTATTGCAAAGGTATAATTCCTTTTCCTTGTTTCCATTTTTCAGTTTCTGTAAACAGAATTCGTGAGAAGTGAAATTTCGATTTCTTTAATTTTGTGGAATTGAATGCTAATATGGTTGAATAATGTTCATATGGTTGTTATGTGACCATATAAGCATGTTGCAATTGATATATAAGTGTTTAGGAATGATTTCGTGAGTAAATTTTGAGTTTGGGCTAAGCAGATTCTTGAGGTTCTTGTTTTCACTTTTGAACCGAACATAATGTAATTTGCAAGTAATTACTGACTGAGGTGCTGCAAATGATACTATGGTCAATTCGATTTTTAATTCTTGTTTTGAAATATGTCCTAGTACCATGTCTTGTGATAGCATGCCAACATGTTTTAAGGGTATATATAGATATATGAATCTAACGTGAGCATGTTAGACTAGCATTAGCATGGTTAAAGGAAATTTGTAGCTTAAGATGGATTTAAGGACCTAAGAACGAACTTGTTGTATATGTATGCCATGTATGTATACTGACTTTGAAAGCATGTGAGTATTACTTGGAAATGCATGAAAAAACCTTTAGCTTGTGTTTATTTGATTAGTAAGGAAACATGAGTATGTTGAACCTATTAGCAAGCTTTGAATGAGAATATTGTCAAGCTACAATGAGAATTAGAATCTGATAATTTTGATCATGTTTGGTGTTACTCTTAGACTCACTCATGTAGTATAAACATAAATATACCATGTTTGTGTATTGCAATTCAAGAAAAGCATAAACAAAGCCTATTTTCAACTAAAGCGGTATTAGTTTCATATATATGCTATGAATACTCGTACGCATGCTTAATATGAGTGTTATAACTATCTTGTATGTTTAGAGAGCAAGCATGATAGGTTTTGCGATTTCATGACCCTAACTTGTTGAAATAGCTAATTTAGGATTATGTTATTATGAAAAGGGACCTAGATTAACTTGAGAAGCATGAGAAGACCTTTAATATAACATATATAGCATGTGTGATTGTTTTGGTCAAGCCGACAAAAACCACAAGGCAACAGCTGAGTCTTGGCATGGCAGGAGAGATTGGTATTCTTGCCTTGGTCCTAGGCTTTGCCATATAAGCCTTATACTACGCAAGGCGTGATCATGTTTGAGTTCTGTTTTGGGGCTGATATTTGAAGCATGCCTATATGATGTCGTTAACTTGTAATATATGATCGACATGATATGTAATGTGTTAAGAAGCATGCTATGTGATGTAAATAGAGGTTAATTTTTATTTTCAAATGATAAATATAAGGGGATGTTTACATGATATCAAACCATGATACGTGGGGTGAACTTGTGATAATATATAGACTGATTTTTGTGTCATACGTGCATACTTGTATCGTGACAAGCTTGATTAAAGACTATGTTAGCTAATGAACATCTTGAACATATAATACGTTATAAATAGGATTCAAAACTGTTGAATTCTTAAACGAGGATAAACTATGCGTAAGGCAAGTATCCTAAACCCTTGTATTACCTTAATTAACACATATCGTAAGCAAGTTTCTAAACTTATCTTATTACATTGTGCAAGTTTCTCTAACCTTACTCAAATTTATATTGAGCAAGTATCCGAATCCTACTATTATTGTTGTGCAATATCATTGCATTATTTTATTCGACAAATACCATAAGCTTATCCCTTTAATACAAGTTATATTACTTTCTCGTTCAAATAAGCTAGTTTGTTAAACCCCGATGAAAGCTTTTATTCATGTTGAAACTGGTACTTTCCTTGAATATAGTGAAAGAGTAGATGTCATTTGATTCGGCTAGACTATATGCATGTTTATAAAAACTGTCCAAACCAATTGATTGGTGCAGAAATCTTAAAAACTGAGTTGAACAACCCTTTTGGTAAGGGGAGTGTATGTCGTTAGAAACCCCAACACATGAATGAATATTATTGTGGTGTTATGCATAACGTATAGTATTGTAGATTGATCATCTATATTACTTGGTATTTTTGGGTTATCAGTTCAATATTGGTAACTCTAGTGGAAGTTCAATAGTCCTTAGTGACTACTCAGTATAAATTATTTATTCAGTTGGACACCTTGATAGTCGTTGAATTCATTTATATCTATTGATTTATATTGAATTATCGTTCTTATTCCAAGAATTGTTGATATTTCTCATCAATAATATTACTTCTGACACTTTGAATTATCCTAGAAATGACACTTCGATATTTCAAACCTTGTGATATATATATCCTACACCCTTGTTGTATATTACTTACTGGGCAATTTATGCTCATCCTTACTTATTTAAAACCTTTCAATTAACGCAGAATAATAAGGTGTATCTAGGAAAGACAAGGGCAAGGGAAAGGCTACCGACTAGCTTATCCCTTTATGTTTAAATTAATCATTTTGTATTAAGACTATTTGCAGAATATGTTTAAACTTAAGTAGAATTATGTAATAGGTCTTTATTCGATATTATTATGTAATCTATTAAGTACTGTAGGTTGCAAGACTTGGGAGAATAATTATAATAAAACATTATATATTATTCTAAATTAGATCTTTCGTTGCAAATGTATGATTTTAGTTATTATGGTAATACTTTGAGAAAGTGACGAACCGAATTTGGGTGACCAAGTGGAGGTCAGAATTTGGGGGCTTCACAGGTTGGTATCAAAGCTATAGTTATAAACCTTAGGAACGAGACTCCTTAGACTATAACTTAAGAAAACATAGAAGTTAGGAAAGGGGATATAACTCATGTAGAGTTTTCCCTGAGAGATGTAGTGTGTTATGAAATGTAACTTCATTCTATACAATGAACTTATGTTTATTTAACATTCTGATGGAGTTGTTGTTTATCTTGTCTTATGTTGGTGATTGTAGGATGACTGACATGGGAGGACATAACCGAGTATTAGAGGAGGAGCCGCGTGATATTCACGTAGTCTATGAGGCACCCTTGATAGCGGAGCCTATATCGGTAGTTTCCCCTATTTATGACGATGATGAAGAGGATGAGATGGTGCCTCTACCTGAGGAGTCTGATCCGGATGAGGAGCCTATGGAGGAGGAACCCGTGGAGGAGGAACCCGAGCCCATGGAGGACTCCGACGAGACTACTTTTGAGGATCGGATTCTAGGAGAGTATGAGGAGTAGATTTTGGAGTTAGGAAGTAGAGTCGAACAGCTAGAGACCGAGACTCTTGAGAGGCAGCTAGTGATGCAGGAGATGGAGGTGGAAATTGCTCACCTTAAGGAGGCAGGGATCCAGATGGGTGCCTTGTTTCATCAATTGGTGGCAAGGAATGTTGAGTTGGCAGGAAAGTTAGAAGAATTGGAACAGAGGGTGTTGAGTGAGAGGACGGAGAAGGAGGCTCTCCGAACTCAGTTAGAGATGGAGGTGATGGATAGGATCCACTTCGAGGGGAAGTGGGAGGATTCTAATGACAGAGTGGGTGATCTAGAAGATGAGGTGCGGTGCAAGAGGAGGAAGATGAACAAGATGGGCTATGCTCTACGCACGGCTATGGAGAGGTTGATCGATGGGGTAAATCACTACCCCTTGAGCAAGACGATGGGACCGAAGATACCATAAGTCGGGATATGGTGGCACACATCACACAGAAGGAGTATCAGAGTGCCATGGAGTGTGGAAGGTTAGATTGAGTCTAGAGGGAAAAGTTCAGTAGTGTAGTATTCTTAATTATGTGTTGTTAAAATATTGTTGTAATCTCAGTCTTTTGTGTAAGATGTGAGATAGTGGTAAACCCCGAACTTTTGAAAAATATTAGAAGGGTAGTAAGCTAGTGTTGTCCCCGTCTTTTGTGATATTAGGGAATATGTGTTTTCATTTATAGCAGTATGCTAGAAAAGAACATGTATTGTAACCATTTGGCATATGAATATAAATGATCTTATTTCAGAAACGTGTAATAAACTTTTAGTTCTTTTCAATTGAGAAATGTCTAAATATGATAGTTAGATAATAAGATGAAATTTTGTGATGCAGAAAATGCCGCCCAGACGTAGAATACATGTTCCAGAAGAGTCAGTTAATGATGAGAGAGGTCCAGTAGATTCAATACAACGACTGGTAGATTTATTGGGAGAAGCTTTGAGGGGAAGAAACGAACATGTACCACACGTTCCCCGAGCTGTCCCAGTAACAACCTTCAAAGACTTTAAGAGTGTAGGACCCCCAGAGTTCACGTGAACTACTGACCTGATAGTTGCGCAAACTTGGATCAAGGAGATCAAGAAGGCCTTCACTATAGCACGCGTCGGTGAAGACCAGAAGACTGTATTTTCCACATACATGATGAGGGGCGAAGCAAACTATTGGTGGGAAACTAACCAGCAGAGAGCGGGGGAAAGAACGATAACTTGGGAGAGGTTTACTACGTTGTTCTTCGAGAACTATTTCCCGAAGAGTATTAAGAGTAGGATGGAAGTGAAGTTCCTAGAATTGAAACAAGGAGATATGACGGTGGCGCAATACGCTGCTAAGTTTAATGAACTAGCGTTATTTGCGGAGCACCAAGTTGGGGATGAAGAAAAGAAGGCGAGATGCTTCGAGCAAGGTTTGAAGCCGTGGTTGTATAATAAGGTATCAGTCTTTCAAATTGATTCCTTTACGACTTTGTTGAAGAAGGCATTCATTGCGGAAAGTGGCAGTGAGGCCTTAAGTCTATATCATAAGGAGAAGAAGAAGAAGAACACTGGTAATGAGCATCGTGGAGGAAGCAGCAGCGGAGGAAGTAATTCGGGAAAAAGGAAATGGGAAAAAACAACCACAACAGCAAGAATCGAAACAATAACCAAGGTTGGAGTCACCAGAGAAATTTCAAAAGGAGGATCGAAACTTGTAATAAGTGCGAAAGGAGCCATCAGGGGGAGTGCTGGAAAGGAAAGATAACTTGCTATAATTGCGGTCAGGAGGGGAACATATCACCAAATTGCCCAAAGCCAAAGAAGATCAGGGGATGTTTTGTTTGCGGATCAACAAAGCACCAGATAAAGGATTGCCCGAAGAAAGGAAGCAGTGGAGCTGGCGGAGGCCAGGGAGGAGGGAACAAGTTAATGATTGGTGGACCTGCACAACCCAACCGATCGACTGCTCGAACCTTTAACATGACCGTCCAGAACGCAGTGGCTGTGAAGGACATGGTGTCAGGTATAATCCCAATCAATAATAAATATGCTTATATATTATTTGATTCGGGTGCTACCTTTTCTTTTGTATCTGAAGAATTTTCTAGTAAATTTAGTACACCCCGAGAACGTTTAGAAGATTCCTTGAACATAGAGGTTGCGAATAAGGAAATAATCCCTGTAGAATACATTTATCGAAATTGTCGCTCAAACATTAGAGAACATGAAGTGAGCGTAGACCTGATTCCTATTAGACTAGGAGAATTTGACGTAATACTAGGAATGGATTGGTTATATAACCATGCAGCGATAATTGACTGTCAGAACAAGTGTGTGAACCTTCAAACTCCGAGTAAGTCTAAAGTAGTGTTTTATGGTAGCTCATCGCTTAAACAATCGTGTTACGTTACGATGATGCAGGCCAAGAAGTTGTTAAGGAAAGGATGTGTATGTTATTTATCTTACATCGTAGATACTCGGAAAAAGGGAGTCGAGATTAAAGATATACTCGTAGTGAATGAATTTCAAGACGTGTTTCCGGACAATCTGCCTGGTCTTCCGCCAGACAGAGAAATCAAATTCGTAATAGACTTAGCACCAGGAACATCACTGATTTTAAAAGCTCCATATCCTATGGCGCCAGTAGAAATAAAGGAATTGATGATACAACTTCAGGAGTTACTGGATAAGGGTTACATTCGACCGAGTGTGTCTCCTTGGGGAGCACCAGTGTTATTCGTGAAGAAAAAGGACAGATTGATGAGGCTCTGTATCTATTATCGAGAATTGAATAGAGTAACGATCAAGAACAGATATCCATTACCGAGGATAGACGACTTGTTTGATCAACTGAAGGAAGCAAAATGTTTCTCGAAGATCGACTTATGGACGGGATATCATCAACTGAAAGTGCGGGATGAGGACATACCAAAGACTGCGTTTCGAACCCGTTATGGACATTACGAGTTTTTGGTAATGTCATTCGGTTTAACTAATGCTCCAGCAGCATTCATGGACTTGATGAATCGAGTTTTCAAGCCCTACTTGGAAAAATTCATAGTAGTTTTCATCGACGACATTTTGATCTACTCAAAGACAGAGGAAGAACACGCCAAACATCTGAAGATTGTTTTGGAGGCACTGCAAAGGGAGGAGATGTACGCAAAGTTTTCAAAATGCAAATTTTGGATGAAGAAGGTTTAATTCTTAAGCCACGTGGTGGATGAGAATGGAATCTCAGTAGACCCTGAAAAGGTTGAAGTGGTAAGTAGTTGGGAACAACCGAGAACACCGACGGAGGTGAGGAGTTTCCTAGGGTTAGCAGGGTACTATCGAAGATTTATCCAAGATTTTTCTAAGATAGCAACCCCATTGACTAATCTGACGAGGAAGACGGTGAAATTCGTATGGACTAACAAATGCGAGGAGAGTTTTCAGGAGTTGAAGAGGAGATTAAGCGAGGCACCTGTATTATCCTTACCAGATAATACAGGAGGATTTGTAGTGTATAGTGATGCATCACATAGAGGACTGGGTTGTGTGCTAATGCAGCATGGCAAGGTCATTGCATATGCATCACGACAATTAAAGGATTACGAAAAACGATACCCTACTCATGACTTAGAGTTAGTTGCAGTAGTTTTTGTATTAAAGATCTGGAGACATCATTTATATGGAGAGAAATGTAAGATATACACGGACCACAAAAGTTTGAAATATATCTTCACACAGAAGGAGTTGAATATGCGTTAGAGAAGGTGGTTAGAACTAATCAAAGATTATGACTGTGAGATTCTTTATCACCTGGGGAAGGCAAACGTAGTTGCCGACGCTATGAGTAGGAAAGAAAGGGAGAATTTTTTTCAACTGACAACTCAGGAGGAATTAATAAGAGATATGGAGAAGTTGGAAATAGAAGTGAAGGGACCCGAGAAGCCTAACGAGAAATTATTTGTAATGGAAGCTTGTCCTTCATTGTTGGATAGAGTAAACGAACACAGGAGAAAGATGAAGAATGCGAGAAAATCAGGAAAAGAATTGCGGAAAATGTGGAAGAAAAATTTTGAATAGATAAAGATGGTATTCTAAGATTCGAAGAGAGAGTGTGGGTACCGGCGGTAACCGAGTTGAGAGAGGAGATTTTACAAGAGGCATATAATACGACATATTCCGTTCATCCGGGAGGTACCAAGATGTACCGAGACTTGAGGCAACATTTTTGGTGGCCCAATTTGCAACGGGAAGTCGCAGAGTGTGTTAGTAGATGTTTGACTTGTCAACGCGTAAAAGGAGAGCATCAGCGGCCGAGTGGGTTGCTACAACCGTTGGAAATACCAGAGTGGAAATGGGAACATATTACGATGGATTTCATGGTAGGATTTCCTGTCATGCAAAAAGGATTAGATGTCATTTGGGTTATCGTGGATCGACTTACGAAGATCGCACATTTTCTACCAATCAAGATCCGCTACAGTTTGAATCAGTTAGCGAGTCTGTACGTAAAGGAAATTGTTTCACGACATGGAGTCTTGGGGTATCGATTGTTTTCGATCGAGACCGCGTTTCACGTCAAAATTCGGAAAAGCTTGCAAGAGAGGATGGGAACACAGTTAAGGTTAAGTACTGCTTATCATCCTCAGACGGATGGACAAAGTGAGAGAACCATACAAACGCTAGAGTACATGCTTAGAACTTGCGTGATGGACTTCAACGGGAATTGGGACGACCACCTACTCTTAGTCGAATTTGCGTATAATAATAGTTACCATGCGAGTATCGGCATGCCACCATACGAAGCTCTTTACGGAAGAAAGTGCAGAACGCCATTATATTGGGATGAAGTCGGAGAACGACGAATACTTGGACCAGAGTTGGTACAACAAACCGCGGAGGTGGTGATGGTAATAAGGGCTAGACTTGTTGCTGCTCAAGATCGCCAGAAAAAGTATGCAGATTTGCATCGGCAAGAACGAGATTTTGAAGTCGGCAATTTTGTATTCTTGAAGGTATCTCTATGGAAAAGAAAGATCCGTTTCGGCAAGAAGGGGAAACTGAGTCCAAGATTCATAGGGCCGTTCAAGATACTCAATCGAGTGGGCGAAGTAGCATAAAGAGTTGCACTACCACCTGAGTTGGAACACATCCATAATGTGTTTCACATATCTGTGTTGCGTCCGTACAAGCCTGACTACAAGCACATGATTTCTTATGAACCCATACAAGTGGAGAAGAACTTATCGTACGAAGAAATTCCTGTCCAAATTCTTGATAGGAAAGAGCAAACCGGCAACGTGGGAGTTAGAAGATAGGATGATGATGGATTATCCCATCTATTTGTGTAACCTTGTAGCAATTCCGGGACGAAAATTTTATAAGGAGGGGGGGAGGATGTAATATCCGAGAATTTCCACGTATTATTAAATGAATATATTAATGGAAATATTATTTATGTGTAAATAAGTGTTATTGATTTATGAGTTGGATAATACAATTGATTGTATTTGATCAATGTATGTTAAGATGTGTGAAGTGACAAAAAGATTTGTGAAATGCCTTGTGTGGCCTAATGCGAAACGAGAAAATTCACTAAGTAAGTTAACCCGGGAATTAGGAAGGTTAATCGGGTATGATCATGAGATTCTATATAGATAATCAATACACTCGTAGACTCATAGGAACACTCGTGTGGACATCATTTCATGTCATACAAAACAAGTTAGCGTCGAAAATGGAGCAAGGTGAGCGCACGCGAGATCTTCTTAACATTTGTCGAGAACCTATGCAGCTCAGCCGTGCAATGAAGATAAATCTGCCTTGTTTATGCCATCGATCGATTGAGTTGGTTAGTTTCTATTGTAGCCCTAATTAGGGATATTAATGTGATATGTGTAACATGGATGAAACCATATGATAAGAATATATTGCAATATGTTAAGTACAACCACGAAATTGTTAATCCATTAATTAATATTAATTAATTGTAGTGGAATATGGTTTACTTGGTAATTAATTCGTAATATACGATTATTATTATTTGCAATATACCTATAAATGTAATGAGAATATTATCAATGAATAATGATTGTGAAAGTCCATAATTACATTAAGAAATGGATGGATTAAATAATATTAGTGTTAATTAATTAAGGATAAGCATGGTTATTTATTTAGCATAATTAAGTGAGTTATTAATATAATAATATTATATTGATAGATATAGAATTTGAACAATAATAAAAATATAACTATATAGTATGGTGTGACATTTGTGTGACTATATATTAAGTCTTATAAAATTATATTATATGAGGTAATGCGATTAAAATATATTGAAACTATATGTTATAAATACGTTATCTATTTGACAATATGTATGTGGGTACGTATTAAAATAATATACCATGAACACATTGTAAACTATCATTTTGATAAAATGTACATAGATTATATATATGTTGCATGACATCTACTACCTTGAAATATTAGTTTAAAAATTTAGGCATTGGTAAAATATATACACCATAACATAAGAATGAGGATTTTGTACAAGTGTATAACATAAGAATACAAGAGGGCTGAGTTATATGGGATTGTCCCAAATTTAGAGTCTCATTTGCCTCAATTCTCAATCATATATAAACCAAAAGGGCTAAGGCCTATTTCTTCTTCCAAGCCTTCTAGGCCATGATCATGGAGAACTGGGCATAATGATGCAATCCAACAACTCCTCCATAACCCTCATGTAAACCTAAAATCGATGAGGTTGATCCCATGGAAAACTTCAAAATCTAGATAATGATTTGTCTATAAATAAGAAGCTCTTCTTCCATTTTCCAAGTGCTGAGAATTGTCAAGGTGTGTGATTGAGAGCATTCAAGCATTCTAAGGGTTTAGGATTTCATTAGGAGCAAGCTAGTTCTTATTTCAAAGGTATAATTCCTTTTCCTTGTTTCCATTTTTCAGTTTCTATAAACAGAGTTCGTGAGAAGTGAAATTTTGATTTCTTGAATTTTGTGGAATTAAATGCTAGTATAGTTGAATAATGTTCATATGGTTGTTTTATGACCATATAAGCATGTTGCAATTGATATATAAGTGTTTAGGAATGATTTCGTGAGTAAATTTTGAGTTTGGGCTAAACAGTTGTCGAGGTTACTATTTTACTTTTTGAACCGAACGGAGCCAGTGTGCATTTTCTGCTTAAGTAATTATATTCTTGTGGATTGTTGAATTCAGTTTTTAGTTCATGTTTTGAAATCTGTCCTAGTACCATGTCTTGTGATAGCATGCCAACATGTTTTAAGGGTATATATAGACATATGAATCTAACGTGACCATGTTAGACTAGCATTAGCATGGTTAAAGGAAATTTGTAGCTTAAGATGGATTTAAAGACCTAGGAACGAACTTGTTGTGTATGTATGCCATGTATGTATACTGACTTTGAAAGCATGTGAGTATGACTTGGAAATGCATGAATAAACCTTTAGCTTGTGTTTATTTGATTAGTAAGGAAACATGAGCATGTTGAACCTATTAGCAAGCTTTGAATGAGAATATTGTCAAGCTACAATGAGAATTAGAATCTGATAATTTTGATCATGTTTGGTGTTACTCTTAGACTCACTCATGTAGTATAAACGTAAATATACCATGTTTGTGTATTGCAATTCAAGAAAAGCATAAACAAAACCTATTTTCAACTAAAGCGGTATTAGTTTCACATATATGCTATGAATACTCGTACGAATGCTTAATATGAGTGTTATAAATATCTTATATGTTCAGAGAGCAAGCATGATAGGTTTTGCGATTTCATGACCCTAACTTGTTGAAATAGCTAATTTAAGATTATGTTATTATGAAAAGGGACCTAGATTGACTAGAGAAGTATTAGAAGACCTTTAATATAACATATATAGCATGTGTGATTGTTTTGGTCAAGCCAGACAAAAACCACAAAGCGAAATTTGAGTCTTGACATGGCGGAAGACGATCACGATTCTTGATCTGAAAACTTCGCCATAATGCAATTGCCTTTAGAAGCGTGATCATGTTTGAGTTCTATTTTGGGTCTGATATTTGAAGCATGCCTATATGATGTCTTTAACTTGTAATATATGATCGACATGCTATGTAATGTGTTAAGAAGCATGCTATGTTATGTAAATAGAGGTTAATTTTGATTTTCAAATGATAAATATAAGGGGATGTTTACATTATATCAAACCATGATACGTGGGGTGAACTTATGATAACATATAGACTAATTTTTTTGTCATAAGTGCATACTTGTATCGTGATAAGCTTGATTAAAGACTATGTTAGCTAATGAACATCTAGAACATATAATACGTTATAAATAGGATTCGAAAGTGTTGAATTCTTAAACGAGGATAAACTACGCGTAAGGCAAGTATCCTAAACCCTTGCATTACCTTAATTGACACATATTGTAAGCAAGTTTCTAAACATATCTTATTATATTGTGCAAGTTTCTCTAACCTTACTCAAATTTATATTGAGCAAGTATTTGAATCCTACTATTATTGTTGTGCAATATCATTGCATTATTTTATTCGACAAATACCGTAAGCTTATCCTTTTGAATACAAGTTATATTACTTTCTCGTTCAAATAAGCTAGTATGTTAGACCCTGGTGAAAGCTTTTATTCATGTTGAAACTGGTATTTTCCTTGAATATAGTGAAAGAGTCGATGCCATTTGATTCGGCTAGACTATATGCATGTTTATAAAAACTGTCCAAACCAATTGATTGGTGCAGAAATCTTAAAAACTGAGTTGAACAACCCTTTTGGTAAGGGGGGTGTATGTCGTTGGAAACCCCAACACATGAATGAATATTATTGTGGTATACATAACGTATAGTATTGTATATTGATCATCTATAGTACTTGGTATTTTTGGGTTATCAGTTCAATATTGGTAACTCTCATGGAAGTTCAATAGTCCTTAGTGACTACTCAGTATATATTGTTTATTCTGTTGGACACCTTGATAGTCGTTGAATTCATATATATCTGTTGATTTATATTGAATTGTCGTTCTTATTCCAAGAATTGTTGATATTTCTCATCCATGATATTATTTCTGACACTTTGAACTATCCTAGAAATGACACTTCGATATTTCAAACCTTGTGATATATATATATCCTACACCACTTGTTGTATATTACTTCTTTGGGCAATTTGTGATCATCCTTGCTTATTTAAAACCTTTCAGTTAAAAAGCGAGCAGGATGGTGTATACAGGAAAGACAAGGGCAAGGGCAAGGCTACCAAACTAGCTTGTCCCTTTATGTTTAAATTAATCATGTTGTATTAAGACTATTTGCGAGAATATGTTTAAACTTAAGTAGAATTATGTAATAGGTCTTTAATCGATATTATTATGTAATCTATTAAATCTTTGTGAGTTCTTGAGACTTGGGGAATAATTATAATAAAACATTGTATATTATTCTAAATTAGATCTTTCGTTGCAAATGTATGATTTTAGTTATTATGGTAATACTTTGAGAAAGTGACGAACCAAATTTGAGTGACCAAGTGGAGGTCAGAATTTGGGTGCGTCACAGGTTGGTATCAAAGCTATAGTTATAAACCTTAGGAACGAGACTCCTTAGACTATAACTTAAGAAAACTTAGAAGTTAGGAAAGGGGATACAACTCATGTAGAGTTTTCCCTGAGAGACTTAGTGTGTTATGAAATGTAACTTCATTCTATAAAATAAACTTTTGTTTATTTAACATTCTGATGAAGTTGTTGTCGATTAAAAGAACTTAAGGATCCCGTAAAGATCAAGCTGACGGTATCCAGATGAAGTGTCATTAAGAATGTGAATGAGCGAGAAGATCAAGTGAAGACTTGTTATATAGAAAGATGAAATTGAATTATAGACTAGTTTAAGGAACTGTTATGTATCCTTGGTGGTGGATAAAAGTTACTCTTTGTAAGATGAAATAAATAATGTATTTATCATTATTTGTAATGAAAAAGGTTATAAGGTTTTTAGAACCTGGGTTTTGAGAGTGTATGTTGTTATATTTCAGTATAAAATGATGTATGTTAGATGAATGATGTACTCATGACGTATGGAATCCGGGTGTGAAGATAGATCGGATTTCAGGGCGCTACAATAACTTTCTTACACATGTCCAATGCATAAAGTAAATGCAAAGGTTAGTGTAGACACTCAAAATTTTCTGCACACATGTCACTGACTTTGCAGGAAGGTAGATTCATCTTTCAAGAGGTAACCCTGGAAGACA
Source organism: Panax ginseng (assembly GCA_020205605.1). Taxonomy (NCBI): domain Eukaryota; kingdom Viridiplantae; phylum Streptophyta; class Magnoliopsida; order Apiales; family Araliaceae; genus Panax; species Panax ginseng. The sequence continues at coordinate 56,874,572 of CM035145.1, forward strand.
ATTCATGTCAAGTCCGGATACTACCAAAAGTTCAGTTTCAACCCTGGAACACACACCGGGAGTAACAGTTCCAACCTCGGAGATAACCCCGAGGCATGCAGATCCAATACCAGAAATTCCACCGGAGAAGACCGATCCATCTCGGAGACAACCCCGAGATATTCAGTCTCAGTCCCAACACTGGGAGTAGCAGATACCAACCTTGGAGATAACCCCAAGGAATGAAGTTCCGGAGATAACCCCGGAAATGCTTGTTTCAAATGAAATCAGCTTCAACCTCGGTGCTCACACCGAGGCACTCAGTACCAGATCCGGAGATAACACCAGGAAGACAGGCACACCTCAGAGATGACACTAAGAACCTTCAACACTTGCAACTGTCCAATCTCAGCGATAACCCTAAGCAACATCTGCTTCATCAGCCCAAACCGACGATAACCCTGGTGAGGGGCAAAGTCATCATCTTGCCACCTTGGCGCCATACCGTACCATCTCAACATTTCATACACATCAATGTCCCACAAGAAATCAAGGAAAACTAATCCCGAGTGACTATTACGCATGGTAACGGATACAATTTCAAGCTTGAAGACCAGAGGGCACCGTCCCATCTTCATGACTTCGTACAACCTCTAATCCCATGCCATTGTTTAAATCTCGACAACGGCGGTCCGAAATAGGTCCTACATACCTCAGTAGGATGCCCAGATTGCAATTCTGAAAGTTCAAGCAGACATCACGTTGCTCGTGTGTGCACGTACTTTGAGACGGCGAGACCCGAGAAACCCGGGGCAACCCGGGCAGCCTCAGTACATCTGCAGCTCCCCCCTCTATAAATAGAGGGCTTGGGGTGGCAGTTTTGTAAGAGAAAAAGGTGAGGAATCCCTGTCAAATTTGCTCTGTACTCACCTTATACTGAGTTCTTTCCCATTTTAAACACTTGTGAGCTCACATATAGCTACTCTTGTACCGGCGGGAGCCGAGTTTCATCCGCTTTAAAGATATAGAAGTCTTCTTTGGCAGCCCATTGTAAGCTTTCTCACACACTTTAAAGTATTTCTCTTCATCTTTGCACACACATTTCTTCACGTTGAGAGTCGTGTTGCGTGTGTTTGCCCGGACTTCAGTCCGTGGTTTTAATTCAGTTTGTATATACATATATATTTATATATATATATATATATATATATATATACTTATATATATTAACTTTATTCGATGAGCCTAGACTTCGGTCTGGAGCCTTTATTGCTTTAATATATATATATACTTATATATATGAACTGCGTGTCGAACTATTCGATGAGCCTGGATTTTACATCTAGAGCATTTATTTGCTTATATATATATATATATTTCATCCCACCTGGAGTTTACTTCGTGGTGGTTGATCGCTTTTACAACTTTCTTTACGTTTCGTCCCACTTGGAGTTTCCTCCGTGGCGGTTGATAGCTTTTACAGCTTTATTTACATTTCTGATCCCCCATGGAGGTGCTTCGTGGTTGGTGATCATGTCTGCATATATATATTTATAGCTTTTATATATACCTGCTTACTGCTTTCATACAAATTGCGGCATCATGTGAGCCTACGAATCATGTGATCACAAATTCAATCTATTGGATCTAGATTCGGTTTCACGTGATGGACCTTTTCAGCTGTAAGCTGCTTGTAAATTTATCTGCAGTGTCTGAATTTCCTCAGATGGTTTTCATTCCCATGAGGAAGTCGGCATTATTTTGTACATTATTTTCTAATAGATGTTTCGCATCTCGAAAATAAAAGCAATCAAGTCGAACACTTAATAAAATGGGAGTGTAAATGGTCTCAATTACTATTGAGCATAAGGGTTTGAAAAACCTCTTTTATAAAACATCACTGCCATATCTTGCTAAAAACTGAAATTTTTACATAAATTCAAACCCTGTGTATATAGGTACGAACGAGGCCTCGTACTACTTCCAAATAAATAGCACATTGACCCACACACACAAAAATTTATATAACAGTTTCTTGAAAAGTGGCGGTCACCATGGTAACACGGATGTCAGGGGGGTGCCTAACACCTTCCCTCCGCATAATCAAATCCCCGGACCCTAATGAATCTCAGTTTCACCGACTCGTTTAGCAGTGTCACATCACTGGGTCAATATGCAAACCTTTTCTCGGTTATGTTGGTACAATCATTTAAAAAACCAAATGGCGACTCTTAACAGTCCATCGTCAACATTATAAATGTCGGACCTTTTTCACTTGTTTTTTCAAACAAATCTCACCTAAAATGAGAACACCAAAGAACAAGTAACGAAAAGGGACAACTAAAAATCCCGACGTCGACAAGTGTCGACTCTGCTGGGGACTTCCAGTAAGAGGACTTAAGCCGCTATTACAATCTTTTCAAAACTGTTGTTTGCTTGTGTGTGAATGTTGCATTTACATTTATGATGAATGTGTTCGAATGCATTTACTTATTGCACTTAGTGCTTCGCACCATATCTGCTTGTGATATTAGTGCTTCGCACATGTCATCATTTTCATATGGTGAGACGCGATGTATGTGAATGTATGTTGTGTGGTCCCTCCACCAGGAGGTTATCTTGTCTGTGTTTGATTACTGGACTCGTAGGAAGACTAATTCCAACGAGGCTCAGGAAAGGCACCACCCAAATTCGCTCCAGTTGAAAGACCGGATTAACTTCCCGTCGAGTAATTTACGATGATTTGGGAACCTTCATGCCAAAAAGCCGCGAGAGTAACCTAAGATAGGTCAGCCTCTGATAAACCCAACACGAAGGAAAGTCTCTTCATACTTTCTCATTTTAAAATTACTTGTAAAGTCAATTACTTGTAATTTCACTCCATATTCATCTCCATGTAATGAGAAATATGAAGAAATGTGTACATACATATTTAAATTAACATGTTATCATGTATTACAAATAGCTAACATCCGTTTTGCAGGATAAAATTCCTAAAACGGACACAATCACATAGCATATTAATATTTACACATTCCCTAAAGACTAAACTATGCAAGTCTTTCGCAGGGAAACAATCGGACCTACTACCAAGTCAAAATCCAAAAAGGTCGCGAGCCTATAGTCAATTATGTCGTCATCCGACCAAACTGACCTTAATCCAATTTCTCACAAAGAATTTGACGGATTAAGCAAACAAATCACAGATTTGGCTGTTCTGCTTAAAGAACTACACCAGTCTACCCAGGGTCCAAAGATACCCATGCATGCTAAATCCTCTACACAAGGGGGAACTCAAGCCGTTATGATACCTAAACTGCAGTTGGATACGACCAACAAAATTCATGATGCTACCCATCTCACAGGAGATCCAGACACTGGTGACATCAGAAAGAAAGTCCTTCAAATGGAAGAAACCCTTCGTGTTATCAAAGGAATTGGAACACACGTGAGTGTTTCATATGCTAACCTGTGTATATTCCCTGGTGTCAATTATCCAGAAAAGTTTAAAACTCTTGACTTCGAAAAATATGACGGGTTAGGAGATCCTTACACACATTTGAAGGTGTTTATTGGAGAGCTCGATTTTTATGCAGAGGATGAAAAGCTCAGGATGCAGCTGTTCCAGAAGAGTTTGACTAGAGAAGTCCGGTCGTGGTATACCAGAATAGATAACTCAAAGATCCATAGCTGGGAAGAGCTAGCGCACGCCTTCCTCACACAATATATTTTCCAGTCTCAGATGGCTCCTGACCGGTACAAGATTACTAAGGTCAAGAAACAGTCCAACGAGTCTTTCAGAGAGTATGCCCAGAGGTGGAGGCGCCTTGTTGCTCAAGTTATTCCTTCCATGACTAAATCAGAAATGGTCATGATATTCATAGACATACAAGAAGCTCATTTCTATGAAAGAGTATTAGCCCTCATCGGTAAATAATTTTCTGAAATGATCAAACACGGGGAGATGGTTGAGATGGGATTGAAGTCAGGAAAGATTTAAGACCTAGCTGCCCTTAAAGTTGTTGCTGAGCACATCCAATCCAGAAATTATGGAAACAACCCCCGGAGGGTCCAAAAAAAGAAAGAGGAAGATGTTTCCCTGATACTACAGGGTTAAAAAGGCAATCAGAGCATGCCTATCCAAAGGAGAAATTATACTCCCTTTCAAGCACGGTCTTCAAACCCTCCAATACCAAAAAGGGGAGAAATTAAATGCCCTCGAGTGTTCACACCCTTAGGGGATTCACTCGAGAATATTCTCACTCTTCTGACAACGCAGAAGAAAATCACGCATCTTCTTCCACCAGCTAGCCCTAATGGAATGGGTTTCAATGCTACTCGGAAATGTGTTTATAATGTCGGGGCACCTGGACATGATACTCAAGATTGTTGGGCCTTGAAACATAAAATCCAAGACCTGATAGACAACGGGAAATCGTGGTCACCAAACTAGATCAACCTCACGTTCAAGATAACCCTCTTCCTCAACACAAAGAGGAATAAGTCAACATGATTAATTGGAGCAATGGACAGAGTTCCAATTTCAACGGTGATTCATCTCAGACAACCAAAGACGGTGTTGAGAAGTTGGATTATGCCAAATTCCAGTTCGCAATAGAACATAAGATGAAAACTTTGTGCAATCAAATTGAGCAATTGGCAGAACTGGTGATCTATCAGCATCAAGTTACACGCCAGTACTTAGTCAACCAGGAACATGCTAATCTCCTTCATCTTGTCATGAATATTCCCTCGTCACCTTCAGAAAATGAAATGATGGAGGACAAAATGACAAAGAGAGCGAATGCCAAAGCCCATCGGGATTTTCCCAATCGAAGGGAATTTACATACCTGGGCCAACCTATGGAGGAAATCCTTCAGATGATAATCATTGAAGGAAGGATCACTTCTCTTCTACCTCCAATCAATCCCCGTTCAAGACGGTACAATTCTAATGGAGTATGTCAATACCACTCCCATTCTCGCAGTCACAGCACAGAAGAATGTTGGGCACTCCGCCACCTTATCCAGAATCTAATTGATAGTGGTGTCCTGCAACTAGCAGAAGATGATATCGTGCTGCGGGAGAGTGAGAATACCTGTCCCACTAACTGGAAGGGATTGGTAGCAGTTATATCCGCTGATGTGACGCCCCCAAATCTGGGTATCTTCCAACCCGACAGATGGTACTACACGGTGCTACAGTTCACACAATCATTCAATTGAAATACCTCAAAAGAATGAATATGTCTTATATATATTCAAAATAATATTAACATTCTCCCAGGTTCTTTATAACCGTTACATCTATTCTTGTCATAATATAAAATATTATCATTACAAAACCTATACTATTACATAGGTAATCTACGGGTTCTCCTTAGCCTTCCCTTTATCCTCACGGATCGTCGATTCAGATTCGGTCTTAGCTGCATTCATATGGTTCAAGCAAGAGTGAGCCTAACTAGCTCAGCAAGTACAACAATTCTAGGAAAATAGCATGCTTGAGACATAGGAATCATATATCTTCAATAACTGAATAATAGTTACGAAGTACTATCGATAATTCAAAATAGCACTTCTTTTCCTTTAAAACGTTTTACAACAACAATATTCAGTAAAACATCAATTCCGGTTCAAGACCGTGAGCATTTCATAAGTACTTTGAAAATGACATCCCGACACAAAGTCTGTAAGTCAGGCATAGCTTACGAGCACGTCTAGGTTATCAGCCTATAGTACTCTATGTTGATCAATACTACATTCATTAAACGTGAAAAATACGTTTAATTTGTGGCAACCTCATGTGCATGTCGTTTGACGACAAAACAATTTGGCATACTCAGTCTCCTTTTGAAAACCACAACAATATTAGTTTGGTAAATCATTGCACATACTTAAAAGATTAAAAGAAATTCAACATATCACAAGTCTAGCCAAAGGAATTGGCGTTGACTTCATCAGACATTAACTCATGCAAAGAATACATGAATCACAAAGCTTGTCCAAATCAAACTGAAGCAAGGGTTAGAGTACTTCCCTTTAGCGTCTGCTTACACATATAACACGTGCACTTTAAGTCTTTAAGGTCTCTACAGTAAATGATAACATACATAGCATATTAGGTCATGAATAATCATACATGGTTCTTAAAGAATCTTACCCTTCTTCTCAATCTAATTACGTATTAGATTTGTTTTTACTGGTTCAAGCTTTTCGTTACGTCATTCTTACGTTCCCATGCAATTGACTTTCTTGAACTCTATGTGATCATACTTAAGGTTTAATCAAGACTTGATAGTGTCTTATTAAGTTCATTAGTTAAGTGTTAACTATTCATGCTCAACATGTACAGCTTCTTTACTATCTAGATCATAAAAAAATTTGTTATTTGGCCACGGCTTATTACTATGTATGTACACTGCTGGCATCACTCACTCATTGGGGCACGAAAATCGGACTCGTATTGCTGCATGAGTCTCCTTTATTCTACTGCGTTGTGGTATAACTCTCCGATGAGGTTATGGCTTTTCTCGGCCAAGTTAGTATTTTGCTATGGCCATTCTTTATTGGCTTGGGCAGCTTAGCTGTGGCTAGCTCTGTGCACCAAAAAACTTTGACAGATTTTTCAACTTGTGAGATTCCCGGACTCGTAACTTCTTCGTTATAAGTCCGAATTAGCTCATTCAAGGGCCTACGATTCACAAATCATGTACTCTACGTGTTCATGCAATAATTTTATCTATTCGATTTCGTTTGCTAAAAATTCACCTATTAGTTCATTTTTAACGAAAACGATAAACGTTCATGAACGTTCAACGCTCGTTTCTTCGTTCTAAGTCGGAATCCGATCATTTTCGAGTCCGCAACTCTATAGCGCCAAATACGACTTGTCTCCATCGGAAACTATTGGGTAAAATCTAATTACGCACAACACGCAAGTATACGTGGTCAACAAGTAATAAAGTGAAAGTAGAGTATCGTTCCCACAAGGAATTGTTTAATAAAAATCACCAATTACTAACCCGTAACCAACTCAATCTTATTTAAACGAATGAATTTCAATTTATAAATAAACTAATTCTAATTACCCCTAGTTAAATTAAGATTACGGAGATTTAAGATCACAACTTCACTTATTGCTTCATTTAAGTTAACACACTTCTCATCAATTATTTTCTATCTTGAATTGTTAATCAAGAACACTAAAGCAGATAAAACCACCTCTCGATGCATAATACCCATACTCACTTAAATCCACAAATGATAAAATTAAGCAAGACACGATAATTAACTAATCCACTATATCTCTATGTGAATTACAATTAAAAAGGATTTAAAGCACAAGTTCTCTATACGATTACATGCAATGTTAGGTATATCTCTATCCTAGACATAAATTATGTATTCCAACGCCATGCAGAAAACACAATCACATGCTATTATGATTAGATCTAAATCTAAACTTCATCTCTCGAGTTCATATAGATTATCACGGTAATTTATGGCCAATCAATTAAACAATTAAGTCCAAATCAAAATAGGCAATCCTCACGATAGAACATAATAATTAATAGAGAAGCATATTAAAATAAACTATACAATAGGATCCATTGTAATCTCAAACAAATAATTAGTTCATTGAATTAAAACTAAGAATCCACAATTGAATAATCATTAAAAGATAAAGATAGATGAAGATAAGAAGATAGAATCTATTGTCTGTAGATTTGATGCTCCCTCCTTGCTTCTACTTTGAATCTTCAATGGTCTCCAAGTTGCTTTAATCTCCAAATCTAACAAGAACTAGTGTTTTGATCTAATTTACTCTAATCTAATCTAATGGAATCCTTTATCTAGTCTCTAATCTCCCCTGATCCTTATGATTCTTCTCCTTTTATAAGTCTCTTTATATGTCTTTAAGTCCTCTTGGAAGTCCTCTTGGAAGTCCTTATGTCAATCGGATCGAAATAATCCTTTCTGGACTCAAATTGGACCAAAATTCGCATTTTCGCGCATTTTCTAGGCATACCCCCACCCCGACGGGGGTCTAGGCTTGTTTTGGTCCCGCCCCGGTAGGCTAGGGGCCTGTCTTGTGACTTGCATGCCCACCCCGGCGGAGGTTTTGTGAAGGAAACTTTTCCACTCTGATGTCCTTTGGGAAAATAGCCATAACCTTTGATCCGGAAAGAGTTACGAGACCTACCACCTATCAAATTGAAGATATCGTCAATATCTACAACTTTCATTCTTTAAGATTTTAGAAATAATGGATGGATGAAGGTCGAAATTAGGCTGGAAGTGACTGCTATGCAAATGGCCACCCAAAACAGTGACGTTCGACGTCTGTTGGTACAAATGTCATAACTCTTGCATCCGAACTCTGATTGGAATGATTCAAGTCATTCCAGAAAACTAAGAAAAAGCTCTACAATGTAATCCAAATTCCAAACCAAGAACATGAAATAAACATAAAAGCCCAAACGATGTCCGGATTGCTTTTCTTTGCGATTTCATACTAATTCTTTGCGATTTCAACTCCCAAGCATATAATCTACAAAACGAACACAAAATGCATGAAACGTAACTAAGAAACATGAGATTAAGCAAATAATTCAAGTAACAGATACCGGATAAGAAGGTATAAAACCTACTTATCAAATACCCCCAAACGTAAACCTTTGTTTGTCCTCAAGCAAAAACACAAAACAATAATGCAATGCAATGCAACTAATCTACATGCCTACGAATCCAGCAGTAATGACAAAAACAAGTCTATTCAACCGGCCTTAGAAAAATCAAGTAAACACGATAATACATCATATCAGAACTCATTAGTAACTTCTCAATCAATCATCAAATCTTAGACTGTTATCATGAATATAGTGCGTGTGTGCTCCACAACAATGTTAACTGATATAAAATCAAATTTAACACATAACAAGTCTCTTCGAAGGCATCATATAGTGTAAACTCAAGAAATCCAAAAATAAGCTAGATCCAACTAAAATCAAATAATTACCAATATCACGGGTCAACATGGGATACTTATGCTTTATTTTTCATCTACGGGGGCTTTTTGCTCTTATTTCCCGTTTTATTCTTTTTTTTCTTTTGGTTTACATACACATAGCTATGCAATGTCTTATTCCCTTAGGCTTTTCAATGCTACCTTAACGAGCTTTAGACCAACGACTCCCAGACCATTAAGACCTTAGGGTGCTAGGTGTAAAGACAATCCCCTCGGGCTTACTTACTCAAGTAACAAAGGCCACAAAACTAGAGAAGCACGCCTTTTCTTTTTTTTTCTTTTTTCTTCTTTTTTTTATAGCTTATATACCCTAAATATTCCCCCAAACTTAGGTTCTTGTCTAACTTTAGCCATCACTATTTATTCTTTTCATTCTTTCATTCAAACCAGCATTATAGAATCCTATTATGTATCAATTTAAACTCAATCAATTAATAAGTTGTTTTTATTGTGCTAACCTTGATTATACCAGTTTCAAACAGGAAAAGATTCAATTCATAACAAGAAATCACATCAAAGCTATAATAATTAGTACTATACTTGTCTACTCAATTTCAATCTCATCATTGGCCAAAATAAACTGAACTATCTAACAGCTGGAATCATGCAAGATGAACATAGTAACTAACTATTATTTTTGAATTTTTGATTTGATTTTTAATTTTATTTTTTAAAAAAAAAAAAATTTTGTTAATAATGAACCTAAACTATATTAACAACATATGCAAAATAACATAACATAAACATGAAACTAAACATGAAATAACAAACTAAACTAAACTCCCCCAAACTTAGCAATTACAATGTCTTCATTGTAAGAATAAAGCATGAAGTGGACGAGGACTTCCCTGTAATCATTTAAGCTTGTGGTGATGGTGGTGCTGGCGGCGATGATCATTTTCCTATCCATTGAACCTCCAATACCTGCAATGAAGAGAGACAACATGGATTAGAATAACACTTGGATTTCTATCTACTAAATAAACTAGGAAAGCATATAAATAAATAAATAAATAATCCTGGGTTGCCTCCCAGTTAGCGCTTGAATTATAGTCTTTCAGCCTGACTTTGTCTAGTCAATGCTATCCAATTCCTCTTCGATAGTTGAGGAACTCTCCATCCATCAGAAATAATATAGCTTTTAGTAGGTTCCCATTTACGATGACCACTGCATTAAAGTCACCCAGCATGCTTTGTTTTGGTATAATCTCCATGAAGAAGGGCAAATAACTAGGTGATATCTCCATTGTATTTGTGATCATATTTGGGAATGAAAGTGTGTCTAACACAATGGACTCTTCGTATATCTTCGCTTTCTCATCCCACCACGGCTTTATTGTTGCCCTAGCTCTTATATCATAAAGAGCTTCGCCGACGACATGACTACCTAACAGGCATGGTTTTGCAAATCTAACCGGATCCTTGAACTTTGGTGCAGAAGGAAATTGGGGCACTAATAACATCGGCTCATCCTCGTTGGTACTCATAGTTAGTTCTTCACCGACCTTGTTGTCATTATCCCCATTTGTCTCTTTTTTTTTCAACATCTCGTGTCTCATCCAGTTGTAGATTTGGCTCGGGCACTTCATCAATCTCGGAATCCTCATCATAACACCAATTGTTTTGAGGATAGTTGTTCAAGGCTTTGAGCATTTGATCTACCTGGTTCTGTAGATTGTGACGTGATATCTCTTGATTCTGAATTGTCCGCTCTTGATTTATCCTCCTCTCCTCATTTGATGCTATGAACTTGGACAACAATTCCTCCAACTTTGACTTTTCTTCTTTTAATGGAGGTTGATATGAGAAATCTGGCGTGTATGTTGGATCTAGAATAGAGTATTGGTCTTGATAGTTGTAGCTCCATGAAGAATCCGGGTGATACCCCAAAACTTGATCATAATTATCATATGCATACTGATTGAGGTAGTTACCACCATACTGTACCGGCCAAATATTGATGGTGCATTGATTACTCAGGTGATTGTCAACATAATAGTCACAAATAACTGTAATCCTTCGACTCCTTTGGGCTGCAAAAACGTCCAACTTCCTCGAAAGTTCTTCAATCTGTGCTGACATTGCGAAAAGTGTCGCGAGTCTGTCAATCCCCGCTCCCCTTGGCTGAGTCATTCTTGCCATCCTTCGACTCCGTTGGGCTCGAATAACCTCCAACGTCTTTGAAGTTGCCTCAATTTGTATTGGCTCTATAGAAGATGTATTAAGTCCATCAATCCCTGTTTCCCTTGGTTGAGTCATGTTCGTGTATGGCCATTGATACGCAAAGTCATCCATGGTACCTGAAAAGAGAGAAATATAGGAAGAGAATTAAAAATAAAAATAAAAATATTTAAATTAAGACTAATTTGATTGAAATTAATATTGGCAAAGAGATATTAAACTAACTCCCCAGCAACGGCGCCAAAAACTTGTTGGGTAAAATCTAATTACGCACAACACGCAAGTATACGTGGTCAACAAGTAATAAGGTGAAAGTAGAGTATCGTTCCCATGAGGAATTGTTTAATAAAAATCACCAAGTACTAACCCGTAACCAACTCAATCTTATTTAAACGGATGAATTTCAATTTATAAATAAACTAATTCTAATTACCACTAGTTAAATTAAGATTACGGAGATTTAAGATCACAACTTCACTTATTACTTCATTTAAGTTAACACACTTCTCATCAATTATTTTCTATCTTGAATTGTTAATCAAGAACACTAAAGTAGATAAAACCACCTCTCGATGCATAATACCCATACTCACTTAAATCCACAGATGATAGAATTAAGCAAGACTCCCTAATTAACTAATCCACTATATCTCTATGTGAATTACAATTAAAAAGGATTTAAAGCACAAGTTCTCTATACAATTACATGCGATGTTAGGTATATCTCTATCCTAAACATAAATTATGTATTCCAACGCCATGCAGAAAACACAATCCCATGCTATTATGATTAGATCTAAATCTAAACTTCATCTCTCGAGTTCATATATATTATCACAATAATTGATGGCCAATCAATTAAACAATTAAGTCCAAATCAAAATAGACAATCCTCATGATAGAACATAATAATTAATAGCGAAGAATATTAAAATAAACTACACAATAAGATCCATTGTAATCTCAAACAAATAATTAGTTCATTGAATTAAAACTAAGAATCCACAATTGAATAATCATTAAAAGATAAAGATAGATGAAGATAAGAAGATAGAATCTATTGTCTGTAGATTTGATGCTCCCTCCTTGCTCCTACTTTGAATCTTCAATGGTCTCCAAGTTGCTTCAATCTCCAAATCTAACAAGAACTAGTGTTTTGATCTAATTTACTCTAATCTAATCTAATGGAATCCTTTCTCTAGTCTCTAATCTCCCCTAATCCTTGTGATTCTTCTCCTTTTATAAGTCTCTTTATATGTCTTTAAGTCCTCTTACAAGTCCTCTTAGAAGTCCTTGTGTCAATCGGATCGAAACAATCCTTTCCGGACTCAAATTGGACCAAAATTCGCATTTTGGCACATTTTCTGGGCATACCCCCGCCCCGGCGGGGGTCTAGGCTTGTTTTTGGCCCGCCCTGGAGGGCTAGGGGCCTGTCTTGTGACTTGCATTCCCACCTCGGCGGCGGTTTTGTGAAGGAAAAGTTTTTGCTCTGACGTCCTTTGGGAAACCTGCCATAACTTTTGATACGGGAAGATTTACGAGGCCTGCCACCTATCAAATCAAAGATATCGACGAGATCTACAACTTTCATTCTTCAATATTTAAGAAATAACAGACGTATGAAGGTTGAAATTGGGCTGGAGTGACTACTATACAAATGGCCACCCAAAACAGTGACGTTCGACGTCTGTTGGTACAAATGTCACAACTCTTGCATCCGAACTCCGATTGGAATGATTCAAGTCATTCCGGAAAGCTAAGAAAAAGCTCTACAATGTAATCCAAATTCCAAACCAAGAACATGAAATAAACATAAAATCCCAAACGATGTCCGGATTGCTTTTCTTTGCGATTTCATACCAATTCTTTGCTATTTCAACTCCCAAGCATATAATCTACAAAACGAACACAAAATGCATGAAAAGTAACTAAGAAACATGAGATTAAGCAAATAATTCAAGTAACAGATACTGGATAAGTAGGTATAAAACCTGCTTATCAGAAACCAATGTTTCCGAGTTCAAACACAAAATATGACTTCCATTCCGAGAATTTCACGAATTCGACGATTATCGTCCAATCGTGTGAATTCTGGCAAACTTCATTACTAATGATTTGTTCATCATTCTAAATTGATTCATTTCAATAACTAGACATCTCAACCTACATATTACAACAACTTATATTCAAATTAGGTTATGGCTTATTTCTTATAATTTCATAACTTAATTATTCTTCAATATAAGATTTTCATTTCCTTATGACTTATTCTTGAATTAAGTCATTTAAGCTACATTCTTGCATCCTATCAATCATACAAACTTCTTAAGTTCATCATAAGACAAGTCCATATATGTACTCCATAAGTTCATAACTTATTTAGGTTTAAGTTACTTATTCCTTGCTTATTCGGCTTAAGTCCATTGCTTATTCACTCCTCATAGGTTCTTAACATATATGTTCATTAGGTTACACTTCTCTTATCACCCTATTATGATAGAGATAGAAGAGATAAGATCATTTACCTTTGAAGACTAACTTCTCTTTCTTTGGAAATCTAACAATGAAGGTTGGACTTAAAAGTGCTTATCTTCTCTAACAAATAAGTTACTTTGCAAGGAGAGTTTGTTGGATGAAATTTGAACAAGCTAAATAATGAAATCTAACTTGCTATTTATAGAGCATTCAAGGGTAGGGCATTATAGTCATTAAGGCCTTCCACCTCCTTACTATTTCATACTTAACCCCTAAGTAATCTTGGCCATCACACTTAATTATTGCCCACCACACAAAGGTCTTGGTCACCACTTCACCCATGGGTTGCCCCATTGATCTTAATTAACTAGTGGATCATCATTTTGGCTTAGGTTGAGTTTGATTAACCAAATCTTTTTGGCATGCTTTAATTTAGTTTGGGCTTCCATTAATAAATACTTGGGCTTAATTATTACTCCCCCATGGTCTTACACCTTTAATCAAGTTGGTCTTGTAATTCATACCACATCCTACAATTCATTTCATTAGACTTTAATTCCTTAATGTTCTCGAATTAAGTTCGCATTCGAAATATTACATTTTCCATACTTAGATTATTATTACATAATCCATCTCACCTTGATATTATAACGTTATGTATTTCTCGGAAGTTCAAAAATAATTTTCGAGCGGTAAACGATGAATAGTGTTTTTCGGAAAATTTCTCAGAAAGCTTTTATTTTCGTCTTGGAAATTCAAACACTTTAATTCCATCACGTAGTTCAAATACTACGATGTTCCGACATCTCTAGGTTATAGAACGACATACATCTTATTAACACATAATAATAATAAATAATATTATTTTATTCATTGTAAACGTATTTACAAATGGTTCGATTTTTCGGGGCGTTACAGCTGAGGCCGATGACAGTGGTAAACCACTCACTATACCAACAATTCAACTCAGAGGAAGCAACAATCCTTTAAAAGTGGCCGCTCCAAAGCCAATCAAATTACCATGCAGAGCACAATATCCTATTGTCAACTTGCACAAAGTTCTATGGAATTATGGAGAAGGTGAAGGATCCACCTCGCATAAACTGCTACAATGTCGAAGGAGAATCCATTGTATCTTCCCCAACGGGTGATGAAGTCTACCATCAAATCAAAGGGGAAAATACCCATGGAGAAGATTGAAAAATTCCTCCACACTATGGGTCATAACGAAGCCAAGGTGGTTTTAAGCTTACAAGAAGCTCCACACCAAATTTCAATCCTGGACTTGGTTTTAGCTTTCGAGGATCACAGGAAAATCTTGATAAAGGTTTTGGAAGAAGCCTACTTACCGATATCAGTGGATACGGAAAAATTTCAGCACTTGGTTGATCACATTTTTAATAATAATGTGATATCCTTCAATGATGATGATATACCACCCGAAGGGACCGGTCATTGCAAGCTGTTACACATTGCGGTCTTGTCCTCCGGGTATATGCTGGCTGGAGTCTTGATAGATGGAGGTTCATCTCTAAATATCTGTCCATACGCTACATTGTTGAAGATGAATGTCAATCTCAACCGAATCTGGAGCAGCCATACGGTTATCAAAGCTTTTGATGGAGCCCTCCGGAATTCGGTCGGAGTAATTGAGTTAATAATCAAAATTGCTCCCCATACATTTTGCGTATCTTTCCACGTGCTTAAGATAGATTTAGGATACAACCTGCTCTTGGGATGACCACAGATTCATATGGCAGTGGCAGTCCCCTCCACCCTTCATCAACAACTGAAATGCATTATCAACAATAGCCTAGTCACGATCAACACTGAACCAGAGTGTTCTCAACATGGTGACATACCATACATCAATGTCAATTTAGATGTTGAACCAGTCAGTTTTCATGCTGTGGAAGTAAGCAATACCCAATACCATGCAATTGGATTGCCATTTCCCGAACCCAAGATTTCTGCCGAGGTAATGTCGGCTACTCCAGAAATGATGTCATTGGGTCATCAGCCGAGACAAGGGCTGGGTAAAGATCACCAGGGTATCAAGCATCCCATTCGAGTATACAGTCAAACTGGGATAGCTAGGATAGGCTATTCTACCAGTTCTGGTCATAAGAATCCTCATAAGCGTCAGCAGATTCCTTCAGCTTCAGCCACATGGAAATTATCTTCACCTGCAAATTCTGAGCCTGCACAACCTCAGGTAAAGGTGCCAGCCAATGTAATGGCTATGTTATTTCCCAAACCGGTACCGGTGAAGGTGAAAGAAGTCTTTGTTCCAGATCCCGCAGTGGAAAAGGAGGAACGAAGAATCAAGCAAGATATCGTCAAAATGATGTCAGGCATACGCATCATCGTTCATGATGAACATACAAACAGATACACCCCAGACAATGATTGCCCATACATAATGGCCATTATTCGGGAAAAGGAGGATGATGACAACCCCTCCATCACTGCAGTCCACCCGGACTTTACCCTTGCCAATTGGAGCAGCACTCCTTGCATTGGTCGACAAGGGTAAAACAAGAAGGAACTCTTTCTGCCCTGTAGATATCATAACTGCTTACTTTTCTGTACAGTACCAGCAGTTTATTCTGTCAGTATATGCTAACACTATGTATGATCAAAACATTTCATATATACTAAGTGAAAGAATATTTTTTTCGGGACCACGAATTTAGATGTGCTGTGCTTTGCGACGTCTGATTGCCTCTTCTCCACAAGGATTGTACCTTTTATGTAGAGATGAATTTAGCCTTGATGGAAATACATGAAGACATTGAGGTGCCTCCAGAAATTCAAGAATGGGTCAAAGATAAACCTAAACCCAACCTTGATCAAACCACTTCCTTCAATCTTGGAACCTTAGAAACCCCTAAGTTAATCCAGATTGGTTCAGACCCTACCCCAAACCAAATGAATGACATGGTTACGCTACTAACCCAATTCCAAGATGTGTTTGTATGGTCTCATGAAGACATGGTGGGTTTGTCCACTGACATTATCCTTCATTGCCTTCCCATTAAAGAGGGATTCAAGCCAGTCAAGTAAAAGCTCATGCGATTGAAACCTGAGTGAAGTTTAAAGGTCAAAGTTTTAACCAACTGAGTATAATAAAGAATGGAATAACAAAAGAAACCACCATGCATGCGATAGACCAAGACAGCAAAAGTTATTCTAACAGAATAATAAAGGATGGAACGGTCCGGCAGAACGCATACGAGATAGGATATTAAACAGAATAATAAATAATGGAACCGGGTCCAAACAGAACGCACAAATGAGGATATTAAGCGAATAATAAATAATGGAACTAGGAATTACAAGAAACAAAGCGCACAGGCATGATATTAAAGCAGAATAATAAAGAAACGAGAATATTAGAAGAATGTCACCATGTATAGGTAGCTCAGCGTATCTGAGTTATTCCAATGTAATAATAAATAATGGAATAACAGAAGTTCTTTTCATGAGTACAACAAATAACATCTCTTACCGTAAAAGAAACTGAATATAAGAGTAGCAGGGAAGTAGTAGAATACTTTTCTATAGGTTCTCTTGTAATTCTCTCTCTAGAGTTTCAGTGAATTCGTAAGAAATAATGAAGGAATGAGCTTCTATTTATAGAAGAATGGACTGCATAGTAACTAACTTATGAACGGTCCAGATTGATTTACTTTAAACGGATGATCCAGATTGGTTTACTATTAAAACTAAAAACAACGGTCCATACTGATTTACTATTAAAACTTTAAACCAGCGATCCATATTGATTTACTATTATATCTTCAACCAACGGTCTAAAAAATTAGCACATCTCCTCATTGAATAATATTGTACTCAAAAATGATTTGGACCGAAAATAAATATATCTTACGGGTGAATAATGCCCCGTGAATAGTAACTCGTGAATAGTAACTCATGAATAGTAACTCATGAATAGTAACTCGTGAATAGTACTCCGACACGAAAAGTGTCCCGAATACCCAATTGAACAATATATCCTCCAAACATCAATTATACTAACACAAATAAGTCCAACACAATGGAACTATAAAATTCATCTTTAATCAACACAAACTTATTCATCATTAATATTATAATTCACAATATTTAATAACCAGGTCGTTCCCAGGAAAGAGGGGGCTTTCCGATAAGGATTTCTCCTTATTGGCGCCGCGTGATTAGGTGACCAAACCTCTCCTCGATGAACTTCTAGACATTGTCGATATTGCAAATAATAATATGAATAACTTTGCCATCTCAATTATTGATTTAATAATATATCATATAATGCAGATGATACTGTAACAATAATTGAATCAATAATATGACAAATATGATGCGTGCAATTCTTTGTAGCAATAATTGACTATAGGTGAGTGACTTCTCACGTAAGCATCAATAATCAATCTTGTGTGCTACTATGCAACAACAGCATTCATTGTACTTTTACTACTAGGGTAGTTCAGCAGTTTTTTAACGGTAACACCTCGTAGTTATTTTCATAAAGTATTTTTGTTGTTTTCTCAATCAAACAATAATTACATTGTGGGGTCCACCAATGATTGTCTTGGTTGTACGAATATTTCCTATTAAAATGAATATTCCCCGACCAATCGAATATTATATAACAACTTGCGTACTTTGCAAAATTTATAAATATTACCCACAATTATAACATTATATCAAATCAATACCATAATATTCAAAAATATAATTCGAGAAAATTATTCTTTATTCATAAAAGTTGGGGTCTTACAACCTCCCCTTCTTATGAAATTTCGTCCTCGAAATTAGGGTACATACCTGGTATGTCGAAGAGATGAGGATACCTTGACTTCATCTCAGATTCTAACTCCCAAGTCATTTCCTCCACATCGTGGATTCTCCACAAAACTTTGATTTGAGGTATAACTTTGGAGCGTAGAACATGATCCTTCTTATCCAAGATTTTAACAGGTAACTCTTCATACGTTAAATCTTCCTCTATCTCGTCTGGTTCTAACTCAATAATGTGGTTCGGGTCTTTCACATATTTACGTAACATAGATATGTGAAAAACATTATGAACACGAGACATACTTAGGGGTAAGGCGAGTCTATAGGCCACAGTTCCCACTCGCTCAAGAATTAAAAATGGGCTAATGAATCGAGGATTGTGCTTTCCTCTCTTTCCAAATCTCGCAACTCCTTTCCATGGAGCAACACGTAACAACACATGATCTCCAATATCTAATTCTACGTCCTTTCGATGAAGATCAACAAAACTCTGTTATCGATCTTGTGAAGTTTTTATACATTGTCGGATCATTTGAATCTTTTCTGTAGTCATACGTACCAACTCCGGTCCCAACAAAGTTGTTTCACCCACCTCATCCCAGCATACTGGTGAACGACACTTTCTCCCATACAACGCTTCGAATGGAGCCATGCCAATACTTGCTTGATAACTGTTGTTGTAGGAAAACTCCACCAATAGTAAAAACTTGTCCCAACTTCCCTTGAAATCAAGGACACAGAGTCTTAATAGATCTTCAAGAGTTTGAATAGTCCTCTCCGATTGTCCATCGTCTCGAGGATGATATGCCGAAGCTAAATCGAAATCCGTGCCCATAGCTTTCGCAAACTAAACCAAAATCGTGAAGTGAATCTTGGGTCTCGATCGAAACTATGGATCTTGGCATACCATGCGATCTTACAATCTCATTTATGTACATCTGAGCAAGGCGTTCAAGTGTATAAGTTTCTCGTATAGGTAAGAAGTGAGCAGACTTGGTCAATCTATCAACAATGACCCAAATTGCATCTATGCCTTCAGAAACCTTGGGAAGACCAGTAAAGAAATCCATGGTAATGTGCTCCCACTTCCATTCTGGAATTTCAAGTGGTTGTAATGGACCTTTTGGTACTTGATGCTCCGTCTTGACTCGTTGACAAGTTAAACACCTTGAGATAAACTCTGTTATCTCTCTCTTCATATTGCTCCACCAAAATGTATGTCGAAGATCATGATACATTTTGGTACTCCCAAGATGGATTGCAAACGGTGTGTTGTGTGTCTCCATCATGATTTTATACTTTAAATCAGGGTCGTTAGGAACACAAAGTCTGGAGTTGACTCGAAGTATTCCCTCTTCATTGATTCTTGCTTCCACCATAGCACCTTCTTGCACTTTCTTCCTCATACACATCAACTCCGGGTCTGTAGCTTGAGCAGCTTTAACTTTATCAATTAAATTCGGTTCTACTCGTATATTCGCCATCATCACATGGGTCCCTAGATTTTTTAACTCTATCTCCATCCTTTGCAAGTCACACAAAATGGGCCTTTGCATTTACAATATCGCACTCGTACTTGCATATGATCTTCTACTCAATGCGTCAGCTACCACGTTCGCTTTTCCAGGATGGTATTGGATGGTATGATCATAATCTTTCAACAGTTCAAGCTAACGTCGTTGTCGCATTTTGAGTTCCTTTTGAGTGAAGAAATATTTGAGGATTTTATGATCCGTAAAGATCTCCACTTTCTCCCCATACAAGTAATGCCTCCAAATTTTAAGTGCAAAGACAACAGCTGTTAACTCTAGATCATGAGTAGAATAATTCCTCTCATATTCTTTGAGTTGTCTTGAGGCATAGGCTATGACTTTCCCATGTTGCATGAGAACACATCCCAACCCTTTGCCTGAAGCATCACTGTAGATGACAAATCCCTCTGAGCCAGATGGTATTGTCAGAACAAGTGCTGAAATGAGTCTCCTCTTTAGTTCTTGAAAACTCTTCTCACATTCTTCGCTCCAACCGAACTTTGTATCTTTCCGAGTCAGTTGAGTTAATGGAGTAGCGATTCGAGAAAATCCTTCCACGAATCTCCGATAATAACCAGCTAAACCGAGAAAGCTACGTGCTTGATCATTTCGATTTAGGTTGCTCCCAGCTTTGAATAGTTTCAATATTTGCCGGGTCAACAGATATTCCACGACTTGATACTACATGCCCAAGGAATGCTACTTCCTCAAGCCAGAACTCGAATTTCTTTAACTTAGCATAAAGCTTGTATTCACGAAGCTTTTGGAGTGTCAGCCTCAAGTGTTGCTCATGATCTTCACGGCTTTTGGAATAAATAAGGATGTCATCAATAAAGACGACCACAAAGTGATCCAAATATTCCTTGATTACTCGGTTCATCATATCCATGAAGGCAACAGGAGCATTAGTTAATCCGAAGGACATGACTAGAAATTCATAATGCCCATACCGAGTTCTGAAAGCCGTCTTTGGAATGTCATCGGTTCTAATCTTCAATTGGTGATATCCGGAACGAAGATCAATCTTTGAAAAGAATTTGGCTCCTTGCAACTGGTCAAATAGGTCATCAATACGTGGCAATGGGTACCTATTTTTGATGGTGAGATGATTCAACTCCCGATAATCAATACAAAGTCGCATACTCCCATCTTTCTTCTTCACTAATAGAACATGAACACCCCAAGGAGACGTACTAGGACGAATGAAACCAATGTCTAACAATTCCTGCAATTAGGTCTTTAACTCCTGAAGTTCAATAGGAGCCATTCGATATGGGGCTTTGGAAATGGGTTTTGTACCAGGTTCAAAGTCGATACAAAATTCAATTTCACGCTCTGGGGTAGTCCAGGAAGTTCTTCAGGGAATACGTCAGGAAATTTATTAACAATAGAAATATCGTTCAAAACTGACGTATTTTTGTTTAAATCTGTGACATGAGCTAAGAAAGCTTGACACCCGTTTTTCAATAAATGAATAGCTTTATGGCTTGAAATGACCGTGATTGATTTTAATGGTTTGGTCGCTTGAATTCACATAATAGGTTGATTAGGAATATGAAAACTAACAACCTTACGAAAACAATCAATTTTTGCATGATGAGTAGTTAACCAATCAATCCCTAGAATTACGTCAAAAGCAAGTATTTTTAAAGAAATAAGATTGACAGGTAATGTGCGGTTATCGATTTGAATCAAACAAGACTTATAACCAGTGGATGTAATGAAGGTTTCTCCCAACGGAGTTTCCACAGATAAGTCAAAGTCTAATTTCTCCGGAGTCAAATTTAATCGTTTAGCGCAAGTAGGAGAAATAAAAGAAT
Source organism: Panax ginseng (assembly GCA_020205605.1). Taxonomy (NCBI): domain Eukaryota; kingdom Viridiplantae; phylum Streptophyta; class Magnoliopsida; order Apiales; family Araliaceae; genus Panax; species Panax ginseng. The sequence continues at coordinate 56,896,387 of CM035145.1, forward strand.
GGGTAGAACCGGTATCAAATAAAGTATAGACTTCGCTAGAGTTTATGATAAGCTTACCCGTGATGACCTCATTCGGGTTCCTTGCTTTACGGGAGCACATAACAAACGCCTCCTCACACTCACGGGCTTTGACTTTTCCGGGGATGACCTTTGGTGCCTCCATCCTAGCTGAACTTGTCTTCGGTGAATGACAAAATCGGGCTAAGTGATCTTCTTTTCCATAATTATAACATTCTTTGGACGGTATCACGCAGTTTGGACTGATATGTCCCTCCCCTCCACATTTGAAGCATATGATAGGTGGTCAATCTCCTTCCTTAACAACGGGTGCTGGTGCTGACGTCCTTCCATTATTGTTGAATCTCCTCTTCTTGAAATGTCCATTCTTATTGTTTTGGTACGATTACCAATCAAGTGGTTACCATTTATGGCCTGTTGATTCCCTCCACGCTTGTTGTCACCGCTTCGATGACTGCTCTCATTTGGTTGCGTTGACTCGTTATCGCGCTCCACTAACTGAGCCCTATTTACAACATCTGAATACAAACACAGTTTATGAGAAATAAGATGTTGACGTATCTCCGGCTTCAAACCTCTTAAAAACATCCGTGTCATTCTCTCTTCATTATCCACCAAGTGGGACGCAAACCGGGACAACTCGGAAAACTTGGCTTCATACTGCGACACGGTCATATTATTTTGCTCCAACTTGATGAATTCTACCTCTTTTATATGACGAATACTTTCGGAAAAGTACTTGTCGTTGAATAGTTCTTGGAACTTTTCCCAAGACATCTTGGTCTGGCGGTTGAGTTCCGATTCCCACCAAGATGTCTGCCTCTCCTCGTAACATAAAGGCGGCAAAGGAAACCTTTTGCTCCTCGGAGCATCCCAAGACATCAAATATCTTGGTGATCTGCTTTATCCATGTTTCCGCCTTAAGTGGTTTTGGCTCTCCAATAAACTCCGGTGGTCTGGCTCCTTGAAGCTATTTAGCGGTGACCGTCCGAGAGTTTTCAGTGTTTCCACCTACATTTTGGACAGGAGCCGCTCTCGCCTGCTGTTGCATGAATTGCATAAAGCCTTTGAACATTCCATCATTCATCATTTGGTCAGTGTTGTTGTTTGCATGAGGATTGTCGCCTTCTTGATGCACATTATCCTGATTATTGATATGTGGTGAATCAACGGTCGCATTTGCTCCATTGCTATTCTCAACATTCTCAGATGTCATTTTCAGATACTGCCACAAAACAAAAGGTTAATTGACATGTAACATATTATCCCTATATTACGTGAGACCAATTAAATACCAAAAAAAAAAAACTTAGGTAGGTCATACTAGCGAAGGAATTCCCCGTCTCTCCCCTCCTAGTTCTATTCTCACATCTTAGCCAGGGATCATATCCCTAAGCTTTGATACCAACTGTGACGCCCCCAAAATTAGGTATACATCACCCATCTTGAGTCACCAGATACATGGTACAGAATTCAAATACAACTTAATAATACAACTGTTGTGTACAATACGACAAAACATAAACTGTGAGTTTGAATACAAATATTGTCTACTAGAGATTATACAAACTCAAAAGGAGTCCTCATTACAATTATTATCACACTATTTCACAGAATAGTGAGGACTATTAATGTACCATCTAGGACCATCACTCTGTTCCCCGACTAGTCCCAGCTACGTTCTCATTTCCTGAAGAGAACAGTGAAAGAAAGGGTGAGCTCAACTATCCCAGTAAGAAATATTATGACTAAGATAATACAGAATAATTTATCGTTAGCCTTCAACAGTGTTAAACTGATAAAATATAATAACTATCAAGTTTAACTGCAGTGGAACAAGTAATCCATTAGAAGAGTCAAGTAGGGAATAAAATCTACTATCTTCTATGATTTAAAAGGTTTTCATCACTTTTATCATGGGACTCAACTTAATAAATAATCCACATCATCGAATCACCCCCGCACTCTGCCCGAGGATATTCTTTAGTATCACGACCACAAATTATCCCATGCACTACGGGCAAGGACATTCGTGTATTCATTAATGGTCATGATCATGCCAACAACTGTCCATCAATGCACTACGGGCCAATGATGACTTTTATCACATCATTTGTAACATTACGGTCATGATTACACCGAATAATCCCTGGTCATAATCATACCAAGTCTATCATGCACTCACGGCCACAGATGACTTTCAACAAAATATAAACATGAGGATGATGACAATGATATAAGAATTCAATAAAACAAGTTCAAGAATTAATTTATCTAGAACCGATAACGTCCAAATTGTCAACATGATACTGCTTTGTAGAGTAAAATTCAAGAATGCTCAAAAGAATATTTCCATGAAAAGATACTGGATGAAGCGCAAATATCAAAGATATTTCACTAATTTCATGGGTATAGAAGTCAAAGTTTTAACTAACTAAGTATAATAAAGAATGGAATAACAAAAGAAATCACCATGCATGCGAAAGACCAAGACATGCAGTGAGTTATTCCAATGAATAATAAAGGATGGAACCGGTCCCGCCAGAAGCGCAGCGAATGTGATATTCAATGAGAATAATAAACGCCTGAGCGGGATATTACGCGAATAATAAATAATGGAACTAGGTCCGGCGTAAAGCGCATGCAGACGAGGATATTTAATAGAATAATAAAGAGCGGAATATTAGAAGAATGTCACCATGTATAGGGTAGCCAGCGTATCTGAGTTATTCCAACAGAATAATAAATAATGGAATAATGAAGTTCTCCTCATGAGTACAACAAATAACATCCCTTAAGTAAAAGAAACCTGAATATAAGAGTAGAAGGAAGTAGCGAGAATACTTTTCTATAGGTTCTCTTGTAATTCTCTCTCTAGTTTCAAATTGAATTCGTAAGAAATAATGAAGGAATGAGCTTTTATTTATAGAAGAATGGATTGCATAGTAACTAACTTATGAGCGGTCCAGATTGATTTACTTTAAGCAGACGATCCATATTGGTTTACTACTATAAAAATTAAAACAACGGTCCATCTTGATTTACTATTAAAACTTTAAACAAATGATCCATATTGATTTACTATTATATCTTCAACCAACTGGCCTAAAAAATTAGCACATCTCCTCATGGAATAATATTGTACAAAAATGATTTGGACCGAAAATAAATATATCTTACGGGTGAATAGTATAGTAACGTGAATAGTAACTCATGAATAGTAACTCATGAATAGTAACTCGTGAATAGTAACTTGTGAATAGTACTCTGACACGAAAAGTGTCCTGAATACCCAATTGAACAATATATCCTCCAGACATCAATTATACTAACACAAATAAGTCTAACACAATGGAACTATAAAATTCATCTTTAATCAACACAAAGTTATTCATAATTAATATTATAATTCACAATATTTAACAATCAGGTCGTTCCCAGGAAAGAGGGGGCTTTCCGATAAGGATTTCTCCTTATTGGCGCGCAATTAGGTGACCAAACCTCTCCTTGACAGAACTTCTAGACATTGTCAATATTGCAAATAATAATATGAATAACTTTGTTAGTCTCAATTATTGATTTAATAATATATCATATAATCTGGATGATATCGTAACAATAATTGAATTAATAATATGAGAAATATGATGCAAAGAATTATCGTAGCAATAATTGAGTATAGGTGAGTGACTTCTCACGTAAGCATCAATAATCAATATCGTGTGCTCTCTTTGTGCAACTACATATTCTTGTGTACTTTTACTACCGGGTAGTTCAACAGTTTTAACGGTAACACCTCCGCCATTATTTTCATAAAGTATTTTTGTCGTTTTCTCAATCCGACAATAATTCCGTTGTGGGGTCCACCAATGATTGTGCCGTTGTACGAATATTCCCTATTAAAACGAATATTCCCCGACCAATCGAATATTATATAACAACTTGCGTACTTTGCAAAATTTATAAATATTACCCACAACTATAACATTATATCAAATCAATACCATAATATTCAAAAATATAATTCGAAAAAATTATTCTTTATTCATAAAAGTTGGGGTCTTACATTATCGGTTTAGTTTACTTCACAACTATTGAATCGTTGTAGAAGTGATGTATAAAGAAAATATTTAATTCTTTCAACTAATTATATTTATAATTGTTATTACTTGTTGGGCACCCAAATGCTCATTCTTGCTTTAAATTTAAATGTTTTCAGTTAGGCATGATCAACCCGAAGGTTCAGACAAGAACAAGTAAAAAGGAAAACAAACAGAATATGTTTAATGGTATCATTTGTAATAGTTAAATTGTATTAAAATAATGATATGTATTATCTATCATGTAAAGAATTATAGTAAAGGTTGCGTACTTGGGATTAGACTTTGATATATGTAAATTAAGTTTGATTTTTATATTATTGTTATTATTATTAGTATTATTCCGCTCATAGAAATGGTATCGTGAAGCACCGAGTTCGGGTTTCATGTACTTGAATTTGGGGGCGTCACAATATGGTATCAGAGCTTTAGGGTTAGAAACCTTAGGTGGGATAGACCTTAGGCTATAACCTTAGAACAGAGGAAAACGTTGAAAACACAAATAACTCATATAGAGTTTATAAGGAGATGAATTGAATAAATTCATCGTAAAACAAAATAAAAGATGACTAATATAAAACTATTATGTGTTGTGTGTATATATTATATGCTAATTAAGATAATTTATGTGTTTAGATGTCAGATATAAAAGGATTAGGATACCCTCATATCGTAAAGAAGGAGTCAACCTCTATAACCGAGCCAATATCAAAGCCAATAGCTGAAATAGAGGTTCATATTGAAAGCTACCTCAATGAGGTGGTTATTTTAGAAAATGTAGTACTGGTATAACTGATAGGTAGAGTATAGTTAAAGAATATATGGTCAAGCTCGAGTTCTTAAAACTCATACTTATGGTACGTTCATGACTCATAATTATACAAAATTTTTAAACCCCTCAGTGAATGGACGCCAAAGGTCTGACTAGGATAAGTTCTTAAACTTATATGATTGTGGTAAGTTCTTGAACTCATAATGTGTGGTAAGTTTGACGAACTCAGTATAGTTAGATGTGAATGAATTACTAAGGATGATAGTAATATGTAGACACTACAAAAAAATGGGCCTTTAGCAACGATTTTTTGGGCAACGACTTTATAAGTCGTTGCTAAAAGTATATGTTTAGCAACGAAATTTGTCCTTTGTTGCAGATTGTGTCAGGCTTTCACTTTTTGCAACAAAATTCATAAGCCGTTGCAAAATTTCGTTGCTAATTCTTTGGCGGGAAAAAATTTCGTTAGAAATTCGTTGCAAAATTTTCAGCCACTTGATTTCCCGTCATCGTGGGAAACGAAAGTTTTTTTGTTGCTAAAAATGGGGCTTTAGCAACGATTTTTCAAGCAACAACTTTATAAGTCGTTGCTAAAAGTGTATGTTTAGCAACGAAACTTGTCCTTCGTTGCAGATTGTGTCAGACTTTCACTTTTTGTAACGAAAATTATAAGTCGTTGCAAAAAATTAGAAACAAAATTCGTTAGAAAATTTCTAACCACTTGATTTCTCCTCATCGTGGGCAACGAAAGTTTTTTTGTTGCTATATTTCGTTGCCTAATATGGACCACATTCATTGACAACAATTTTTATTTTCGTTGCCTATTTTATACAACTTTTTACAACGACTATTAAAATGTTGCCTTAAATTAAGATAATAATAATAATAATAATAATAATAATAATAATAATAATAATAATAATAATAATAATAATAATAATAATAATAATAATAATAATAATAATAATAAAGTGAAAAGATGTTAAGACTTTTAGGTTTTGCTACTTAATAAAAAAAAGGTAAAAGGAAGATAGAGTTAATATGATAGTGAGAGATTAAGAACATATTTGTTTGTACAGTAGCCAATCCTTTTAGTTCCCTTTTTACTATTTTTTTTTACAGATTTGGTTAAATTTTCTAACGAAAGTGCCCTGACCATTGAGTTATGAGAATCCCCTACCTCCAAAACAAGACTTTCAAAAGAGTTATTTAACTGTATAGTTTTGCCTTTGTCCACAAACAATTCTCACATCCTCTTATGAAAATTCTATTGCTTCATCTTACAACATCATACTGGTCTTATTTAAACAATCACTTCCACTTATAATCAGCCTCTCATCCTTTTTATCAACCTCATTACGAACAAGATTTTTCATATAAGGATTTACATTACATTTTGCACATAAGAGTTTGAAGTTTCAACAACTCCACTTGCAGGACCCCCTTTTTTTTATTCTTCACAACTATCCACTATTTCCTTCATTAATTTAATCCAAATCTTTTTCTCAAACATTTAATGTGCATGCCAATTAGTGAGTATTGACTGTAAAATTACCCCATAAATAAAAGCATATACTCAGTTTGTATCATGAAAAGTGTTATAAATTAAATTCTTTGAGATTTGAAATTATGTTATGCAATAAAACTGTTGCTAATTAAAACATAACCATAACAATAAAAACAAATAAAATGTTGTTTATATAGAGTTGAAATCAAAAAACCATACAACAATCCAATCAAATAAACTGCTGTCTATATGGAATCTTGACGATTAATATGAGATAGGTGAAAACCAACTAATTCATCCACATGCATAAAAACCAATGGAATAATCTATATCACAGGCAAACTTAGATCCCAAAAAAAAACCCAAATAGAGAAAGGAACAAAGAATAAGATTGAAAAGGAAAGACTTACTAGAAGCATCTCCATAAATTTGCTTTATATAACTTTGATATGCTAATTAACACTTTAATTAATACACGTTAGAGGATTCAACTTGAAATTAATTGAACCCAAACTAGTTTGCTTCAAAATTTATCCCGCAATCACCCCCAATTTTTTTTGCTTCAGCCGATGGTGATAGAGTATGGAGAGAGAAAACGTGATAGAGGATTTAAAATTAACAAAATGCATACCTGTGACTCTGTGAGATGAGTCGATTTGAAATTTAATAAACCCAAACATTTTGCCTCAAAGCTTCTTCCTTAGTCACCCCCTCAATTTTCCTTCAATCGGCTTAAGAGAGTACACGGAGATGGAGGATTTTTAGTAAAAGTTGGTAGAACTTTGAGTAGGACAGGTTAGGAGGAAATGGTTTGGAACGGATGGACATGGAATGAAGATAAGCAGGGAAGTTATTCTTGGTTTAGCTTTCCCTTATCAGATAATGGCTTAGCTTAGTATCCTTTATGATGCCTAAATAGTCTCCAACTCATGCTTAATAATTTAATGACTCAGCATTAAGAGTTTAAATGAATCGAGTCGAGCCGAATATTAAGTTGTTCAGATTTGGTTCATAAAATTTATGAAATATAAAATAAGATTTGATTGAGGCTCATTTAGGTACTGAGTCGAGCACCATTTCGAATTGAACCCGAACAGTTTCAACTTTTCGAACGAATATGATCCGGGTATCAATATAAAATTATAATTTAAGAAGGTTCGAGTAATTTATCGAACGTTAAAATTTGCTCATATTTGACTCATTTATATTTCGAGTCGAGCTCGAATTGAACTTTTAGTCAGTGAGTCTTTAATCGAGTCCCTAACTATTTGCTCATTTTCTGATCTTACTCAACATACATGTTAATTCCTTATTTCATAACATATACACTATATATATATATATATATATATATATATATATATATATATATTACATTATACGTATTTCAATACCCACACAATATATATTTGGAGCGAAAATTCTTGCGAGAAAAAAAAAAAAAATAATAGGTCTTTTCGGCCCATGTTTGTTTGTAATTTATGAATTATTATAATTCATGAGATTATAAATTCAAGACTATTAATGTAAGATATTATTAACTTTTGACAATTAATTTGAGATATTTTAAACTTTAATTTAAGATTATTTTTAAAATTTATAAAAATAATAAATCTCAAATGAGTAATTTTAGATAATTTATAATATATTTTTATTCCAAATTATAATATTATTCTTGACTTTTGAATAGTTAAGCTCAAACATGTATCATATATCTCTATTCCAAATTATAAGGTTATTATTGAGTTTTGATTGATTGATTTGAGATATTTTAAAACTTTAATATAAGATTATTTTTAAAATTTATGAAAAATAATAAATCTCCAAATCAGAGTAATTTTTAGATAATTTATAATATATCATTATTCCAAATTATACGATTATATTGATTTTTGAAAATTGATTTGAGAAATTTTAAAATTTTAATTTAATATTCTTTTTTATATTTATAAAAAATAATAAATCTCCAAATGAGAAGTAAATAGCCTTAGAATAAATATAAGGAAGTATATAGCACTATGTTGGAGCTTCAAAATCAACTGGATTGCAAATTTTGTAACTTAATAAAAGTTGCTCTGCAATTGCAATTTCATAATATTATGCTCACTACTTAAAATAAATTTTAAGTTAATTAACATTTTATGTGACAATGTTAGAATATTGAGTAACACTTCTCGTAACAAAAAAAAAGGGTTCTTGTACATTTTTTATATACCCTCCGTCTCTAGGATAAAATTCTTGGTGAACTTTTCACGATATTAAGAAGATGAATAAAATGACAAAATTACTCATAATAATGTCATTAAATATGGAGAGAAAATTAGAATAAAAAAAAGTATGAGATATTTAATGCTACGGGTATATTAAAAAATATGGGTAAAAGTTTGGTTATTAAAGAAAATGGACATTTAACATGGGACTACCCAAAATAAGTAATAAGAACTTTTATCATGGGACGGAAGGAGTATAAATTTTATATATTAGTTATTCATATAATGATTGCTTCAACATAAAAATCTTTTAGAACACCCACAAATAAGAAAACAAACTCTTATTTTTTAAATTCCATAAAATTATTTAACTTAAGCACTCAAAATTATACATGTATTTTTTTAAATATACCAACGCTGTAACACTTATTTATATAAATAGTATAAAACTCATTATATACAAAATATAAGCAGTAACTCATCATATTGTACAAATTTATTTGCATATAAATCATAAAATATAAAATTTATATTTACTTTCTACAAAATTAATTTATCACAAACAATTTTTTAGATAATTGTTGATTTTATAATTTCATTAATATTGTAATGCATATATATATATATATATATATTAAATCATTAAATATTGTTTGATTTTCTACATCCACACTCATAATTTCATTTATTCCCCCAAATAATATTTCAATTTTCTTATCGTTATAGTTTATTCCCCCAAATAGATCTCAGATCCATCCTCGAAAGCTCGAACCATTCTCTGTATCCCAACCATCTCCGATCCATCCTCTCCCACCGGCCATTGTCACTGATCCATCTTCTGATTTCTCGTTTCTCGTTTCTCGTTTCTCGTTTCTCGTTTCTCGTTTCTCTTCAAAGGATTCAGTCGTCTCTTCACTCGCCAGTCGCCGACTCCAAAAATTTCTGAGGTAATTTTTCTACCAATTGGGCTCGGATGGTATATAAACTGAGTTTATTTTGAACTTTAGTCAATGAATTTATCTCGACTTATGTGGATTTGTCTATATATGGGTGTTTACTGTTTAGGGCTTTATTTTTATTTTTATTTTTTAGTTGTGCTTGATGATTTTATAGTTTTTGATGATATTTTCATATTCTGGTTATATTCTTGGCCCGTGAGTATGGCCATTATAGTTTTTATTGGTACAATTATATGTTATGGAAATATTATTTGGTTTCTCTCTTTGTCTCAAGTTAATTCTAACGAAATATTAATATCTGCTATTCAATTTATGTTTATTTTTATATTTATTTTTTGTTTGTGGTGTTTGTGATGAATATTTGGGTTGTTTGCAAGGAAGCCATTTTCTCCATTATGGGCAATTATGTTGCGTCTTATGGCATGGAATTAGTAACATTTGAATTGTAACAAGTGTAACCTAATGCCAGTTTTTGTGATTGTTCAGTATCGTAATCCTATGATGAGACTGTAAGTCTGAGTTAGTCTTTACTTTATATGCACCTTTTGTTGTTTAAATTTCTTCTCTTGGTCTTGTACCGCTTTTTGGATTGTTCATATCCTATGTTTTATGTATCCTGATTTTAGTTGTGATGTTCGGTGTCTTAAGACAAAAAACTCATAGAATTAACATAGAACATAATATCTTATTAAATGATATTTGAATCATCTCTGGCCTTCACCATCACCATTAATTTTTGGGGATGGTATCAGATATATTGAAGAGAAGAGATAACTTTGATATGATATCTTTTTCTTCGTTCCTTCGTTGCCATTTTTTCCCAGACCAAACTTTCAATTTGCTCGGCTTCTTGTAGGCCTGGTAACAGTAGTGATACTTATAAATTTGAATTGAAGTGTAAGATTAATTGATGATGTGGTGCTGTAGCAAACTCAATAACAAACGAAGAGAAAAAGGATTCAAATTGAAACTTTGGATCAATATTTTCTTGAAATTTACTTGGCCCCAATGCATATTAAAAGTAATAGATCATTCTAGGCTTATGCAGAGAATTGCACTAATTTTATATACATTGTTCTCTAGAAGGCACTCCTTCAGATTATGAAGTGAATAGACCCATTACTATCAGCTTAATTAGGAGAACTATGAGTAAGAAAGTGCATTATTTTCAATGCTACCCCTCTTGTTTCATAAATCCAATGAGCTGTCGAAGGGTTTGTTTGGTTAGTAGCGTTTGCGGTATTTAGAGTCCAAACACACAACATCATTTTTGGTCCGTTGCATTTGAGTATTAAACAATGCGTTTGTAAGTTAAATAAGGTGTTTGTAGATTAACAAGATTTTTAAGTGCGTTTGGACTTTCAAACTCTCTAAACACACTAAACATTCCAAACATCGTTTAACTAAACCCTCTAAACACACTAAATGTTCCAAACATCGTGTAACTAAACATACGCTAACATTGGTTTTGTGACTTGCAATGCTGCAGTATTATTCTTTTTCTCCTATTTTTAGCTAATAATAATTCTACCTTTTTTTTTCTTTCTAAATTTAGACTGAAATAAATTAAAAAAATAGTTACAAAGTACACGGGTCAAACCCCAAGCAGTATACCCTAGCCATCATAGACATGCCCTATGATGGCTATAGTAAACCAAAGCTAGACACTAGCATACAAGGAACAACAGGAAGCAACAACAGAATAACCAACAAATGGCATGAAAACAATTAAAGCAACTGTAACAACCAAAAAGAAGCAGAGCAGCTCAGCAAGCAGCACACTGCAGACCCAACGCAGTAGAATCAAGCCAGCTACACTGCTCTGCAACAAAAACAACACAAATCGAAACCCCTATGACAGAATAGCAACTGAACTGAACAAAGCAGCAGAAGCAGCAGTGTTTAGGTAACCCATTTGTCAAGCCTGCCACCCAACACAACAAGCCCCTTTAACCCCCAACAGTCAAACCAGCAGCAATGCACAGAAACAGAAGAAATGCTCAGCCAACTCCCAGCAGCTCCCAACCTGGAGCAGCATATCACCTGAAACCAGGACCCAAAGCCTGCTAGCCCAGCAAAGGAACCCAAAATAGATGGAATCCGAGGAAAACAAGCCCAGCAGCAGCAAAAAACAGACAAGGGGATTTCAACACTATAAACCAGAGAAGCAACGTTAACCCCTAGCAGCAACTCCCCAGCTCAGGTAACCCAGTCACATGCCTGCCCACACTAGCAGTGCAGCAACACAGCATAGCAGAGCAGCTCCCCAGACATTTTCCCATTGCAGAGTAGCTCCTAACCCAGCAGAGAGAGATAAAATGATACTGGAAGGCAACATTTTTTTGTTCCTTTATAATCAGAAGTGCTCTTTATGTCATCAACAATTTCAGCCCAATCACTATTGGAATAAGCAATTAAATCTCAACTTTTTGCTAACTTAGAGTACATGATCTCATAATCAAGTGTCCCTAGTATTTCAACTTTCTTTAGCAGCTCTACAGTGGACAATTTCTTTTTGTTTCTTTTTGTCCCAAAAAAAATGGTTATGTTTCTTTTTGTGATGTGTGCTTTTATGTGACACTTTATGACCCTCAATGCTTATTATTTGTTTTTATAGATGGCTGATTTATCCACCTCTGAAATAAGGACTGAATTTGAAGAGCAAAAGTGAGTTCTTGAGTGAATTACATGAGCGACTTGGGGATGTAGAATATCAAATTAATGAGGGAGAAAAGTTGAGGAAGAAACTTCATAATACAATTTTAGTAAGTAAGTTTATTTTCTCTTGTTGGTTGGACCATGCTTCTTTACTGTATTGGTACTAATTATTTCCTACTGCATGAACTGAAAGGGAATATTCATGTATTTTGCAGAGTTCGACCTTTGTTGCCTGATGATTGTCATGAAACAGAATATGTTGTCTCTTTTCTTACCTCAGGAGAATCATTTGGTCAAGCATTGCTTTAACACAAAACGGTACGGGTTCCAGTTATTTATTTTGTCATTAGGATAAAATGTTTTATGCTAATCATCTTTTGGGCAAGGTTAACATGCGTCCAAATTGAACTGAACTTGAAAATCCACGGTTAAAAAACTTTGCTCCCTTCAAGTTACATGTGATGTCCCTTTCATCCACGAGGTTTCAATTTGCAAAGACGCATCGCGTGTAAACTTGAACAACAGAAAATTTATTTTATCAAAATTTAGTAATCTTTAGTTTCATTGTCATCAATGAAGTACTTAAAATTGTCCAGTTTTGCATAATAATGACATATTTATAAGCAATTTTTTTACACTGTTAACAACTTTCAATTACTTCTTGTTCACTAGGTCATTATTATGTACTAAAGTAATTATGGAGTACTGTATTCATTTGAGGATTCAGGCCAGATATCCAACCTAATTTTGTTTTGAGTTTTCAATTTTATTTCAAGGCTAGTGGTCCAAGTTTGTGTAACCTGCCGTTCCATTCAGAATTGAAATGAATTTCTAAATTTGGTCGAAATTTCCTTTGAAGTGGTACTTCTAAATTACTTAACACATGTAATTGCATGATGCACTTACTCCTAGTCAAGCAGATTGTGAAGTTCGGTTCCGATATTTCCTTTTTGGTGCTTGTTTTTCTTCCAATCCTATCGGTGCACAAGCCTCTCATGTTTGTAACATTTGTTAAATATAAAAATTTTAGAAGACCGTGAGATGTAACGAAAATGAGCCTCTTAAAAAAGGAGTTTGATCATATTTTGTTAAATTATGTGAAAAATATTCTTCTTGTTGTGTTGGAAATATGTTGTATTTATTTAGCAAAAAAAAAATGTAGTATTTAACTCTCGTGTGAACAATAATATAATATCCTTTTTGTACAAATTTTTAGTTCTTGTTTTTTTGCAACTCATGTCAAATTTACGTCATTATTACAGTACTTCTCCAACATCTAGTATTCATTAAAATGGTGTGTCCCTAACATCATCTTTATATTTAAGGAAGTGAAGTTGGATATTTCCTCCTCAACGTTAAGGAGCTGCTAATCTTGAACGAGCTCTAAATAAGGCAAGCTTTTCTTAAACTACATCACTTTTAGTTGCTTTATTCTCTCAATGCTATGAGACAGATTATTTCTTACTTTTCAGTTTTTCCTAAAATTATATTTATACAACCCATACATACCATGCTGTTTCTAACTAAAAAAAAACAAACATTCATCTCAAACTCAACTTCATAGTGGCTTTACTTCCAAAAAAGCTACAAATTATAATTAAATCTTCGCAGCTTTCCTTTTTATTCCCTTCTCACTTCTTATCATCATCTGTTGAACATAAGAACTTCTCAATGCAAATAACAATGCAATATCACCAACTGCAAAATCTATTGCAAATCACCATACTATTGTTTAATCTATTGCAAATCTCCGGACTATTGTTTAATCTATTGCAAATTTCATATTATGAAATCTATTGGATTTCATATTATGAAATCTGCTTTTTTAGACGGTTTGGAAGACCATGGTTGTGGAATGTGACTGAATTCTGACTTGAGGTCAACATATAATAATAATCTACAAGTCTTGTAACAAAAAATATGTTTACCACTATGCTTACTGAAATTAATTCATGAAATGGCCGATTAAGATTTCAATTTTGTCTTGTAACGGAGCAATCATATAGTTGCACTGAAGGTTCTTTTTCTATTTGGATTTGTAGCAAATGATATTGTGATTGCCTATTTGTCTTTTTCTGCTTATGAGCAATACGGTGTACATTAGTACCACGTAGCAACTCTATTATCTTTGTGTATTGATTTTGGCACTAAGTGCCTCTGGTGACCTATTTGTTTCATTTTCCCGACTTGCTATTATTTTTAAATATGTGCAGGAAGACTGCTTCTACGACTTGCCTTACAATACTGGGTATCAAATTTCCGTGCTACGTTTACGGAAGACAAGAGACGAAATTATGAAGTGCACTCTCTATATATGTAGATATATACTTTGATTGAAGAACTGTGTTAGCTTTAGATTGTTAATTGTAAAGATAATGACTGATTATATAGTGGATGATTTTATTAAGTTAATAATATTTTAGTTTTTTTGTATTTTTGCCATTATTTGCTATGGGGACATTGAGCCAGTTAGGTACACAAAAAGATTGTCAAATTTTGATTTGGCAACAATATACTCCCTCCGTCCCATAGTTATAGGCTGATTTTCCATTTTGAGATGTTACAATATATAGGCTACTTACTATTTATAAAATTTAGTTGGTTCATTGTTTTACTTTTATGCCCTTATAATAAATATTCAACCATTTTTTTTTTTTTGAAGAAACAACATTTAATGTCATTATTTTTATCACCATATTTAATGTTATTGTATTCTCTTTGGTTAAAGTTCTATGATTATGAACTTTAACACGTCAATCAATGAAATTGGGAGTTCCAATGTGATAAGTATGAAGTAATTAACTTATTCATTAATTTCATATTAAGGGGTATATGTGGAAAATTTATGTTAAAAATTGCCACTAAATTGATTTTCTTAAACTATGTGCCAAAAGAAATCAACCTATAACTATGGGACGGAGGGAGTAATTCGTTACCAAAACATTGAACAAGTTTACATTTAGCAACAAATTTTCGTTGCTAATGGCATTAAAAACTTTATATTTGGCAACGAAAAATCAACCTAATAACAACGGAGAGGATATTGTTGTTAATACTAAAATAAAAGGCAACATTTTTTATCGTTGCAAATCATATCAACTTTCGTTGCACACATAAAGAAACGACAACATATAATGTCGCTTCTTAATCGACGACTTTCGTTTTTATTGAAAAATAACCAAAGAACAAACATTTTCATTCATCGATTGAAAGATAATGTCGTTTGCCAAATAATATAATTTAACGAAAAATCGTTGCTAAAAAGTTTACATTCATAACGAAAGCAAGCTTAGGCAACAATTTTCATAATTTATTACAACAAAAAATGTCGTTGCAAAATGGTGTCAATTGCAACGAAAATGCATGGTTGTTGCAAAAAAAAGAGTTCATTTCGTTGCCAATTAGCAGGCTTTTGCAACGAAATGGGGTTTTTAGTAACGAAATTTTAGTTATTCTGCAACAATATATTTTGTTGCTAAAGGATCGATGTCTTTGTACGAAAGCCAAATTTCATTACAAAATGTATTACTTTTTGCAACGAAAAAAAAACGTTCGTTGCAGAATAATTAGCAACGCTCATTCTTGTGACGAAAGACCTTAACGACAAGAAAAGTCGTTGCCAAAACCCTTTTGCAATGAAATTTGGCACCTTTAGCAACGAAAATTAGTTGTTGCTGAAGGCCCATTTTTTTATAGTGAGAATACTAAGCAATTGATTTTAGTGAAGGCGTAAGAAATAAGTAGTATTAGTATTACTTGAATATGTATGATTCTATGTGGCGTAAATGATAGGTATGTCTTTGTAATATAATATTCTTAACTTTTGTATAAGTTATGACAGCGATTCCCGGCTTTTGAGTCACAAAGGGATAACGGATGTTTAAAGCAATATGTGCTATAGTATGTCAAATGCTATGAATATGAGTCTATGTTGCATTAATGATATAAGTTGGTATAAAGATAGTAATTATTTATCTGAACACTGGTTAATTCAGTAAACCAAGTTTTCAAAATATAATATTTTGAGTACATGATTATTTGAGTAGAAAATTTCGCGTTATATGTTAAGCGTATACGATAAGACTTAGAATGTAAGAATAATTTATGATAATGCCGCCAAGACGAAAACAAAACCAAAAGGCAGAAGAACCTGTCAACAAAGCGGGAGAACAACTAGACCCGATACAGAATTTCTCGAATATGGTCGCTCAAGCTATGCAGAACAGAATACCAGTCGCGGGAAATCAGCCAAACAATCGATCGAAAAACTACAAAGACTTCAAGGTGGTCGTACTGCCAAGATCTAGAAAGATCAAGCGACCACAGCAAAGAGCGTTTGTGATAGCTAGGATAACGGAGGGGCAAAAGACAACTTTTTCCACCTATACGATAAAATGGGAGGTGAATTTTTGGTGGGAAGCAGATCAAGCTAGAACTGGAAAAGGGAGTAGTGGTAGTAGGACTGGAAAAAAAAGAAAAAAAAAGGAGATAATTTCGGGAATACCGAAAATAGGGCAGGAGGTGGAAAGAAACATGTGTGTTACGAGTGCGGGTAGAAGGGACATATCTCTCCTAACTGCCCTAATCAAAGAGTGTATAGTGGGTGTTTTATTAGTGAATCGATAAAGCATAAGGTGAAAAACTGTCCAAGAAGGAGAAGGGAGGCAAGGAATGCGAATATGGGAAAAGCAAAGCAGGACGACAATGGCGCATTTAATGACCACCTTCAACAAACAAACTAACAAACCAACCGCAGGAGTCTTCAACATGAATGTTCGGGATTCGGTAGCAGCCGGGGATGCAACTACATGTATTATTTAACCAAATTTTATTTTCTTATATATGATTTTCTTATATATATATAGTAAATTATTTTTATAAAAAAAAATTTGAAGAAGGGATTTGAGTTCTCTTAAAAATCAAATTACCGTGTAAGCAGATAAACAAGCTTTTTGCTGAATAGTTAAAGATCGGTTCGATCAATTATGATCGAGATCTACTTACATTGATTATGTATGCTATGTACACTAGTATGTGTAGTTTTAAAATGGTGATTTAGGGACGAAATCTTTATAAGGGATGGTGAATGTAATAACCGATATTTTCTATATAATTAAATCGAGAAATTTGGTGTATAATTTTTTTTTATTATTATAAAGGTGAGAATATGTGTTAGGTAATGTGTATGTATTTATGTGATAAATAAAATTTATTTATTACATGAATAATTTCAAATAATTTTATTTTAGAATTATTGATCATTATAAATTATATTCATATAATAATTAATTTTATAATAAAAATATTTTTATTATTTATTTTCCATGAAAATATGATTATTATATTATTTAAATAATATATGAAAAGATTATAGATTTTTAATAATAATTATTTTATTATATGAATTTTAGTTCGCAGATTATTTAAGTTAATTATTTTAACTTAATTATTATTGTTATATATGAAAGATAAATCAGATATGGAATCCAAACCCTAATTTTAGATTTTGATCAAGGAATGAGAATAATTATATAATATTAATTATATTTTGATTTTCCAGTGCTATAAATATGTACTATATGTACGTAGTGATAATGGTTGGTCAATTATGGTGTATTATGACCTAACCCTAATAATATTTTTATAAACCCTAGTATTACTGTTAAACCCTAGTTTCGAAGTCAAATGAGACTTTAAAATCTGTTAAGTTACTGTGTTGTTATGTAATGATGATATGTATTATAAAGATTTGATGCTAATTAAGAAAACCCTAATTATAAGAGACCCTAATTATAAATTAAAACCCTAATTTCTTAAATTATAAACCTTAAGCAAGAATTAGCTAATTGCTAAATGAAACGCTAATTTAATACTCAAGTTGAGTTCGAGAGACATTATGTATGTAACTATGTTGGTATGATTAAGGTTAAGTATTATAGAATTTTTTATTGATTAGGTAACCCTAATTAATATTTAAAAATATTAATTTCTAGAAAACCTATTATTTAAATTAATAACCCTAATTGTTAAAATTAGTAACCCTTATTATCCAGTTGGAGCCCTAATTGTTAAATTAGCAATCTCAATGATAATTAGTGAAACATAAATCTAATTTTCAATTCTATGAAATTAGATAACCTATGTTAATTAAAGAAACCCTAATTACAATTTTTAGAAACTAAAATTTTATATTTTAAACCCTAACTAGAAGTCCCACGTACAATTTTTGTGCTAAACCTTAGGGTTAAACCCTAAGGATCAAACCCTAAGAGTTGGCCATGTTACAAGACTGCCATTAAATTGGTTAGCCAAATGACAAAAATACCCTTATTGCATTATTGGACATTACTTGTGTATATTGCCATGATGGGAGTTGGTAAACAAATCTAACAACTCCATGTGACCAAAAAATCTAATATATCAGCTAGTATATACCAGCCATATACATTTTACCATCATTTAAATAGATCAAGAGAGAAAAAGTCTAATAAATTAGCTCATTCATTAGCAATCAACCAACCAAAGCCTCTATCTATATACTCACGAAATATAATAGTATATCAGCTCCCAAACAAAGCCCCACAATTACCATTATCAGACCAGAAGGCCAGATTCAAGCATAGCATGAGAAAGGTATAAACCCTAGTTGAAAAATCTGACTTTGATTCCATGTTAGATTTTATGTTTTAATGTTTAAACATGTTGTATGGAGTCTAATTAAGTGATCTGGGTTGATAGATTTTAGATCCATAACATCTATTTGCTCAGATTTGATGTTTTACAAAATTTAAAATTTTTGTTTTTATACGACGACGTCAAATGTCAGTCCTCATAGATCTTTGTATGTTATGTGTTTTTGTTGTTTAAGTGTTTGATCTTCTTGTAATTTATGAGAGCTTTGATATAGAACTTGATTCAGAGTCAGATCTGTTGTAGATTTGAAGTTATAATTGGTCAAAACTCGTTGACCGGGCATGACCAGACGAATTCTAGGTAACCTAGAAAGTCTTAAGCTGCGTCTGACAAGATGTTTAAAAGCTTTGATCTGTCAAAAGTTAAGCCTTTTGTTGATGTTAGTGTAACCAGATTGTAGTGTGTTGTATGGACTATAGATCCATGCCTTAATATTCCTTATATCACAAACATGATCGAAGTAGTATGTGGTTAAAGTGGGTCACTCGTTCACGAAGTTGGGTTTCTGGAATAACCAGAAACCGTTAGAACAAGTATTCTGACAATGTTTGACCGAACAAGATCTACTTTGTTTGTTGTTGTTAGATCTATGTTATGTGTTATATTTGTTCACTTGCATGATGTCTACACACTGAACGTATTATATCACATAAATCAGACCTATACAACAAGTTATAATGATCGAAAGAAGGCAGTATGAACTGTTCTTCATTTCTGGAAAACCCAGAAATGAAGAACAACTCTGACAAGGGATTTAAGGGCCTATAACTCTCTGATCTGTTGTGTTATGACCATGATATCGATTGTTAATGATAGTATTACAGTTATACTACAATACCAAAACATTAGCAAGCTCAAAATCGTGATAACCAAAGATCTACACCCGGTCAACGTAGGTACCTTGTGTACTGACATTGAAGATCTGGGTTTGCTGAAGAACACAATCAGTGACAGTTTTGTCACTAAAGCCACTTTTAGCGACATATAATTTTTCAAATCAATTATTTTATTTATTAAATGGAAAAAAATAGTTTGAAATTATTAAAAATACAAATTAAATTACTAAAAATTATTTTAAAGTCCGAAAATTAGTTTTTAATAATTTTGAATATATTTCATAAATATTTAATATTTTTAAAAATATTAAAGGTATTTAATTTATTTAATTATAATATTAAATAAATTAGTTAAAAATGAATTTAATACTTGAAAAATTATTTAACAGTATATTATGGTATAAGAACATATTTTAAGTTATTTTTAATGACTTTTAATATTTTGTAATGAATTTTATTAATTAATTAATATTAATGATAATTAAGTTAGTTATTGAATATATTATATAAATTATGAAATAGAATTAATGATTTCAAAATCATATGAAAATAATTTAAAGGTTATAAGAATATTTTAAGTTAAAAAAATATAACTTTTGATATTTTGTCATGAAAAATATTAATATTTTTAATATTAATGATATTAAAATATTAATATTTAATAAATTAGTTTAAAAATGAGTTTTTTAATATTAGAAAAATCATTTAAATGAAAATAAAGTGTTTAAAGATATTTTAAGTTATAAAATATAACTTTTATTATTTAAAGGATAATTTCATAAATAAATTAATATTAATGATATTAATTTAATATTAATGATATTAAATTTATTTAATAATTATATTAAATAAATAGTTTTAAAATGATTTTATTAATTTAAAATCATTTAAAAAGGATATAAATGAATTAAAAATATTTTAAGTTATAATTAATGACTTTTAATATTTGGATAAATGGTACATTAATAATTTAAATATTAATGGTTATTATTTAAAAATAATTTTTAATCATTTAAGGGTAATATTAATGTTTTAAAAGTATTTTAAGTTATTATAAATAACTTTAAGATTTTGGCAATGGTTTCATTAATGGTTTAATATTAATTAAATATTAATGATAATAGAATTATTCAATATTTAAATCATTTAATAATGATTTCGGTGTTTGAAAATTCATGATAAATTATAATAAATATTTAAAATTATTATAAGTCATTTAAAATAATATGACTGATACTTACAGATACTGAACTACAAGATAGAGTCTTAGACTCGATAATTACTCGATAAAGTTGTCAGTACACCGACATGTTTCAGAAATTGATATGGACTTAGATATTTTAATTGTATTAATGATTGTTAGTGATTCAATGATTGTTGAATATGTGTGACAAGGTGATTAGGTTATGTGTTGACTGTAATAAGCAGTGCTATGTGTTATAGTATGTTATTCTAATCAGTAAAATGATCTTATTACTGATAGGTTTTTATACAAATGATAAAAACTAAGTTGCGTATTGTAAGTCGTAGACCAGGCAAGTATCCCACCTTTGCATTTTCTTTATGTAATGGACATGAGTAAGAAAGTTTCAGAATTATATTATTATTGTACCAGATTATTAACCCTATTGTTATATATATTATGTATCCGATCATTGTTTATCAACATGGTATTATTATATAATTCAGATATATTTATTCTGTTCGTTAATTTCTAAATATGGTTATACAAGTGACCTCACTTGAATAATCATTGTATTTAATCACATGTTGATATATTTATATATACTTATTGATTCCTCGTATGTATACATTAATGAAAAGTCATCTAAGCTATTTGATCAGCTAGACACAGATTTAGAAATATCGTTAAATATGATAAACCTTTTTGTATCCAATCAAATTATTTTGGTTCGGATTCCCGACTAAGTATGAACATCCCAAACAAGGAAAATCTTTTATGCTCCCAAGGCGGACAATGTGAACGATAATATCGTTCTTGCATGTAGTATTGATCAATACAGTGCCCATTGGATGTACACCCTCGTGTCCGTAAGTTATGACGGTTTGTAGATGAAGTTCTGTTTAACCTTTTCGAAAATAGAAAACAATATTCATAGAATGTCGCCTTAACCCTATTTATAGTCTATACATAGTTTCAAAAATGTGATATAGAGTTGTTATGTTATTATTATCGGTTTAGTTTGCTTCACAACTATTGAATCGTTGTAGAAGTGATGTATAAAGAAATATTTAATTCTTTCAGCTAATTATATTTATAATTGTTATTACTTGCTGGGCACCCAAATGCTCATTCTTGTTTTAAATTTAAATGTTTTCAACTAGGCATGATCAACTAGAAGGTTCAGACAATAACAAGTGAAAAGGAAAGCAAACAGAATATGTTTAATGGTATCTTTTTGTAATAGTTAAACTGTATTAAGACAATGATATGTATTATCTATCATGTAAAGAATTATAGTAAAGGTTGCGTACTTGGGATTAAACTCTGATATATGTAAATTAAGTTTGATTTTTATATTATTGTTATTATTATTAGTATTATTCCGCTCATAGAAATGGTATCGTGAAGCACCGAGTTCGGCTTTCATGTACCTGAATTTGGGGGGGGGGGGGGGGTCACATTCTTCACTATCATTGCCCACATATCACCGTTTACCTTAGGGTCCGATCGTAGACCTCTCTCAAGCATTGTCCTCTTATTGAGAATGACTGAATTGTGCTTACCCCATGCCTCTTCGGTAACAAACTTAGGTTTTCCCAAGTCTTTGCCTATTGGGATGAGCTACCCTCGATTCGTGGGCATTTTACAGCCATGTCAATCCCAAATCAATACACAAAGCAATATCAAATTGAAACCAATCCAAAGCCAATATGAAAATGCCCCGTTGAACGCCAACCCAAACTTAGTCAGACTTAGCCCAAATCTGTGCTAAAAATGTAGTTCCCAAGCCAAATTGATGCCAAAGTGAATGCTCAAGTGATTACCCAGGGATGCCCGACCGAAGCCTAGATAAAAGGTGCCAATAAGAGCCCAATTCAACTCAAAATTTCACTTAGGAAAGTTGTCGAACAGTTGGCGTGCACTAGCAAAATGCTAACTTGATGGACTTTTCTTGCAATTCCTCTAACCAGATTTCCCTCAGTGGAAATCATCCAATACAGATAAGCAATTAAAACCCAAGAGAAATCTTTAAAAAAATCAAAATCAGAAGTCAAATGAAGTTTAAGTAACCTTGGAGAAGGAAAACCCAAATTACCTTTAAGAACCCTAGTGTTTAGGCACTTTCTAAGAGTAATCCTTGAAATGATGGTAGAATCGAGGCTAAATTTAGCTAATATGAGTTTTTGTTGAATGGTTGTGGCTTGGAGAAATTTGGGCGCACGGTTGGGATGTTGATGGAAAGAACTGTCGAGAGAATGGGCCTAAATGTGCCTTGGCTGCCAAACTTTGGGATTTATAAAAAACAAAATTTTGCTAGTGGCACCGCGGCATGAATAATCTTTCTTTGACTGACGCCTCGATGCCTGGCATTTACACTTGAATTAGTCGAGGCGCTAGGCGCGAGACTAAGGGCAAAATGGTGGCGCCATGGCGTGAGTTAGCAAAATGTTATGGTCTCAAATCTTTATACTGTCGCTGTGGCGTGATGTTGTAAGGCAACTAGAGGCACCGCGACGCGAGGCCTTAAATATGGGCTTTGAGTGAGGCGCTGAGGCGCGACTTGTAGTACAAAGTGATGGCGTCGCGGTGCCATCCCTGTATTTGGTAAATTCTTTTGAGGTTAATCTACAAGGGCATTACAACACATGGCCAAAAACTAGGCCACAATTTTTTTTACCAAAAAGACATATATATATATATATATATATATATATATATATATATATATATATATATATATATATATACTAAACTCAATGAAACTAACTAGACACTAGGAACCGCAAACCAAACAATTTTGTACTAGGCACTTAGAAATCACATGGAACAACTAGCATGCCAAACTGAACCTCTCATTGAGCATAAGCATTAGAACAAAAGCTATACCACAATTTCAAATATATAACTATATCAAAGCTTCACTTTATTCAAAAACATACATTATCCCAAAAAAACATATATTTTTGAGTACATGATTATTTGAGTAGAAAATTTCGCGTTATATGTTAAGCGTATACGATAAGACTTAGAATGTAAGAATAATTTATGATAATGCCGCCAAGACGAAAAACGAAACCAAAAGGCGTAAGAACTCATCAACAAAGCGGAGAACAACTAGACCCGATCATGTAATTTCTAATATGGTCGCCAAGTTATGCTATGAGTAATATACCGATCATGGAAATCAGCCAAACAATCGATCGAAAAACTACAAAGACTTCAAGGTGGTCGTACTGCCAAGATCTAGAAGATCAACTGACCCTGTAGACGCGTTTGTGATAGCTAGGATAACGGAGGGGCAAAAGACAACTTTTTCCACCTATACGATAAAATGGGAGGTGAATTTTTGGTGGGAAGCAGATCAAGCTAGAACTGGAAAAGGGAGTAGTGGTAGTAGGACTGGAAAAAAAAGAAAAAAAAAGGAGATAATTTCGGGAATACCGAAAATAGGGCAGGAGGTGGAAAGAAACATGTGTGTTACGAGTGCGGGTAGAAGGGACATATCTCTCCTAACTGCCCTAATCAAAGAGTGTATAGTGGGTGTTTTATTAGTGAATCGATAAAGCATAAGGTGAAAAACTGTCCAAGAAGGAGAAGGGAGGCAAGGAATGCGAATACGGGGAAAGGCAGCAGGACATTGGCGACGAATGACCACCTTCAACAAACAAACTAACAAACCAACCGCAGGAGTCTTCAACATGAATGTTCGGATTCTATGAAGAAATAGGGATGCAACTACATGTATTATTTAACCAAATTTTATTTTCTTATATATGATTTTCTTATATATATATAGTAAATTATTTTTATAAAAAAAAATTTGAAGAAGGGATTTGAGTTCTCTTAAAAATCAAATTACCGTGTAAGCAGATAAACAAGCTTTTTGCTGAATAGTTAAAGATCGGTTCGATCAATTATGATCGAGATCTACTTACATTGATTGTGTATGCTATGTACCCTGGTATGTGTAGCTTTTAAAACGGTGATTCCGGGGACGAAATCTTTATAAGGGATGGTGAATGTAATAACCCGATATTTTCTATATAATTAAATCAGAAATTTTGCGTATAATTTTTTTTATTATTATAAAGGTGAGAATATGTGTTAGGTAATGTGTATGTATTTATGTGATAAATAAAATTTATTTATTACATCAATAATTTCAAATAATTTTATTTTAGAATTATTGATCATTATAAATTATATTCATATAATAATTAATTTTATAGTAAAAATATTTTTATTATTTATTTTCCATGAAAATATGATTATTATATTATTTAAATAATATATGAAAAGATTATAGATTTTTAATAATAATTAGTTTATTATATGAATTTTAGTTCAGATTATTTAAGTTAATTATTTTAACTTAATTATTATTGTTATATATGAAAGATAAATCAGATATGGAATCCAAACCCTAATTTTAGATTTTGATCAAGGAATGAGAATAATTATATAATATTAATTATATTTTGATTTTCCAGTGCTATAAATATGTACTATATGTACGTAGTGATAATGGTTGGTCAATTATGGTGTATTATGACCTAACCCTAATAATATTTTTATAAACCCTAGTATTACTGTTAAACCCTAGTTTCGAAGTCAAATGAGACTTTAAAATCTGTTAAGTTACTGTGTTATGTGGTGTATGATATGTATTATAAAGATTTGATGCTAATTAAGAAAACCCTAATTATAAGAGACCCTAATTGTAAATTAAAACCCTAATTTCTTAAATTATAAACCTTAAACAGTAATTCGCTAATTGCTAAATGAAAACGCTAATTTAATACTCAAGTTGAGTTCGAGACTGTTATGTAACTATGTTGGTATGATTAAGGTTAAGTATTATAGAATTTTTATTGATTAGGTATCCCCTAATTAATATTTAAAAATATTAATTTCTAGAAAACCTATTATTTAAATTAATAACCCTAATTGTTAAAATTAGTAACCCTTATTATCCAGTTGGAGCCCTAATTGTTAAATTAGCAATCTCAATGATAATTAGTGAAACATAAATCTAATTTTCAATTCTATGAAATTAGATAACCTATGTTAATTAAAGAAACCCTAATTACAATTTTTAGAAACTAAAATTTTATATTTTAAACCCTAACTAGAAGTCCCACGTACAATTTTTGTGCTAAACCTTAGGGTTAAACCCTAAGGATCAAACCCTAAGAGTTGGCCATGTTACAAGACTGCCATTAAATTGGTTAGCCAAATGACAAAAATACCCTTATTGCATTATTGGACATTACTTGTGTATATTGCCATGATGGGAGTTGGTAAACAAATCTAACAACTCCATGTGACCAAAAAATCTAATATATCGCCTAAGTATACCAAACCATATACATTTTACCATCATTTAAATAGATCAAGAGAGAAAAAGTCTAATAAATTAGCTCATTCATTAGCAATCAACCAACCAAAGCCTCTATCTATATACTCACGAAATATAATAGTATATCAGCTCCCAAACAAAGCCCCACAATTACCATTATCGGACTGTAGGCGATTCAAGATAGTAATAAGAAAGGTATAAACCCTAGTTGAAAAATCTGACTTTGATTCCATGTTAGATTTTATGTTTTAATGTTTAAACATGTTGTATGGAGTCTAATTAAGTGATCTGGGTTGATAGATTTTAGATCCATAACATCTATTTGCTCAGATTTGATGTTTTACAAAATTTGGAAATTTTTGTTTTTATGTCTGACAGTCAAATGTCAGTCCTCATAGATCTTTGTATGTTATGTGTTTTTGTTGTTTAAGTGTTTGATCTTCTTGTAATTTATGAGAGCTTTGATATAGAACTTGATTCAGAGTCAGATCTGTTGTAGATTTGAAGTTATAATTGGTCAAAACTCGTTGACCGGGCATGACCAGACGAATTCTAGGTAACCTAGAAAGTCTTAAGCTGCGTCTGACAAGATGTTTAAAAGCTTTGATCTGTCAAAAGTTAAGCCTTTTGTTGATGTTAGTGTAAACAGATCATTGTAGTGTGTTGTATGGACTATAGATCCATGCCTTAATATTCCTTATATCACAAACATGATCAAGTAGTATGTGGTTAAAGTGGGTCACTTTCATTTAAGTTGGGTTTCGGAATAACCGTAAACCGTTGTAAACAAGTATTCGACAATGTTTGACCGAACAAGATCTACTTTGTTTGTTGTTGTTAGATCTATGTTATGTGTTATATTTGTTCACTTGCATGATGTCTACACACCGAACGTATTATATCACATAAATCGGAATTCTATACAACAAGTTATAATGATCGAAAGAAAGTATAAGATGAATCGTTCTTCATTTCGAAAACCGTAAATGAAGAACAACAACTCGATAAGGGATTTAAGGGCCTATAACTCTCTCGGATCATGTTGTGTTATGACCATGATATCGATTGTTAATGATAGTATTACAGCTTATACTACAATACCAAAACATTAGCAAGCTCAAAATCGTGATAACCAAAGATCTACACCCAACATCAACGTAGGTACCTCAGGTAATCGACATCAAGATCCTGGGTTTTTCAAGAACACAATCAATGATGCTTTTGTCACTAAAGCCACTTTTAGCGACATATAATTTTTCAAATCAATTATTTTATTTATTAAATGGAAAAAATAGTTTGAAATTATTAAAATACAAATTAAATTACTAAAAATTATTTTAAAGTCCTAAAATTAGTTTTTAATAATTTTGAATATATTTCATAAATATTTTATATTTTTAAAATATTAAAGGTATTTAATTATAATATTAAATAAATTAGTTAAAAATGAATTTAATACTTGAAAAATCATTTAAAAGTATATTATGGTATAAGAACATATTTTAAGTTATTTTTAATGACTTTTAATATTTTGTGATGAATTTTATTAATTAATTAATATTAATGATAATTAAGTTAGTTGTTGAATATATTATATAAATTATGATAAATAGAATTAATGATTTCAAAATCATATGAAAATAATTTAAAGGTTATATGAATATTTTAAGTTAAAAACATAACTTTTGATATTTTGTCATAAAAAATATTAATATTTTAATATTAATGATACTATATTTATTTAATAATTATATTTAATAAATTAGTTTAAAATGATTTTAATATTAAAAAAATCATTTTAAATGAAAATAAAGTGTTTAAAAATATTTTAAGTTATAAAATATAACTTTTATTATTTAAAGGATAATTTCATAAATAAATTAATAATAATGATATTAATTTAATATTAATGATATTAAATTTATTTAATAATTATATTAAATAAATAGTTTTAATATGATTTTATTAATTTAAAAATCATTTAAAAAGGATATAAATGAATTAAAAATATTTTAAGTTATAATTAATGACTTTTAATATTTAGATAAATGGTACATTAATATTTAAATATTAATGGTAATTATTTAAAAATAATTTTTAATCATTTAAGGGTAATATTAATGTTGTAAAAGTATTTTTAAGTTATTATAAATAACATTAAGATTTTGGCAATGGTTTCGTTAATGGTTTAATATTAATTAATTATTAATGATAATAGAATTATTCAATATTTAAATCATTTAATAATGATTTCGGTGTTTGAAAATTCATGATAAATTATAATAAATATTTAAAAATTATTATAAGTCATTTAAAAATAATATGACTGATACTTACAGATACTGAACTACAAGATAGAGTCTTAGACTCGATAATTACTCGATAAAGTTGTCAGTACACCGACATGTTTCAGAAATTGATATGGACTTAGATATTTTAATTGTATTAATGATTGTTAGTGATTCAATGATTGTTGAATATGTGTGACAAGGTGATTAGGTTATGTGTTGACTGTAATAAGCAGTGCTATGTGTTATAGTATGTTATTCTAATCAGTAAAATGATCTTATTACTGATAGGTTTTTATACAAATGATAAAAACTAAGTTGCGTATTGTAAGTCGTAGACCAGGCAAGTATCCCACCTTTGCATTTTCTTTATGTAATGGACATGAGTAAGAAAGTTTCAGAATTATATTATTATTGTACCAGATTATTAACCCTATTGTTATATATATTATGTATCCGATCATTGTTTATCAACATGGTATTATTATATAATTCAGATATATTTATTCTGTTCGTTAATTTCTAAATATGGTTATACAAGTGACCTCACTTGGATAATCATTGTATTTAATCACATGTTGATATATTTATATATACTTATTGATTCCTCGTATGTATACATTAATGAAAAGTCGTCTAAGCTATTTGATCAGCTAGACACAGATTTAGAAATATCGTTGAATATGATAAACCTTTTTGTATCCAATCAAATTGTTTTGGTTCGGATTCCCGACTAAGTATGAACATCTCGAACAAGGGAAAACTTTTATGCGCCCAAGGCGGACAGAGTGAACGATAATATCGTTCTTGCATGTAGTATTGATCAATACAGGGCCCATTGGATGTACACCCTCGTGTCCGTAAGTTATGACGGTTTGTAGATGAAGTTCTATTTAACCTTTTCGAAATTAGAAAATAATGTTCATAGAATGTCGCCTTAACCCTATTTATAGTCAATACATAGTTTCAAAAATGTGATATAGAGTTGTTATGTTATTATTATCGGTTTAGTTTGCTTCACAACTATTGAATCGTTGTAGAAGTGATGTATAAAGAAACTATTTAATTCTTTCAGCTAATTATATTTATAATTGTTATTACTTGCTGGGCACCCAAATGCTCATTCTTGCTTTAAATTTAAATGTTTTCAACTAGGCATGATTAACCCGAAGGTTCAGACAAGAACAAGTGAAAAGAAAAGCAAATAGATTATGTTTAATGATATCTTTTTGTAATAGTTAAACTGTATTAAGACAATGATATGTATTATCTATCATGTAAAGAATTATAGTAAAGGTTGCGTACTTGGGATTAAACTCTGATATATGTAAATTAAGTTTGATTTTTATATTATTGTTATTATTATTAGTATTATTCCGCTCATAGAAATGGTATCGTGAAGCACCGAGTTCGGCTTTCATGTACTGAATTTGGGGGGGGGGGGGGGTCACATTCTTCACTATCATTGCCACATATCACCGTCTACCTTAGGGTCCGACCGTAGATCTCTCTCAAGCATTTTACTCTTATTGAGAATGACTGAATTGTGCTTACCCCATGCCTCTTCGGTAACAAACTTAGTTTTGTCCCAAGTCTTTGCCTCTCGGGATGAGCTACCCTCGATTCGTGGGCATTTTACAGCCATGTCAATCCCAAATTAATACACAAAGCAATATCAAATTGAAACCAATCCAAAGCCAATATGAAAATGCCTCGTTGAATGCCAACCCAAACTTAGTCAGACTTAGCCCAAATCTTGTGCTAAAAATGTAGTTCCCAAGCCAAACTGATGCCAAAGTGAATGCTCAAGTGATTACCAAGGGATGCCCGACCGAAGCCTAGCTAAAAGGTGCCAATAAGAGCCCAACTCAACTCAAAATTTCACTTAGGAAAGTTGTCAAACAGTTGGCGTGCACTAGCGAAACGCTAACTTGATGGACTTTTCTTGCAATTCCTCTAACCAGATTTCCCTCAGTGGAAATCACCCAATACAGATAAGCAATTAAAACCCAAGAGAAATCTTTAAAAAAATAAAAATCAGAAGTCAAATGAAGTTCAAGTAACCTTGGAGAAGGAAAACCCAAATTACCTTTAAGAACCCTAGTTTTTAGGCACTTTCTGAGAGTAATCCTTGAAATGATGGTTGAATCGAGGCTAAATTTAGCTAATATGAGTTTTGGTTGAATGGTTGTGGCTTGGAGAAATTTGGGCGCACGGTTGGGATGTTGATGGAAAGAACTGTCGAGAGAATGAGCCTAAATGAGCCTTGGCTGCCAAGCTTTGGGATTTATAAAAAACAAAATTTTGCTAGTGGCGCCGCGGCGCTACTAATCTTTCTTTGACTGACGCCCCGAAGCCTGGCTTTTACACGTGAATTAGTCGAGGCGCTAGGGCGCGAGACTAAGGGCAAAATGGTGGCGCCATGGTGCTAGTTAGCAAAATATTATGGTCTCAAATCTTCATACTGTCGCTGTGGCGTGATGTTGTAAGGCAACTAGAGGCACCGCGACGCCTTAAATATGGGCTTTGAGTGAGGCGCTGAGGCGCGACTTGTAGTACAAAGTGATGGCGTCGCGGCGCCAGCCCTGTATTTTGTAAATTCTTTTGAGGTTAATTGCTGGGCAGACCACAACACATTGGCCAAAAACTAGGCCACAATTTTTTTTACCAAAAGACATATATATATATATATATATACACTAAACTCAATGAAACTAACTAGACACTAAGAACCGCAAACCAAACAATTTTGTACTAGGCACTTAGAAATCACATGGAACAACTAGCATGCCAAACTGAACCTCTCATTGAGCATAAGCATTAGAACAAAAGCTATACCAAAATTTCAAATATATAACTATATCAAAGCTTCAATTTATTCAAAAACATACATTATACCCAAAATGAACTACATAAGTAACAAAACACAAGCTAATGCCAAAAATGCCAACAAAACCAACAAAAGCTAACAAAATGTATACTTGAAATACCAACAAAAGCTTTTCCATCCTTAAAACAAATGGCTATCAATTTTTTTTTGAAAGTGAGAACACAAGGATACCATAATGTCAAAAGTTTTGGAATTCGTCATGCAAGTATTTTAACAAATTTGCTACTAACGCTACTAAACTATCATTCATAGGCAAAATATACTATTAACATTAGATAGAAAACCGAAAGGATAGAAAATAATACTGAGATGGGGTTGCCTCCCCATCTAGCGCTTGTTTTAAAGTCGTCGACTTGACTATTCCCCCAACTCATATCGGGTCACCAAGTGTAATGGAAGTCATTTGACGGTTGACGTCACCGCCTTAGTAGTGCTTAAGGCATTGACCATTTACTTTTAAAGTTCTATTAGAGTTTGGGTCTTCAACCTCAATCGCACCATGTGGATATACCTTCGCTATTTTGAAAGGCCCTGACCATCGGGACTTCAATTTCCAGGGAAAAAGTTTCTGTCGGGAATTGAAGAGAATCACTTTCTGCCCCAGTTCAAACTCTCTTTCAACTATCTTCTTATCATGCCACTGCTTCATTTTCTCCTTGTATAACTTTACGTTTTCATATGCTTGGAGCTGGAACTCGTCTGATTCATTAACTTGTAACAACCTTTTTTCACCCGCTGCATCCAAATCAAAGTTGAGCTTTTGAATCGCCTAATATGCACGGTGCTCTAACTCAACGAGGAGATGGCATGCCTTACCATAAACAAGCCTATATGAAGACATTCTGATAGGCATTTTGTAGGCAGTGCGATACACCCACAATGCATCATCTAGCTTCTTAGACCAGTCCTCCGGTTAGGGTTCACAATCTTTTCTAAAATCCGCTTGACTTCCCTATTTGATACCTTCACTTGTCCACTAGTTTGCGGATGATATTCGGTGGAAATTTTATGGGAAACCCCAATTTAGCAAGAAGAGCTTCAAAGTACTTGTTGCAGAAATGCGAGCCCTCGTCACTAACAATTCCCCGAGGTTCGCCAAATCGGGTAAAAATATTCTTTCTCAATAAATTAAGAACGACCTTGGCATTGCTAGTAGGCAAAGCTACGACTTCCACCCATTTGGATACATAGTCCACATCGACTAGTATATACAGATTGCTATATAGGACAAAAATGAGCCTATGAAGTCTATACGTCTCTACCTCAAGAATATTCTGTAGAGGCATGTCATGCCTTTTTAAAATGTTTCCTACTCTTTGGAAATTATCTCATCGCGATACATTTAGATGAGCATTAGAGTTGGCCAATAGAAACCTGATCGGAGAACCTTCGCTGATGTTCTTTGCCCACCAAAATGCCCTCCATAGTTAGATGAATGGCAATGATGGAGCACACCGTCGATTTCTCCCTCAGGCAGACATTGTCGCAAGATTTGGTCTGCATATTATTTGAACAGGAATGGCTCATCCCAGAGATAATGCTTCACATTATTCAGGAATTTCTTCCTCTGCTGATAGTTCATGTTAGGAGGTAGAACATTACAAGCGACATAATTAGCAAAGTCTTCATACCACGTTACTACACTGTGAACCACATACAACTGCTCATCCGAGAAGAAGTCATTGATATCTGTCTCATTTCCCCCCCCCCCCCCCGAGTAAGTTGGGTTCTCCAATCTCGATATGTGATCCAAAACTTGGTTTTCAGTTCCTTTTCTATCGCGAATCTCCAAATCGAATTCTTGGAGGAGAAGGACCCATCTAATCAACCTCGATTTTGTATCTTTCTTAGAGATTAGATATTTGATCGCCGAATGGTCAATATACACAATGACTTTGGTTCCGATGAGATATGAGCGAAACTTATCAAAGGCATATATTACTGCGAGAAGCTCTTTCTCAGTAGTGGTGTAATTAAGCTGAGCATCTGTCAAGGTTTTACTAGCGTAGTATATAGTGTAAAACACTTTATCCCTCCGTTGAGATTTATCCCTCCGTTGTCCCAACACTGCCCCAATAGCATAATCACTGGTGTCACACATGAGTTCAAAAGGCAATGTCCAGATAGGGGCAACTACAATAGGAGCTAAGACGAGTCTTTCCTTTAACATTTTAAATACTTGAAAGGCGTGTCTTTTTCCAATAGACTACAAAGCGCCTTGGTAATTTTAGAGAAGTCTTTGATGAACCGCCTGTAAAACCCTGCATACCCCAGAAAAATCCTTACTCCTTTTACTGATGATGGCAGTGGAAGATTATCAATAACATCAATTTTTGCTCTATCTACTTCAATCCCACTAGCAGACACTCTATGCCCCAGAATAATCCCCTCTCTCATGATGAAGGGGCATTTCTCCCAATTAAAAACCAGGCTAGTCTCTACACATTTTTTTAGAACTGCAGTCAAATTTTGTAGACATGCCTCAAAAGAACTCTCGAAAATAGAGAAGTCATCCATAAACACCTTGTGACAAACAAGATTTTTGTAATTTATTTTGAATATTTATTGAATTAAATATATATTTTTTGATAATTTAATTATTGGGTTAATAATTAATTGATGAATTTGTGGAAGATTAATTTAATTATAGATGTTACATAGATTAAATTAATGTAGAGAATTTTATTATTCAAGTATGTTTTTTAATTGAATTATTTGATTAAATGAATTATTTAATAAGCATAATATTATTCTAATTAATTAGAGATTTAATGATTTAACATAATTAATAAATGAGAATTTAATTATGTGACTATGTGAATTAATGAGGAATTATTATATTTTATTTAAATTAAATTATTATATTTGACATTTGATTAATTGCTTAAATGGGTGTGACATTATTAAACTATATAATAAGCGATTAATTAAATTAAATGGGAAAGAGCCTTTTTAAAGTCTAGCAAAACAAGGCCCTAAGAGGAGTTGGGCAGTTAACCCACGAAGGGGATTAACTGACCACAATTGCGTCAGTTTATACGCATTCAAAACAACGTCCGTTTATACGCATTCTATTCATTTTATTGCAAACCTGGAGAGCAAAGTGCAGAGAGAAAAGTAGAGAGAAACCAGAGAGAAAATTGAGAGAATTGATTAGAGAAGAATTGGAGAATTCAAGTTTGTATCACTTTCAAACAGAGAAAGCAAGGGTGAACCATAATCTAAGTTTTATATTTCACGTATTATATTTTCTACCAACTGAGTTCTCTGTGAATGGGAAATTTGACAATTTTTGATTATATGTCTATATATGTATTACAAATTATTCATAACATATTATATATCTTGTATACATGAATCACAGTGATTAAATTCATGTAATTATGTGTTAATTGGGTTTTGTGAAATTACAGAGTATAAAAGTTGTATATATGTCCCTTACGTACAAATTAAATACTTTAATCATATGTTTGTATCAAAATTGACACTTGTACATGCTTATGTATGTTGAAACGAACAAAACAGAATTGAAACGGATGTATTCGGTGAATGAACGAATCTGTAATGTTAAAATTCATATTTTTCATCAAAACTTTACAAAATATGAAAAATAGTGAAATTAAATGTTATGATTTGTGTAATTACGTGAATTAAAGTGTTAGAATCATGCTAAAGGCTTTGTGTGATGTTTTTGTGAAGTCTATACTTCATGGGTAGCATTAAAATTCACCGTATTAGTTTAATTTGGGATTTATTGGGTTGTTCTGTGTGTTCTTCACGAACTGCAGAATCTGGGTCTGCGTCGCAGCGTCGCCCTGCCGCTCCAAAGAACAAATGGAGCGCGCCCGCGCCGCTCTAAAGAACAAATGTAGCATGGCCGCGCCCTACTCGCAGAATTTTAGAAATTTTTCTAAGTGTTCAAGTTTCAAAAATGTGTTTTTAAAACCTAATGTAATGAACATGAAGACATGTCAAGCATATAATAATATGTTAATTAACTTATGTTATGTGACGCCCCCAAAATAGGTATACATCACCCATCTTGAGTCGCCAAATACATGGTACAAAATTTAAATACAAACTTCTTTTATACAGTACGACAAAACGTAGCTGAGAGTTTCAAAACGGATAATGTCTCGTAGAGAGTATCCAAACTCAAATAAAGTCATCATTACAATTATTATCACACTATTTCACTAAATAATGAGGACTACTAATGCAAACATTTGGACCGTCACTCCGTTTCCCGACTAGTCCCATCTACGTTCTCATTTTCTGAAGAGAACAATAAAAGAAAAAGGGTGAGATCAACTAGCCCAATAAAAAATATTATGACTAAGATAATGCAGAATAAATTATCGTTAGCCTTCAACAGTGTTAAACTGATAAAATATAATAAACATCAAGTTTAACTACAACGAAACAAACAATCCATTAGAATAGTCAAGTAGAGCATGATATCTACTATCTTCTATGATTTAAAAAGTTTATCATCAATTTTATCGCTGAGACTCAGCTTTAATAAATAAACCACATCATCGAATCATCCCTGCACTACGGGCCAAGGATATTCATGTAATCATCAATGGTCATGATTATACTGAATAATCCCTTGTCATAATCATACCAACAACTGTCCATCAATTCACTACATGCCAATGAGGATTTTTACCACATCATTTGTAACATTACGGTCATGATTATATCGAATAATCCCTGGTCATAATCATACCAATCAATAGTACATCTCTGCACATAAACCACATATGACTTTTATCACAATATAAGTATGAGGATGATAATAATGATATAAGAATTCAATTAACAGAAAATAAAGGATAAATTTTTAAAGATTATAACTTAATTTATCCAGAATTCAATAATGTCCAAATTCTCAACATGATACTGCTTTGTGGAGTAAAATTCAAGAATAATATTGTATCAAAAATGATTTGGACAACAAAGAAATCAATTTTTTTATGAATAATTCCCCGGGTGAATAGTACCCTGATAAGTGGGTTTTATACCTACTTATTGGATAACAATTCACGCGAACTGTGCCCATCTCAAGTACATTTTAATGTGTTTTTAGTTGCATTTTGTTTATTTTGCATTGCATTTACTTAAAAAACTCCTTTGGTGTAAAAGTGCAGGATATGGCATAATTTGGTGATGTAAATGGCATGAGGCTGTTGGATGCATGGCATGAGGATCAAGTGGAGCAGGAGACTAAGCATGAATGGACAAAAGAATGAGCAACAGATGATCATTGCAAAGAATGTAACCATAACTCAAAGTTCTGTAGAAGCCATGATCACATGCTGGGCTATATAAAGCAAAGACACGCTGCGCCGCTGTGACCACCGGCCGACCGGATATGGCACATCGTAAGTCGCATACCGCGCATGAGAATTACTATAAGGCGTAGACGCTGCTGCTGTATGACGATTTCTTCTTCGCCGAAATGTTTATTTTAATTTCTAATTTTAAGGGTTGTAATTAATTAAAAACAATTTCTGACTGGTGTCAGATGTATCATTCATTAGTTTTTACGTATTTTCATATTGGTAACTAGGGTTTACACTCTGAGGGAGATTCCAACGTAGAACGAAGCCTAAACTCCAACTTTTTTAATTCTTCTTGGGATTTTCTATCATTGTGGATAATTATTAGTATTTTGCTGGATATTATTGAGGACGTGCTTGTTACGTTGGGTTTGCAATAAGAAATTGGGTTTGATCTATTCTTTCTTCTCTCTTTCAATTGTTTGTTTATTATCCATGTTTTGCCTTGATCCCATAATGACTTTTGGTTCAGTCATGAACTAAACTCCATTATGGGATTCTAACAGATTTTAATATGTAGTTTAGTTGCATGCTTGAATACTGGATTGTTTTACATATCATATGGGATTTCTATCATGGTTGTTTTGCATGTATGAATGCTTGATCACCATTCATTTTCAGTACTTGTATAGAATTGACAATGAACATGCAAGCATGGATTGTAATCATGATAGCATACGTATATGGGGCTGTTTTGTATGGCTTGTGTATTTCGTGAACCAGATAGACATATACTGTTTCACCGTATGAGTTAGAATAAGGGCTTGTGCTTAAATTCAATATGGTTGCAATTTCACATAGACATATAGTGATTTTGGTTATATTGATGATTACATGGAGTCTATCGCTTTTGGATGATGTGTAAGTAGGTCATAGTACATTAAAAAATGGCTATGACTCTATTAGTGCTTTTGGCTACTTTCCTGTGATATGTGAACAATTCTTGCATGATAGTGGTGATTAGATGAAATATTAAATGATGTTAGGATCCCATTACTTTCAGATTTGATTTATTACATTTTTATTCTTGTTTTAGTCGTTATTTACAAATTATAGTAATTCGCCAATTATATTCATTAGTTTGAGCATATAAATATAGTGATTTAATTGATGCATAGTGATTTAAATTAGACAACTTTCTCTGTGGGATCGATACTTTACTTACTCTGTATTACTTGTTGACACATGTATGCTTGCATTAGTTAGAGCTCTTTTGTTAGAACTGAAAACGAGGAAACAAGTTTTTGGCGCCGTTGCCGGGGAAAGGTGTAAGACCCCAACTTTTTAATGAATAAAATCGAATTTCCTCTATGTATTATTATGAATAATAAGGTATTAATTTGATATAATACTTTGGTTATGGGTGAAATGTGAAAATTTTGCAAAATAAGCAAGTGGTTATAAAATATTCAATTGTCGGGGAATATTCGTTTGGTCGTGGAATATTCTTTCGCGCCAGGGAATATTAAATGCGACAGTAGTAGCCATTGTGAGCCCCATAACGGATAACTATTCGGATGAAGAAAACGACAAAATTGAATAACTTGGCGTAGTTATTACCGTTAAGATTGTTGGAATACCGGTGGTTTAAAATACATGAATACGCGTGGTTGCACAAAGAAAGACACAAGATTGCACAGTATTGTTGAATTATTGATTCTTACGTAAGAAGGCACTACTCAATAATTGTCACAGTAGTTACTGTTCAATATTTTATTTTATTGATTCAATAATTGCTGCGTTGATATTTTATATTATTGTTGTTTCAATAATTGTCACTGCACAGTATTTCCCATTATCAGATCAATAATTCATATTATTTGAATAATATTATTAGATAGCATTATTGGCAATGTCTAGAAGTTCTGTCAAGGAGAGGTTTGGTCATCTAATTTCACGCCAGTAAAGAGAAATCCTTATCGGAAAGCCCCCTCTTTCCTGGGAACAGCCTGGTTGTCATAAATGTGATTCTGTAATATTATTTGTGAATAATTAATTATTGATTCATATGATAAGGAAATATTTATTTTATGTGGATATAAATGATGGATTTATTTATGTGGTTATTAATGAAGGAATTAATCTTTGAGATGTTTTATCAAGATTTTGTTTGATGGAAGTATTTAAAAATCATCCGTTTGTGGATTTTGGGTATTTTTTGTTTGGAATTTGGAAAAACTCAAAGCTACAAAGTTGTAGAGAATTCGATTTCGTGTGGAATGGACATAAAATTCGTATTTTTCTGATAAACGGGCTATTTTTTATGAATTATTAAAGTTTCTGATTATTGTTTAAATGATAAAACATTTTGAAAAATTCTAGAATTGGTTGGTGAGAAATGTGCTCAATTGAATTTCAAATGTGGTGGGTGGCAATAGTAACAGGTAAAGCCATCAGGTAGCAGGTTAGTCTTCTATGGCGTTCTAAGCATTTTCCTATAAATAGGGTGCTTAGTTAAAATTGAAAATCACACAAGAATTCATAAGTTTTCTTTCTTTCTCTCTCTATATTATCGAGCGTATTCTTGTGAGTATTTTGATACTTTGAGTGTTGCTATACGGTGCAAGTTCCTTCAGCACTATATCCAGTATTCCAGCCAGAAGTATTATCTTTTTGAGGTAATGGATGTTATTTCTTCTTAAATGATATTATTTTCTTCAATATCATTATGCCGAAATATTGGTATGAACTTTTTATCAAATCTGGAACTTTTTGTGTCAGGGTTACTATTCATGTATACGACACTATTCACGTATACGGCACTATTCACGAATACAACACTATTCACCAAAAAATGAAATTTTCTTCTTTTTGTCCAAGATGTCTATTATGGTTACTATCTTTGATTGTATCCATGTTTTGATCTTTATTCTTGAATTTTGCTTCGAAATAGGTTATTATGGAGTATTATTGATCTTGGATAAACTGTAATACGAATCTCTAAGATTTGTTATTTTGTTTCACTTGATTCGTTCCTTTAAATTATTTTTCATCATCATCAGTCCTAAATGATGATATTACTGAATATCTTTGGCCTGTAGTGCAAAGATGAATGATTACCTAATGAATATCTTTGGCCCGTAGTGCAAAAGATGAGCAGTGTTGAGATGAACATGACTAAGTTGGTGATATAAATGAATATCTTTGGCTTTGTAGTGCAAAAGATGAATATTTGATTAAAGATGTATATTGATTGTTGTTCTGAGGATAAAATATTGATGATGGACTTTTAAATCTTAGAAGATAGTAGAATTCTTTCTCTACTTGACTCTTCTAATGGATTCTTTATTCATTGCAAGTTGTTGATCTAAAACTTGTTGTCTATTATATTTTATCGATTTTCCTCGTTGAAGACTAACGATAATTTGTTGTATATTATCTTAGTCATAATATTCTTTACTGGGCTAGTTGAGCTCACCCTTTTCCTTTTTGTTCAATTTTTCTCAGGAGGTGAGAACATAGCAGGAACTAGTCGGGGTATGGAGTGATGGTTCTAGAAAGATGTTTTAGCAGTCCTCACTATTTTTGTAAAATAATGTTTGAATAATTATAATGAGGACTCCTTTTGAGTTTGTATACTCTCTAGTATACAATATTTGTATTTAAACTCACAGTATGTGTTGTCGTATTTTGCACGACAATTGTATTATTGAAGTTATAGTTTGCTTTTTGTACCATGTATTTGGCGACTCAGAATGGGTGTTGTATACCTATTTTGGGGGCGTCACAAAAGGCGTTTAAATTTTTATTATTATCATTAGTTTTATGCTATATTGTATGACTTAGACAAATCTAATCTTATCTTATCTCATTTCCAATTTTGTGTTTTTTGTTTTTGTTTCAGGAACTTGTATAAATTTTTATGCACACGCGGTCATCCAACCCCAACTTAACACCTGCTCAGGACAACATAAACGGGAGAGGTTGGAAAGTAAGTGTTCGTAGAAATTTACAAGCACAGTTAGAAGGTACTACATCTAATATGGCAGCCGAGGCACAAGGAGAAGAGCAAAGAGAGGAGCATAGGGCTCTGAAAGAATATTCCATGCCTAATATTAATGGATTACTGTCTAGCATAGTCATACCAGCGATAGCAGCTAATACATTCGAGATAAAAATGGGCACTATTCAGATGGTACAAAATTTGGTACAGTTTGGGGGTGCTGCTACGGATGATCCGAATGAACACCTGTTGAGTTTCATTGAGATTTATGACACATTCAGATACAACGGGGTGACGGAGGATGCTATTAGACTGAGGTTGTTCCCATTCTCCTTGAGGGATAAAGCAAGGAGTTGGTTGCATTCTTTGCCTGCTGGATCAATCACTACATTGGAGGACTTAACACAAAATGTTTTAGCCAAGTTCTTCCCAATGGCTAAGACTGCAAAGATGAGGACAACTATCTCTCAGTTTGAGCAACAACAGGGCGAGTCCTTATATGAAGCATGTGAGAGATATTAAGAGATGCTGAGAAAGTGTCCGCACCATGGTATGCCAAATTGGATGGTGATCAACACATTCTATAATGGATTGGGATGGCAGTCTAGACGGATTGTAGATGCAGCTGCAGGAGGGGCATTATGGGCAAAGAGCTATGAGGAAGCCTATAATCTCATCGAGACAATGGCATCAAACAATTTTCAAAATCCTACATCTCGGATGCCACAACCCAAAGTTGCATGTTTGTTGGAAGTGGATGCTATCACGCAGTTGTCAGCACAGATGGCAGCCATGTCGAAGAAAATAGATACTTTAAAAGAAGGTA
This sequence comes from Panax ginseng, assembly GCA_020205605.1. Taxonomy (NCBI): domain Eukaryota; kingdom Viridiplantae; phylum Streptophyta; class Magnoliopsida; order Apiales; family Araliaceae; genus Panax; species Panax ginseng. Next base: position 56,937,977 of record CM035145.1, read on the forward strand.
AATCGAAGATGGTTGCATTTGTATGTGAGATCTGTGCGGGGTCACACTCAACAGAGCAATGTGCTATCAGCTCAGAGTCGGTACAATATGTGAGCAATTACAGAAAAGACCAAGGTCAGTTTCAGAACACATACAACCCCAACAACCGTAATCATCCAAACTTCAGTTGGTCAAATAACCAAGGAATCAAGAAAATCGGCTTTTGATCACAACAGAGTACCTTTGTTTACTCCTAGACCACCTTTTCTGCCGGGATTTTCTCAACAACAACAACATCACACTCCAGCTGCACCTTAGCAAGAAAAGAAATCAGAAATGGAGGAGATGATGATGAAATAAATGGTGAACACAGAGGTTATGATCAAAAGCCAAGCAGTGGCTATTAAGAATCTGGAAACTCAGATGGGGCAAATGGCGAACATGCTTAACAACAGGCCCCAGGGTTCATTGCCGAGTAATACAGAGACAAATCCACGAAGAGACGAGAATAAACAATGTCAAGCGATCACATTGAGGTCTGGGAAAAATACTGCAGACACTGCAAGTCGCACGCTTCATACCGAATCAGATTGAGAGAGGTTGCCACCATCACATGGAGGCAAGAAGCAGCAGAAAATCCGAGAAAGGAAATCTGGAAAATTCTGAGGTTCAGTAGGAAGAGAAAGAGAAAGCAGGTTCATGGGAGAAGCTTAAGAGTTCAGTACCACCACTTCACCCTCAGGTACCATATCCGCAAAGATTGAATAAGCAAAGGGAAGATAAACAATTCAGCAAATTCTTGGAGGTATTTAAAAAGCAGCAGATTAATATACCATTCGCGGAGGCATTGAAACAAATGCCAAGTTATGCAAAGTTCATGAAGGCTATTTTATTAAGGAAGAGGAGATTAGACGAATTTGAGACAGTAGCCTTGACAGAGGAATGCAGTGCAGTGCTTCAGTAGAAATTACCTCCAAAATTAAAGGATCCGGGCAGCTTCATAATCCCGTACACAATCGGGAAGATGAATTTTGAAAAATGTTTGTGTGATCTTGGGGCAAGTATCAATCTGATGCCCTTGTCATTGTTCAACCAATTGGAATTACCGGATCCAAGGCCAACAAACATTTCGTTCCAGTTAGCTGACAGATCCATCACATATCCACGAGGAAATGTTGAAGATGTATTAGTGAAAGTGGACAAATTTATCTTTCTGGCTGACTTCATCATTTTGGATTACGAGGAAGATAAAAATATACCACTCATATTGTGGAGACCATTCTTAGCCACATGAAAGACTTTGATAGATGTGCAGAAGGGGGAACTCACTATGCGTGTTCATGATCAAGAGGTCACCTTTAATGTCTTCAAAGACATGAAGTTTCCAGCAGATGGAGAAGAATGTTTTCGGGTTGATTCGGTGGATCGGGTCTTAAATAATGAGGAACAAAATTTGGTGAACTATGAACCGTTGAGGTGTGTAAATGGTGAAAATTCGGATTTGGAGGTCCAGCCATTGTCGAAAGTAAGAGATATTAAAACAAGGGGTGAGGTGGATAGACAGGAAAGCACCTCAACTCTTTCTTCAACTTGAGATTCAGAGGCAGTCAAGCTAATTGACTATAACTTAGCGCTTGATGGGAGGCAACCCATTACTTCTATCTCTATTGGCTTTTTATTTATTCAGTTTAGATTATTTTAGTTGGTTCATCTTTATTTCATTATTGATAGTTTGTATGATTTGCATAATTGAGTATGTAGCAAGAATTGCATTGAGAAAGTTTGAAATAGGTGAAAATTTCTTTAGTCATTGATTCATGTCTTGACAGTGTGAATTACTGTCTATATAGGTATCAACAATTGAAGGCATCACTCATATGTAGATTGGAGGTGAACATTAGCAGTGCATATATCAGGATCGCGCGACCACATAAGGAGTGAAGTATAAATGCGCTACCGCGTGATACGCCGATCACAAATTTTAATTCATACTTCGCATACCAAGATCTAAACACATTGAATACCCTCGCATTGCGTATGCGTATAATTCGGACTGAGACAATTTTAAATATGTTAAAAACGAGTTGGGGATCATTAGGGCTTTCATTTGAAATCATAACAGAAGCGCAATCATCTCAGTCTCCATAACGCACGTCTCTTCCTCTCTATCAGTTACAATATCGAAGCCATCAATCTCTCCACCACGTAATCATCCACGATTTCTTCAACGTTCCATATCTATTCAACTTCTATATTGCAGTATAAAACTAGGGCTTCTGAGTTGGTTGGGCAAAAATGAAGTTAGGGGTAATCTCATCATTGGTTCTTCTTCATTCTCAGTCAGATCATCTGTGTTATCTTTATCAATTGCAAATGGGTCCAAAAAGAGCACTATCTTCTTCTTCATCATCGTCGTCCTCTTGCAGTCTAATGGAGGATATGGTTGATCGCACCAAGTTTCTGGATTTGGAAGCCCATCAGGAGTATTACCGAATTGTGACCAAAACCTTTGTGAAAGAAAGAGGGTTCAAACTTGAAGGGCAAGATGGTCAGCTATGTGACATGATTCGCGAAAGAGGATGGCTTGGATTGACTGCCACACCCATGCCTATCCCAATGGGAATTGTTAGAGAATTCTATGCGAATACGAAGGCAACACTGAGTGGGTTATCCGTGGTGCGTGGCGTGCAAGTGGATTTCAAACCTCCTGCAATAAAGGCAGTTTTTAGGTTAACTGACACACCACCGACTGGGTCTACGAATTGGGTAGCAGGTGCACATATAGAAACAGACTTGGAATTGGTTATTGCTGAATTGTGCCTGCCAGGCACGAAGTGGACTTATAAAGCCTGCATGAATTAGCCTCACATATTTCTCGCTGCAGCTTTGAATTGATATGCTAAGGCGTGGAATTTGTTCATATGTGCCAAACTAGTTCCTTCGTCTCATCAGCACGAGATCACAGTGGAAAGGGCAATCATTCTGTGGGGGCATTATCACAGAAAAATATATCAACGCGGGTAATCTTATCCATTAAAATATGTTGCGGTATCTACGGGGAAGCACTACAGGGAGCATTCCACACGCGTCAGTTGTAGCTATGATGTGTTCTAATCAGGGCTGCCACTGGGACAATGAGCAAATGCAGAACCCAAGCTAGGATATCACCCACACCACCATTGCAAAATTCAAGGATTGGGCAGGCGGTGTACCACACCCGCGCGGACGAGGATTTATTATCCATCCCATTTTCCCAGAGCCACCACAGTAGCCCTCTCAGACAGATGAGGCAGGCCTGTCAACCCAAGTTCCATTATCCACTGGGGATCGATAGCTCCGAAGGTTGGAGCGAAAAGTCGACGCCATGTACGACAATTTTTTAGCGTTTGCAACGGGGCTGACGAGGTCATTGGCGGAGGCATTTGCACTACAAGGGACAACGCTTGAGTGGCCTCAGTTCGGGACAGCTGTACCATATCCACCACCAGATTCACCACCTGCAGAGGGTGGTTTGGCTGAGCATTAGGGGAGTTTTCTTTAACCCTTTACCTTCATTCACTGGGACATTGAATATTATAAGTTTGGGGGTATTGGGGTAGTAGTATAGTAGTATATAGTTTTTGCATGATTAGTTTAATTTTTGCATCATATAGTTTATTTTTGCATATACTTGCATTTTTATTTGCATGTTTATTTGTATGCTCATGTTTAGTTTTCATGTCTCACAAAGCCTAGCCTTATGGAAATTTTGTCTAGCCGATGATGATAGTGAATTTTGAAGATTATTTTGAGTATTTTGGGATAACATGAGCTGAGATATAATGTTTTACACAATGCAATTCATAATGTTGTTTAAATGCTTTTGGTTTGCACATACGTGTTTACAATCACTTGTAGGTATAAGAATTATGTGTTGCATTGCTCGATAGAAAATGTAGTTTTAAAAAGGGAAATATGTGGAAAGTGAACTTAGACCGTTGAAACCATTGATTGTCAAACTTTGAGAAAACATGGGTATGCTATGTATAAAAAAAATAGCAATAACGTGGCTAGTATTATTTTGGGGCCCTAGCTACTTGAGTAAGTACGCCTGTAGGGGTGTCTTAACACCTAGCGCCCTAAGGTCTTTCATGATCTGGGAGTCGTTGGTTGAAAGCTCGCAAAGGGGTAGCAGTGTTTGCCTAATGGAATGAGGCATTGCACAGTCATGTGAAAAAAAAAGAAAAAAAAAGAAAAGAAAAATATCAATAAACACCGCGGGAAAGAGCAAAAATCGCCCTCGTGAGTAGAAATAAAGCAGTTAAGCCCATTATTGAACCTTAGTTTGTTTTAATATGTTGGAACAGTCTTTGTTGCATAAGTATACACGAGTCTTGATTTAGACTGTAATTTTCTGTTTTGAGCAATTTAGCATTTGTATTCTTTGATTAAATCAAGTTTTGGTGAACACAACACACACACACACAACATCTCTATAGCATTTATGAATTATCTGAGTGTATGACATTATGCCTACAGTTTGGTTTGAATCTGTATTCTTGAATCTAGACAAATTCGCTGAGGCATTTTGGACTAAATTTCTGTGATAGCTGGAACAATGTGAGACTAGTTGCATCATAATTTAGTTGCATAGTAATATAGCTGCATTTTCATTGTTTATTAGTATGCATTACTTGAGGGCAAGCAACAGTTCAAGTTTGGGGGTATTTTATAAGTGGGTTTTATACCTACTTATTGGATAGCAATTCACGTGAACTGTGCCCATCTCAAGTACATTTTAATGTGTTTTTAGTTGCATTTTGTTTATTTTGCATTGTATTTACTTAAAACTCCTTTGGTGTAAAAGTGCAGGATATGGCATAATTTGGTGATGTAAATGGCATGAGGCTTTTGGATGCATGGCATGAGGATCAAGTGGAGCAGGAGACTAAACATGGATGGACAAAGGAATGAGCAGCAAAACAGATTAGTTGCAGCAGCAGAACTAGAACTCAAAGTTGCAGGCTGCGGCAGTGGCGTGGTATTAAAAAGGCCAAAGACACATGCGCGCTGGCCCACCACCCTTGGCTAGACACCGGATATGGCACATCGCAAGTCGCGCGCCAGCATAAGAAATTACTAAAAGGCGTGGCACAATGCGATAATCTTTATTCGAGCTATTTATTTTGATTTCTAATTTTAAGGGTTGCAATTTGTAACGCCCCCAAACTCGGGTACTTGAAACCCGAACTTGGTGCTTTACGATACCATTTCTATGAACGGAATAATTCTAATAATAATAACAATAATATAAATATCAAAGTCTAATCCCAAGTACGTAACCTTTACTACAATACATTACATGATAGATAATAAATATCATTGTCTTAATACTGTCTAACTATTACAAAAGATAACATAAGATTATTCTGTTTGCTTTTCCTTTTCCCTTGTTCTGGCCTGAACATTCCAGTTGATCATGCTTAGCTGAAAACATTTAAATTTAAAGCAAGGATGAGCATTTGATTGCCCAGCAAGTAATAGTAACAATAAATATAAGCTGAAAGAATTAAATGTTTTCTTTGAGTAACACTTCTACAACGAATCAACAGTTGTGAAGAAAGCTAAACCAATAATAACAACATACCAAATCTATCTCAAATTTTTGAAACTACGTACTGACTATAACTGGAGAGAATTCGACATACTATGAACATTATATTTAATTTTCGCTAGGGTTTAGCAGAACTTCATCCGCAAACCGTCATAACTTACGGGCACGAGGGTGATCATCCCAATGCGCCTTATATTGATGAATACTACATGCAAGAACGATATTATCGTTCACTCTATCCACCTTAGGTGCACAAAAGTTTTCCTATATTCGGGATGTTCATACTTAGTGGGGAATTCGAACCAAAACAATCTGGTTGGATACAATAACGTTCTATCTTGTTGAACAATATTTTTATGTCTAGCTGAATCAAATAGCTTAGACGGCTTTTAAGTCAACATATACATACTCGAAATCAATAAGTATGTATCAACATATCATTAAATACAATGGTTATCCAAGTGGGGACACTTGTCTAACCCTATATACGAATTAACGAACAAAATAAATATCTGAATTATACAATAATACAATGATCGGATAATGTAAGGACTTGTATGAATACAAATATTGGATACATAATTAATAATAATAGAGTTAATAATCTGGCACAATAATAATATAATTCTGAAACTTTCTTACTCGTGTCCATTTCATAAAGTAAATACAAAAGTAGGATACTTGCACAATGTAAATAATAGATCAGATACTTGCTCAATTATAATTGGAGTAAGTTTAGGAAACTTGCATAACATGATATACATGTTTGCACGAAATAAAAGTAGTGCATAAGATTTAGATACTTGCCTGAGTTGCTGCTTACAATAACGCAACTTAGTTCTATCTTTTATATCAAAACCTATCATTAATAAGATCATTCATGGATTAGTAAGCTAGTTTGACCTTCGACTGTGTTCAATACAATGATGATATAAGGGATCTAGAGGCATATATCCATAGTAAACATAACAAGCTACAACTTAGTTACCATAATGTAATCAAAACAACAACACACCGCGAGATCTAGTCGCTTGAAAAGCGTTGTCGCCCTCGTCTACATGCAGGCAATCTGGGTTTCAGATTTTAGAAAGGCATGGTCGGTCAACGACCTTTGACCATGATTATCGACTTTCTAAGCATTATCGGTCCTACTAAAAGTTCTAGATTCTGAGACCTCATAGCATACTACAAATCCAAAACATAAAACACACCAAATCATAAACAGAGAGAGATCTACACCTCGACTTTGGCTCATCGACACAAAATAAGTTTTTTCTAAATTTTGAAAAATGACAAATCCGAGCCTCTAGATGTTATGGATCTAACATCTAGCAACCCAGATCACTTTGTTAGACTCCATACTACATATTTAACACAAAAAATCTAACATCTAACACAGGGTTCAAGATTAGATTCTTTTTAGGGTTCATACCTTTAAGTGCGAAAAATCTGATTTCTATGCTTCTGATTCGATGTTGGTGTTAGTGAGGCTTGATTTATGATTGATCTAGCAAAGCAATCTCGTGGGTTTTAGATAGAGAAAGTCTTGGATGAGTGTTTGTGCAAAATGAGCTTGAATGTGACTTTTTTTCTCTCTTAATCTATATAAATAATGGTACAATGCACATGGCAAGTGAGTTGAATCTGATTGCTGGCAATGCTATAGCTCAACATAGCCTAGACTAGGGTGGCTACAAGATATTGATAAGATTTGTCTAGCAATAATGCATGAATGAGACAAAAAGGGCATAATGGTAATTTTGCAAATAAGTCAAAGGATATTCTTGTCCAAGGTGCTTGAATCTAGGGTTTAATCACTAGATTTTTAACCTTAAAGTTTCCCAAATAATTACTAGGGTTTGGATAATTAAAAATTAAAGTGTAGTCAAATTTTAATTAAAACATACTAATTAAAACATACTAATATCAAACTTCATTTACATATATCAAAGTCTAATCCCAAGTACGCAACCTTTACTACAATACATTACATGATAGATAATAAATATCATTATCTTAATACTGTTTAACTATTACAAAAGATAACATAAGATTATTCTGTTTGCATTCCTTTTCCCTTGTTCTGGCCTGAACATTCCAGTTGATCATGCTTAGCTAAAAACATTTAAATTTAAAGCAAGGATGAGCATTTGATTACCCAGCAAGTAATAGTAACAATAAATATAAGCTGAAAGAATTAAATGTTTTCTTTGAGTAGCACTTCTACAACGAATCAACAGTTGTGAAACAAGCTGAACCAATAATAACAACATACCAAATCTATCTCAAATTTTTGAAACTACGTACTGACTATAACTGGAGAGCATTTGACATACTATGAACATTATTTTTAATTTTCGATAGGGTTTAGCAGAACTTCATCCGCAAACCGTCATAACTTACGGGCACGAGGTTGATTATCCCAATGCGCCCTGTATTGATCAATACTACATACAAGAACGATATTATCGTTCACTCTATCCACCTTAGGTGCACAAAAGTTTTCCCATATTCGGGATGTTCATACTTAGTCGGGAATCCGAACCAAAATAATCTGGTTGGATACAATAACGTTCTATCTTGTTCAACAATATTTTTACGTCTAGCTGAATCAAATAGCTTAGACGACTTTTAAGTCAAAATATACATACTCGAAATCAATAAGTATGTATCAACATATGATTAAATACAATAGTTATCCAAGTGGGGACACTTGTCTAACCCTATATACGAATTAACGAACAAAATAAATATCTGAATTATTCAATAATACAATAATCGGATAATGTATGAACTTGTATGAATACAAAGATTGGATACATAATTAATAATAATAGAGTTAATAATTTGGCACAATAATAATATAATTCTGAAACTTTCTTACTCGTGTCCATTGCATAAAGTAAATACAAAAGTAGGATACTTGCACAATATAAATAATAGATCAGATACTTGCTCAATAATAATTGGAGTAAGTTTAGGAAACTTGCATAACATGATATACCTGTTTGCACGAAATAAAAGTAGTGCATAAGGTTTAGATACTTGCTTGAGCTGCTGCTTACAATAACGCAACTTAGTTCTATCTTTTATATCAAAACCTATCATTAATAAGATCATTCATTCTATTAGAATAATATATCATATCACATAGTACTGCTAATTGCAGTAAGCACATAACCTAATCACATTGTCACATATGTTTAACATTCATTACATCATAAACAAACATGTATCTAGTCAAATTATCTAACTTCAAATCAGTTTCTGAAACATGTCGGTGTACCGACGGCTTTATCGGGTAATTATCAAGTCTAAGACTTTACCGTGTAGTTCAATATTCGTTTAGATATTCTAAATATCAGTCATATTATTTTTCATAGCCTTATAATAATTTTTAAATAATTATTATACTTTATCATGAATTTTCAAACTCTGGAATCATTATTAAATGATTTAAATATTAACCAATTCTATTATCACTAATATTTAATTAATATTAAGCCATTAATGAAACTATTGCCAAAATATTAAAGTTATTTATAATAACTCAAAGTATTTTTAAAGTATTAATATAACCCTTAAATGATTTTTAAAACATTTAAAATCATTTTAAATAATTGCCATTAATATTAGAATATTAATTTATTATTTATCAAAATATTAATAGTCATTAGTTATAACTTAAAATATTTTTAATTCATTAATTTCTTTTTAAATGATTTATAATTTAATAAAACCATTTTTAAACTATTTATTTAATATAATTATTAAATAAAATTAATATCATAAATACTAAATTATTAATGAAATTTACCTTTAAATATCAAAAGTTATATTTTATAACTTAAAATATTTTTAAACTATTTATTTTCATTTAAAATGATTTTATAATATTAAAATCATTTTTAATTAATTTATTTAATATAATTACTAAATAAATCTAATATCATTAATATTTAATAATTAATGAAACTTATCTTAAAATATTAAAAGTTATGTTTTATAACTTAAAATATTATTAAATACCTTATTATTATTAAAATGATTTTTAATACAAATTAATTTATTTAATGCATTTATTAAATAATTTAAATACCAACAATATCCAAATAAATATTAATATTTATGAAAAATATGTCAAATTACTAAAAGGTAATTTTTATAACTTAAAATAATTTTTAAAACTTTTTTTTGTAATTTTCAGAATTTATTTACTATTTTTAAATGAATTTTAGAATTTAAATTAATTAATTATAATAAGTCTGTCGCTAAAGCCCTTTGGCGACAATAAGTGTCGCCTTAGGTGTTCTTGAGAAACCTAGGCATTCAAAGTCAGTGCTCGAGCTTGCTTGTTTGGCCATCAATCATTCCTTGTGTAATGTGTTTCTAGTCGAGGTAATGGTTGGATATTATAGTACGGATGTAATACTACACAGTCGAACAACAAACATGGTCAAAACATGCATCATATGCAAGATCTAAGCTTAAGAACCAAGTTGTCGAGTCGTTTTGACGCTTCGGGAAATTTTAGAAAAGCGAAGTCGTGGCTTGGCCAACGATTTGGATGGCCTTAAATCATCAAACTGTTCATGTTAAGTGTTTTACGCTTCGTCAGTACCGTTTCTACCCAAACTATCAGAGAACATGTTGCAATCCATGGTCAAGTCTAAATATAAATAATCAAAACGAGTTGGGGCTCAAAAAATCGTGTCAGAGTTTGTTCTTCATTTCTGGGTTTTTCCAGAATGAAGAACTGAACGAGTATGCTACTTTGGATCCTTATATCTCGCGTTATGAGTTTGCTCTATGTGATCTATTGATTCCAGGTTGTAACTAACATGTAATACTACATATCCATTACATACAAAAAGTATAACAACAACAGATAAAGCAGATCTAGGCCGGTAAAACCATGTCAGAAGACAAGTTCTTGAATTTTCTGGAATTTCCAGAAACAGATTTCGTGGATTAGTAAGCTAGTTTGACCTTCGACTGTGTTCAATACAATGATGATATAAGGGATCTAGAGGCATATATCCATAGTAAACATAACAAGCTACAACTTAGTTACCATAATGTAATCAAAACAACAACATAATGGCAAGATCTAGTCGCTTGAAAACGTTGTCAGGCCCTGTCTGGGCACAATCTGGGTTTTCCAGATTTTAGAAAGGCATGGTCGGTCAACGACCTTTGACCATGATTATCTGACTTTCTAAGCATGATCTGGTCCTACTAAAAGTTCTAGATTACAGACCTCATAGCATACTACAAATCCAAAACATAAAACACACCAAATCATAAACAGAGAGAGATCTACAGCCTCTGACTTTGGCTTGTCAGACACAAAATAAGTTTTTTCTAGATTTTGAAAAATGACAAATTCAAGCCTCTAGATGTTATGGATCTAACATCTAGCAATCCAGATCACTTTGTTAGACTCCATACTACATATTTAACACAAAAAATCTAACATCTAACATAAGGTTCAAGATCAGATTCTTTTTAGGGTTCATACCTTTAAGTGCGAAAAATCTGATTTCTATGCTTCTGATTCGATGTTGGTGTTAGTGAGGCTTGATTTATGATTGATCTAGCAAAGCAATCTCGTGGGTTTTAGATAGAGAAAGTCTTGGATGAGTGTTTGTGCAAAATGAGCTTGAATATGACTTTTTCTCTCTCTTGATCTATGTAAATAATGGTACAATGCAGATGGCAAGTGAGTTGAATCTGATTGCTGGCAATGCTATAGCTCAACATAGCCTAGACTAGGGTGGCTACAAGATATTGATAAGATTTGTCTAGCAATAATGCATGAATGGGACAAAAAGGGCATAATGGTAATTTTGCAAATAAGTCAAAGGATATTCTTGTTCAAGGTGCTTGAATCTAGGGTTTAATCACTAGATTTTTAACCTTAAAGTTTCCCAAATAATTACTAGGGTTTGAATAATTAAAAATTAAAGTGTAGTCAAATTTTAATTAAAACATACTAATTAAAATTAGGGTTTTTAATAAAAATTAGGGTTTAAATAATTAGGATTCCTTAATTATCATAAGGGTTCCTAAATTAACATTTCAATTTACTAAAATAATAATCACGCTTTATAATTTTAGCAATTAGGGTTCCTAATTAGCAATTAGGGCTTTCAAATATTAATTAGGGTTTTATCTAATTAACATTAATTCTATAATATGCACATAATTCATATAACACAATTTCTAACCGATCTTAATTTCAGGTTTTAAATTTCCAATCATGATTTATGACAGTAATACTAGGGTTTGTCGTGATATATCATAATTAACTAACCATTAACAATCTACACATATACTGTATATATTTATAACACCGAAAAATAATATTATATTTAATATAATATTATTATTCTCATTCATAGTTTCATATCTGATTTATCTTTCATATTCAACATCAATAATTAAGTTAAAATAATTATCTTAAATATTCTCGAACAAATTCATATAATAAAATATTTATTATTATAATTTAATAGTCATTTCATATATTATTTAAATAATATAAAAATCACATTTTATAGAAAATAAATAATAAAGACATTTCTACTATAAAATTAATTATTATAAGTATATACCTTATAATGAGCAATAATTCTAAAATAAAATTATTTGAAATTATTCATGTAATAAATAAATTTTATTTATCACATATATACATACACATTACTTGGCACATATTCTCATCTTTAAAATAATAATAAAAAATTAATATGCAAAATTTCTTATTTATTTATATAGAAAATATTAAGGTTATTACATAATTAATTAAAAATGATTTCTGACTGGTGTCAGACGTATCATTCATTAGTTTTTACGTATTTTCATATTGGTAACTAGGGTTTACACTCTGAGGGAGATTCCAACGTAGAACGAAGCCTAAACTCCAACTTTTCTAATTCTTCTTGGGATTTTCTATCATTGTGGATAATTATTAGTATTTTGCTGGATATTATTGAGGACGTGCATGTTACGTTGGGTTGGCAATAAGCAATTGGGTTTGATCGATTCTTTCTTCTCTCTTTCAATTGTTTTTTTAATATCCATGTTTTGCCTTGATCCCATAATGGCTTTTGGTTCAGTCATGAACTAAACTCTATTATGGGATTCTAACGGATTTTAATATGTAGTTTAGTTGCATGCTTGAATGCTGGATTGTTTTACATATCATATGGGATTTCTATTATGGCTGTTTTGCATGTATGAATGCTTGATCACCATTCGTTTTCAATACTTGTATGGAATTGACAATGAACATGCAAATATAGATTGTAATCATGATAACATACGTATATGGGGCTGTTTTGTACGGCTTGTGTATTTCGTGAACCAAATAGACATATACTGTTTCACCGTATGAGTTAGAATAAGGGCTTGTGCTTAAATTCAATATGGTTGCAATTTCACATAGACATATAGTGATTTTGGTTATATTGATGATTACATGGAGTCTATCGCTTGTGGATGATGTGTAAGTAGGTCATAGTACATTGAAAAATGGCTATGACTCTGTTAGTGCTTTTGGCTACTTTCCTGTGATATGTGAACAATTCTTGCATGATAGTGGTGATTAGATGAAGTATTAAATGAAGTTAGGATCCCATTACTTTCATATTTGATTTATTACATTTTTATTCTTGTTTTAGTCGTTATTTGCAATTAGAGTAATTCACCAATTATATTCATTAGTTTGAGCATATAAATATAGTGATTTAATTGATGCATTGTGATTTAAATTATACAACTTTCTCTGTGGGATCGATACTTTACTTACTCTGTATTACTTGTTGACACATGTATGCTTGCATGAGTTAGAGCTCTTTTGTTAGAACTGAAAAACAGGCAACATACCCGCGTGAATAGTACCCCGTGATGAGTACTTCGGGAATAGTACCCCGTGATGAGTACTTCAGGAATAGTACCCCGTGAATAGTACTTTGTGAATAGTACTTTATGAATAGTACCCATGAATAGTACTTTATGAATAGTACCCAATGAATAGTACTTTATGAATAGTACTGTAAAAATGAATACTACTCATGGACAGTACTCCGGCATTAAAAGCTTAAGATTTAACAAGAATGTGTAGAAAATATCTTTGTGAAACGATACTAGATGAAGCGCAAATTTCAAGGATATTCTACTAATTTCACGGAGTATAGAAGCAATACTTTAACAAAATGAGGGTATAATCAGGGATATACGAGGCGAAATAATATTACTCACATACTACTGAGTATGGAAGATAATATTATTCCTATGAATATCGAAAAAATATCCCTTACCTCGTAAGAAGACTGGATAATTGGAATAGTGAGGTAGTGAGACTTCTCTACTTTTCTCTCTATAATTGCTCTTGTGAGTCTTAGTGAATTGGTGAGAATGAAAGAAGAATGAACTTCTATTTATAGAAAAATATAGTTTCGATAATGCACACGTTTGGGGCTTGAAATATTACAGTATAATACCTTCATCTTTTTCTTCATTTTTTAATTTAGTCCTGCAAGTATTATCAAACTTGCACCACCTCCCCTAACAGTACATCTTGTGAATCAATAGTACAATCATGTGAAAAAATAATTACAGTATAGTACCTTCATTTATACCTCTATTTTTAATTTAGTTGTGACACCCCCAAATCCGGGTACTTCAATTCCATAGATTTGGTGTTCACTGTCCAAATAAATTATAACTAACTACCCATAAACAAAAGATATAATTTAACTCAAAAGCTTAAATAATAAATCTCCCATCAAGGGTTACATAATCTCAAGATAAATCCCAGGTCATCTAACCTTTTTTACATTCATCAGCGGAAAATTAAAACATAGCCATAATCAAATCTATTACATAAACTTCATAAATAAAAGGTAGATTAAACATCGTCGTCTAATCAAGCACTTTGTCACTGCCCTTGCTTGAAGAAAGCTCTTCAAACTTCTTAACTTCATCTGCATTATTTGGTGCAAGAGTGAGCAACCAATTGCTCACAAGAAGAATAGTATACAATAACATTTTATGAATGACAATAACTGAACTTTCAATGGTAAAATTCTCTTAACGGAACAATAAACTTTAATTCAACGACCATGAGTTCAAAGGAATAATGAATGTTTAAGTTAACAATGGATATCAACATCAAAGAATACATTGAGGGTCACAAGACCATGAACTATACTCTAGGTTTCAAGTATTTCTACTTTAACCTTTAACAGTCTAAAAGACTATAATCATCATCTATGTCCTAGGTTAATGAATTGTTTCATCAGAACCATTAACAAAGCCTAAACGACTATATGGACCATCATCCCGTACTCCAGGTGATCAGCCCTTTGTACTATGTATTGCGTAAACATTTTAACGATATTGTGTGGTTCTAAAATAATCCCCTAATATAGTGTTGTTCATCTCAGCTTAGATTATCAGATTTGGTTGGGAATTAGCTTCAAAGGAAATTCTAGATCTTTAGAATGCTCATCAACCAAGTACTGGTTGAATCAGATAGAGACCAATAACTATTCAAGAGTTTAATTATAATAATATTTTCATGAATAAGGTATATCGATGAATCAATAAGAGCTAGAGTATTAACATTTTCTAAATTGAACAAATGTTATCATCGACAACATGCTTTTAAAATTGTGTGAGTACATAAGCAAACCAAATGAAGTTTGGTTTGAGTTAAATTCAAGGTAATTTAGAGTTTTGAACATTCAACAACTAAGGATTAGTTGAATTGATAAAGAATCACTAGGCAACTTAGAGTTCGGTACAATAGTGTAAGATAGTATAATGACATTGGAGAACGAAGATCAAACAACAGTTATTAGTAGCTGAATAAACACATTTCTTACAACAACATTACAGACTTTTAATAACCAAAGTAATCTCGTTTGGAATAAAGAAATAAAGATTTATTAACTTGCTCAACAATAAATGAGGGTTAAAGAACTTGCATAACATTAAACTGTTCAACAAGAGATTAGAAATAGAGAATTTGCATAAGTATAACATAACAGTGAAAAGTAACCTTGCTGAATAATAAAGTAGCAAAGGTTAGGGAACTTGCCTCCTGCCTAAGCTACACAATTACAACTTATGTACCCTAATATCCTACACATACCATTAGGAATATTACATCAATTAGCTACATACATTAACCTCATAAATTTATTTCTTATCTTAGTTAAGTTATAACCTTTAGTTAAGGTCTATCCAAAATACTAAACCACATAACACGAATCAGAAAACCTATATAAGACTTTTAACATCAAAATCACATTTTCAACTCTTATTAATCAATACTACACTTCTCCTTAATCGACTTGAAGTTCAACCAAGTATTTAAGTCTTCCTAGGACTCAATGGTTTTCTATTAATCACCTTCCATATCTTAGTGCTCATTTCTGAAATCACAAGTGTTAACATCACAAGACTTATTCACTATTCACTGTATACATTAAGTCATAATGCGTTTGTAACTTACTAATCCTTTACAACTTTGAAATTATCAATGACATGACATGATTCTGTTTTAACCTCCACGTTCCATGTTTATTACATTAACACATCAATATACCAAGTTACATCGATATCCCAAGTCCGGCAAAGAACAAAGAAAGGCCACCGCCTCGAGATCGTTGTATGGCGAATGAATGTTAATTTTAGCCTTATACTTCGGTAGCAATTGCTACATTTGGCAGACACGACAGAAGCAAGAGACGGCTATGAACGATGAGCCGAACTTTTAGCCCAAAAAACACTTAATTTCACCCACTAACAAATAATATTAACATGTATAATTGATACAAAACCATCATAAACATGTTTACCAACATATTCCTCAACATAGAACAATTTAGCAACAATTATAGTAGTTTAATTCCTTGAATTTCTTGTTTTTATGCAAAAACACCCTTTTTGACATTCTTTACAAAAATCATCACTGTGATTACAATTCTACACCAAATCACTTCATTCAAACTACATTCTCTTCGTTTCTTAACGAACTAGCATAAAAAAGACTCCATTTACAGTTTATCATACTAATTAACCACCATAATTTGTACTTTCACAAGCTATATGAAAATATATATTGTGATTACTTTTCCTTCCTTTTAACCGAAATTAGCATACCAATTCATGCTTACTATATACTCTAACATCATAATTATATGCAATCACCATAAACAGGTTATATAACAACAATTTACAAAAACTGGAATTCACATAATATAAGAATTTTGTCGTGAAACACATATACATGTATATATATATATATATATATTATTAAGGTTATGAATAATACCTTCACTTAGCTTGAACAACCTTGCTAAACACAGAATTTTGCTTTGGAAAACTCTAGATTTCTCTCCCAACTCCCTCTCAATTCTCTGTATTCTCTCTCTGAACTTCTCAGTTTTCTCATCTTAGGCTTAAGCCAAAAAATAGAACTGATAACAGGTATACGTAAAATAAAGTAACCGATATAGCCTTAATGTGAGACCCCGAATTTTATGAATAAGATTTAATTTTTTTCGAAATATTTTTTTAAATATTATGGTGTGGATTTGATATAATGTTATAGTTGTGGGTTATATTTATAAATTTTGCAAAGTATGCAAGTTGTTGTATAATATTCGATTAGTCGAGGAATATTTTTTTTGTCAAGGAATATCCGTACGACGGTACAATCATTGGTGGATCCCACAACGGAAGTATTGTCGTATTTAGAAAACGACAGAATTATCATTTTATAAAAATAACGGCGAAAGTGTTACCGTTAAAACTGTTGAACTACCTCGGTAGTAAAAGTACAATGCGATGTCTGGCGTGGTTGCATAAGTAGCACTGCGGTATTGATTATTGACGCTTTACACGATAAGTCACTCAGTTATACTCAATTATTGCTACAATAATTGCTGCATCATATCTCTCATATTATTGATTCAATTATTGTTAGAGTATCATCTGCATAATATGTTATATTATTAAATCAATAATTGAGACGACAAAGTTATTCATATTATTATTTGCAATATTGACAATGTCTAGAAGTTCTGTCAAGGAGAGGTTTGGTCACCTAATTGTGTGCCAATAAGGAGAAATCCTTATCGAAAAGCCCCCTCTTTCCTGAGAACGACCTGGTTGTTAAATATTGTGAATTATAATATTAATGATGAATAAGTTCGTGTTGATTAAAGATGAAATTGATAGTTCCATTGTGTTAGGATTATTAGTGTTAGTGGAAATCGATATTTATTTCGATAATAATTGATGTTTGGAGGTTATATTATTCAATCGGGTATTCGGGGCACTTTTTGTGTCGGAGTACTATTCACGAGTTACTATTCATGAGTTATTATTCATGAGTTACTATTCACGAGTTACTATTCACGGGATACTATTCACCTGTAAAATATATTTCTTTTCGGTCCAAATTATTTTTGGGTACAATATTATTCCATGAGGAGATGTGCTAATTTTTCAGACCGTTGGTTGAAATTATAATAGTAAATCAATATGGATCGTTGATTTAAAGTTTTAATAGTAACTTGTCCCTTCGGTTTTTCAAGAGTTATTTGCCCCTTTGGTGTTTCAAGAGTTAATTTCCCCTTCGCAAATAATAGTTGTCTCTTCAATATTACCAAGAGTCATTTTGACCCTTCGTTAAGACCAAGAGCCACTTTTAGTTCTTCTATAAATAGAAGCTCATTCCTTCATTATTTCTTACGAATTCACTGAAACTCTAAAGAGAGAAACTATAGAGAGAAAGAAGAAAAGATTTCTGCTACTTCACTACTCCAATATCCAGTTTCTTCTAAGGCAGGGGATATTATTCGTTGTACTCGTATGGGGTAATATTTCTTTCTTATTCATGAAGAGAACTTCTGTTATTCCATTCTTTATCATTATGTTGGAATAACCTGTTTACGCGAAGTACCGCATACATGGTGAAATTCTTCTATTATTCCATTCTTTATTATTATGTTGGAATAACCTGTCTGTGCGGTCTATCGCATGCCTGGTGAAATTCTTCTGTTATTCCATTTTTATTATTATGTTGGTATAACTTGTTTATGCGAAGTACGACATATATGGTGAAATTCTTCTAATATTACGTTCTTTATTATTCTGTCGGAATATCCTGTCTGTGCGTTTACGTCGGACCTGGTTCCATTATTAATTATTCTGTTGGGAATAACCTGTCTGTGCAGTCTACCACACGCATGGTGAATCCTTCTGTTATTCCATTCTTTATTATTCTGTTGGAATAACCTGTCTATGTGGATTACCATATGCATGGTGAATGATCCTTTGTATTCATTCCTTATTAAATTATGGAAATGATCTGTCTACATGGATTACCGCATGGCAGGCGAAAATCCATTTGCAGTTTCATATATTCTATTATACTCAGTTGGTTAAAGCTTTGGCTTCTATACTCCATGAAATTAGTGGAATATCCTTGATATTTGCGCTTCATCCAATATCTTTTCATGAAAATATTCTTCTGAGCATTCTTGAATTTTACTTCACAAAGCATTATCAAGTTGACAATTTGGACGTTATTGAGTTCATGATAAATTAACTTATAAATCTTTAAAATTTATTCTTGAACTTGTTTTATTGAATTGTCATCATTCTCGTGCTTATATTATGTTGAAAGTCATCTTTAGCTTACGTGCATAGATGGACTTGGTATGATTATGTACAATGTTTATTCGGTATAATCATGACCGTAATGTGACGAATGATGTGGTAAAAGTCCTCATCATTCGTAGTTCGTTGGTGGGACGGTTGTTGGTATGATTATGACCATGGATTATTCAGATAGTCATGACCATTGATGATTACATGAATATCTTTGGCAGTGGAGCGAGGATGGTTCAATTTTATTTATTGTCGAGTCTCACGATAAAGTTGATGAAAATTTTTAAATCATAGAAGATAGTAGATTTTATAATTGTATTGACTCTTCTAATGGATTGCTTATTCACCGCAATTTTTGATCTAAAACTTGTTGTCTATTATATTCTATCAGTTGTTATACTGTTGAAGGCTACGGATAATTTATTCTGCATTATCTTAGTCATAATATTTCTTACTGGGCTAGTTGAGCTCACCCTTTCTTTCACTGTTCTCTTCAGGAAATGAGAATATAGCTGGGACTAGTCAGGGAATGGATTGATGGTCCAGATTGTTGCATTAGTAGTCCTCACTATTCTGTTAAATAGTGTGATAATAAAATGTAATGAGGACTCCATTGAGTGTGAATATTGTCTAGATAACAATATTTGTATTAAAACTCACAGCCTATGTTTTGTCGTATTTTACTCGACTGTTGTATAATTAAGTTGTGTTTGTATTCAGTACCTTGTATCTGGCGACCCAAGATGGGTGATGTATACCTGTTTTGGGGGTGTCACAATTGGTATCAAAGCTTAGGGATATGATCCCTGGCTGAGATGTGAGACAAGAACTAGGAAGGGAGAGACGGGGAATTCCTTCGCTAGTATGACCTACCTAAGTTTACGTGTTATTTAATTGGTCGTTCAGAGTATAGAGATAATTTGTGATATATTAATTAACCCTTGTTTTGTGGCAGTGTTTGAAAATGGCAGCTGAAAATGTTAACAATGGAGTGAATGAGACCGTTGAGACACCTTTAATCACTAATCGGGTTAGTATGATGTCAGACGAAGAAGAAATTAGAGATATCTACGTGGTGCGTGAAGAACAAATAGTTGCATTTTGAGCTAATTACAGAGGTAGCAGCTGAGAGTGAAGAAGAAGAGGAACCTGAGGAGAATTTATTAGAAGAATTTTATGATCAAAATTTAGAATTACAAAATCGTATTCATGAGTTAGAAGAGCACGCTGAAGAACGGCAGGCGGTCATAGAGTAAAGAGATGCAACAATTCAAAATTGTGTTACCCGATGTGCGATGCTTGAACGGAAGCACTCTTTGGCAGAGTATAAGATATTAGAGCTGGAATCTGAGAATGCTATGATCAAAGTTCTGATGAAAGCAGAAACAACTGAACGAAGGAGAATAAATGATGCGTGGGTAAAAGACGTCCATGGTCAATATAACCTCCAGACATCCATTATTATCGAAATAGATGTCGATTTCCACTAACACTAATATTCCGAATATAATGAAAATATCAATTTCATCTTTAATCAACACGAATTTATTCATCATTAATATTATAACTCACAATATTTAACAACCAGATCATTCCCAGGAAAGAGGGGCTTTCAGATAAGGATTTCTCCCTATCATGCGCAAGCAATTAGGTGACCAAACCTCTCCTCGATGTAACTTTCTAGACATTGTCAATATTGCAAATAATAATATGAATAACTTTGTCGTCTCAATTATTGATTTAATAATATAACATATTATGCAGATGATACTATAACAATAATTGAATCAATAATATGAGAGATATTATACAGCAACTACTGTAGCAATAATTGAGTATAACTGAGTGACTTCTCACGTAAGCATCAATAATCAATACTGCAGAAGTGCTACTATGCAACCACGCCAGACATCGTATTTTTTACCACCGGGTAGTTCAACAGTTTAACAGTAAAACTTTCGCCGTTATTTTTATAAAAAGATAATTATGTCGTTTTCAAATACGACAATACTTATGTTGTGGGGTCCACGAATGATTGTGCCGTCGTATGAATATTCCCTGTTAAAATGAATATTCCCCGACCAATCGAATATTATATAACAACTTGCTTATTTTGCAAAATTTGTAAATAATACCCACAACTATAACATTATATCAAATCCACACCATAATATTAAAAAATATATTTCGAGAAATATTAATCTTTATTCATAAAAGTTGGGGTCTTACAACCTCCCCTTCTTATGAAATTTCATCCTCGAAATTAGGGTGCGTACCTGGTATGTCGAAGAGGTGAGGATACCTTGACTTCATTTTAGATTCTAACTCCCGGGTCATTTCCTTAACATTGTGGTTTCTCCACAAAACTTTGACTTGAGGTATAACCTTGGAGCGTAGAATATGATCCTTCTTATCCAAGATTTTAACAGGTACCTCTTCATACGTTAAATCTTCCGCTATCTCGTCCGGTTCTAATTAAATAATATGGTTTGGGTCTTTCACATATTTATGTAACATAGATATGTGAAAAATGTTACGAACACGAGACATATTTGGCGGTAAGGCGAGTCTATAGGCCACCGTTCCTACTCGATCGAGGATTAAAAATGGGCCAATGAATCGAGGATTGAGCTTTCCTCTCTTTTCGAATCTCGTAACTCCTTTCCATGGAGCAACACGAAACAACACATGATCTCCAATATTGAATTCCACATCCTTTCGATGAAGATCAACATAACTCTTTTGTCGATCTTGTGAGGTTTTTATACGTTGTCGGATCGTTTGAATCTTTTCTGTAGTCATACGTACCAACTCTGGTCCCAACAACGTTGCTTCACCCACCTCATCCCAGCATGGATAGGATAAAGAATACTAGACACTTGAAATGTGACAAGATATTCATGATGCAATGTACTACAACATGATGCAAATGTATGATGAATGTGGTTTGTTGGACTATTTTCCAACGAGGTGAGATGACTATTTGCACCTATGACTTCTGATGGGGACTGGAGTTATCACTGATGACCCTGACAAACTGCTGGGATGTGTATTCCAAAGTTCTTAGGAACATCCAAGATGTTGACGTTGGGGTTATTGATAAGTAGGTTTTATACCTACTTATTCAATATCAATTCATGAGAATTATGCTCATCTCAAGTGGATTTTAGTATGTTTTTAATTGCATTTTGTGTTTATTTTGCATTACTTGATTAGAACTCCTCTGGTATGGAAATGCAGGAAATGACATGATTTGGCGTTGGATTGTGGTATGGATCTAACCAAGGCTTGGCAAATGGAATGTGTGGTGACAAGGAACTGAGTGTTGGTGAAGTACAAACAACAAGCAAAAGCAGCAGATAGCAGTATGCAGCAGACATAAGAAGCGTGGTCGCGCTACTTGACAAAGTAGTTCTCGCAGAGGCCATACATAGCATCACGCATGCAGTAGAGACCGAAAATAGGCATCATAGGCCGCATGTTGAATAAGTTAGCTTTTAGCTTTGCGGCACAAGGTCATCCTCAAGTCGTTATTTGAATTAAGTTTTTGAATTTGAAATTCGAATGTGGTCTCATTTAAAACTATTCTGGTTAGTACCAAACGAGAATAAATGACGTTTTTATCAGTTTTTCATTAGGTAACTAGGGTTCCACGCATAGAACTAATCCTAGAGAGGATTTGAGCATAAACTCAAGATTTTCTACATCTTCTCTTGAATTAAGTTATGATATAAGTATTCATTTTATTTTGTTGGAAATTATTGGAGATTTGGATATCATTCTGAAACGAATTCTACAATTGGGTTTGATCAATTCTATTTTCTCTCTCTCTAGTTATATTTATTCTCAATGTGTTACTATAAT
The DNA here is from genome assembly GCA_020205605.1 of Panax ginseng. Lineage (NCBI taxonomy): Eukaryota > Viridiplantae > Streptophyta > Magnoliopsida > Apiales > Araliaceae > Panax > Panax ginseng. The sequence goes on from CM035145.1 coordinate 56,961,105, forward strand.
CCCATAATGGTTTTAGGTTTAGAAATGAACTAAACTCCATTATGGGATTCTAATGGATTTTGATATGTAATCTATAATTAATTGCCTAATTGCTTGATTTCTTGTTTATCATTGGGATTTCTGTTATGATTGATTGGATTGCATGAATGTTTGATCACCATTCAATTTATATGCTTATATGGAATTGTAAAATGACATGTGAGCATGGTTGTAATCATGATAGCATGCGTTTATGAGGTTGAAATGTTTAGCTTCTTATTTCGTGAACCAGATACAAAAATACTATTTCACCGTGTGTAGTAAGATAAGAGCTTGTGCTTCAATTCAATATTGCTACAATTTCACATAGGAATATAGTGACTTTGGCATTGTTGTCGATTATATGATTTCTATCGCAATGTGGATGTTATGTAAATAGGTCATAATTCATTGAAAAATGATTATGTCTACATTTGTGCTCTTAGCTAACTTTCCATGATAAATGTATGATTGTGCATGATGGCAATGTTTAGATGAAATATGAAATGAAGTTAGAATCCCATTCTTTCCAAATTTTATTTCATTAAATCAGTCTTGTGTTTTATTCAGTAATTGAATATAGGTTAAGCATAATTATGAATTATTCGTTTACGCATATAAAAATTGTGATACAATTGGTGTATGATAGTTTAATTTTAAAACATTTCTCCGTGGATCGATACTGTTCTTACTCTGTACTACTTGTTGACCTATGTATGCTTGCATGAGTTAGAGTCCTTTTGTTAAGACTAAAAAGGAGGCAACATATTTTTGGCGCCGCTGCCGGGGAAATGCATTTAATTTTAATATTATTATCATCAATTTTAAGCTAAATTGTATGACTTAGACAATTCTAATCTTGTCTCATTTCAATTTTTGATTTTGTTTCAGGCACTTGTATATAGTATATGTGCACTCGATCCTCCAATCCTGAGTTAACACCTTTGCAAGACAACATTAACGGTAGGGGTTGGAAATCAAGAGCACGTAGAAATATACAAGCAGAGTTAGAAACCACAACATCTAATATGGCAGCCGCAGAACATAGAGAAGAGCAAAGGGCTTTAAGAGATTATTCGATGCCAAATATTAATGGATTGCAGTCAAGTATAATCAGACTAGCGATAACAGCCAACACCTTCGAGATTAAGTCGGGCACTATTCAAATGGTGCGAATTGCAAGACATGCTTTGGGGTGTCAAGCATGCAGACGATCCAAATGAACACCTATTGAGCTTCATTGAAATATGTGATACTTTCATATATAACGGGGTGACAAAGGATGCAATCAGACTTAGACTATTTCCATTTTCATTGGGGGATAAAGCTAGAAGCTGGCTTCACTCTTTACCTGCGGGATCTATCACCACATGGGAGGACCTAGCACAAAAATTCTTAGCCAAATTCTTTCCAATGGCTAAGACTGCAAAGATGAGGACATCAATTTCCCAGTTTGAGCAGCAACAGGGTGAATCATTATATGAAGCCTGGGAGAGATATAAGGAAATGCTAAGGAAGTGTCCACACCATGGCATGCCGGATTGGATGGTTATCAACACATTTTATAATAGATTGGGATGACAGTCAAGACCGATTATAGATGCAGCTGTAGGAGGAGCTCTATGGGAGAAGAGGTATGAAGAGGCCTATAATGATTTCCAAAATCCTTCAGCCAGAATGCCACAGCCCAAAGTTGCAGGTTTGTTAGAAGTGGATGATATCATTCAATTGTCAGCACAGATGGCATCCATGTTAAAGAAGATTGACTCATTGACAGACACCAAGGCGAAGACAGTTGCATTTGTGTGTGAGATATGTGCAGGGTCACATTCAGCAGACCAATGTGCTATCAGTTCAGAGTCTGTACAATATGTGAGAAACTATAGGAAAGATCAAGGTCAATTTCAGAACACATACAATGCCAACAACCGTAACTATCCGAATTTTAGTTGGTCAAATAATCAAGGAAATCATCAAAGTCAGTTTCAACCACATAACCAATCTCATTCATAGTCAGCTCAGCAACAGTTTGCACAAAGACCACCGCACCCACCTGGATTTTCACAACAACATCATACACCACCAGCACCTCCGCAAGAAAAGAAGTCAAAGATGGAGGAAATGATGATGAAGTACATGGAAAAAATGGAAGTGATGATTAAAAGCCAAGCAGTGGCTATTAAAAATCTGAAACTCAAATGGGTCGATGGATGAGCATGCTTAATAATGCACCACTGTGGTTCATTGCGAAGTACCACAGAGGCAAATCCAAGAAGGGAAGGGAAGGAACAATGTCAAGCGATTACACTTAGGTCTGGAAAACAGGTTGTAGAAATCAGTATGGCACAGCCGCGCCACTTTTACAAAGAAGAGATCAAGAAATCTTGTCTAAAGAGAAAATTGATAAGGAAAATTCTGGACAGCAGCAAGAAGAGAAGAATAAAAGAAGGTTCATTTGAGAAGCCTGTGAATAAAATACCAATAGTTCACCCTCCTGTTCTTTATCCATAGAGATTACATAAACAGAGGTAAGACAGGCAGTTTAGTAAATTCTTGGAGGTATTTAAAAAGCTGCAGATTAACATACCTTTCGCTGAGGTATTCGAACAGATGCCTAGTTATGGAAAATTTATGAAGGGTATCTTGTCAAGGAAGAAGAGATTAGAAAAATTTGAAACAGTGGCCTTGACAGAGGAATGCAGTGCAGTGCTTCAACGCAAATTACCTCCAAAACAGAAGGATCCGAGCAGTTTCATAATACCATGCATAATTGGAAAGATGAGCTTCAATAAATGTTTGTGTGATCTTGGAGCTAGTATCAATTTGATGCCCTTGTAAATATTTAATCACTTGGGATTTCTGGCTCCAAGGCCGACAAATATTTCATTATAGTTAGCTGATAGGTCAATCACTTATCAAATGGGAATTGTTGAAGATGTTTTGGTAAAAGTGGATAAATTCATCTTTCCAGCTGATTTCATCATTCTAGATTATGAAGAAGATATGAGTATACTAATCATACTTGGAAGACCACTCCTAGCAACAGGAAGAACCTTGATAGACGTTCAGAAAGGGGAGCTTACAATGCGTGTTCATGATCAGGAAGTTACTTTCAACGTATTCAAGGCAATGAAATTTCCAACAGATGAAGAGGAATGTTTCAAGGTTGATTTGGTGGACAAAGTGCTAAATGATGAAGTAGAGAGCTTGGTGGGTCACGAACTATTGAGAAGTGTTATTTCTGGAAATTCAGAATTAGATGAGGAGGAATTTGAAGAACTTGTGCATGTCCTTGATATAACTCCACAATTCAGAAAATTCAAGATTCTTGCTGAGCCATTAAAGAAAGCTAGAGAGTCGTCAGTAAAATTGAAACCATCTCTTGAAATACCTCCAGAACTTTAATTGAAACCACTTCTTGATCATTTAACGTATGCATTTTTAAATGAAAATTCAAAATCACATGTGATTATTTCTTTTGCACTAACATCTTTTCAGGAAGAAAAATTGCTAAGAGTCCTTAGAGAGTTCAAGTCAGCTATTGGATGGACTATATCATATATAAAATGGATCAACCCATCTTTTTGTATGCATAAGATCCTGCTGGAAGATGGTAGCAAGCCTTCAGTGGAACATCAAAGAAGACTTAATCCGATCATAAATGAAGTGGTAAAGAAGGAAGTGTTGAAATGGCTAGATGCAGGCACTATATATCCAATTTCAGATAGTTCATGGGTGAGCCCGGTACATTGTGTACCGAAGAAAGGTGGTATGACCGTGATTTCCAATGAAAACAATGAGTTGATTCCGGCAAGAACAGTGAAGGAGCAGAGAGTCTGCATGGATTACCTCAGGCTTAACAAAGCTACAAGGAAAGATTACTTTCCACTGCCGTTTATCGATCAAATGTTGGATAGATTAGCGGTGCATGAGTTCTATTATCTTTTGGACGGGTATTCAGGCTACAATCAGATTGTTATAGCTCAGAGGACCAAGAAAAGATAACCTTTACATGTCCATATGGTACTTTTGCTTTCAGGAGGATGACTTTTGGTCTTTGTAATGCCCTAGCCACTTTTCAGAGGTGTATAATGGCTATCTTTTAAGATATGGTGGAACAAAATGTGTAGGTATTTAAGGATGATTTTTCAGTATTTGGGGATTCATTTGATCTATGTCTGGAAAATTTGGTAATGGTTTTGAGAAGATGTGTTGAGACAAACTTGGTATTAAATTGGGAAAAGTGCCATTTTATGGTTCAGGAAGGAATAATTCTGGGACATAAGGTATCAAAGAAGGGACTTGAGGTGGACAGAGCTAAATTAGAAACTATTGAGAATTTTCCGCCACCAACTTCAGTAAAAGGTGTTCGAAGTTTTCTAGGACATGCAGGCTTTTACCGCAGGTTCATTAAAGACTTCTCCAAGATAACTAAACCACTTTGCAGTTTATTGGAGAAGGATGCACAGTTCAAGTTTGACGAGGATTATGTGTCTGCATTTGAGCATTTGAAGAGGAGGTTAACTTCAACACCAGTAATCACAGCACCGGATTGGGACCTACCATTCGAATTGATGTGTGATGCTAGTGATTATGTTGTGGGGGCTGTTTTGGGTCAGTGGAAGGAAAAGATTTTTCATGTGATATACTATGCGAGTAAGACCCTTACTAATGCACAGTTGAACTACACCACCACAGAAAAGGAATTACTGGAAGTTGTGTATGCTTTTGATAAGTTTAGATCGTATCTGATTGGTACAAGGGTGATAGTGTACACAGATCACGCGATAATTCGACATTTAGTTGCAAAGCCTCGATTGATCGATGGATACTACTATTGCAAGAATTTGATTTGGAGATCAAGGATGAAAAGGAATCGAGAACCAAGTGGCGGTAACCACTTATCTCGAATCGAGAATCCGGGAAGGAGGCAGATAACAAGGTTATGATTAATGAATCCTTTCCAGATGAGCAGTTGTTCGTGGTGAAAGGGGAAGTGCCATGGTTTGCAGATTATGCGAATTATTTGGTGAGTAAGATGTTACCTTCTGACATGGTTGGCTATCAAAAGAAGAAATTCTTGCATGATGTGAAGTGGTTTATATGGGATGAACCATATTTGTTCAAGCAATGTTCTGATCAGATGATAAGGAGATGTATCCCATATAGTGAGACTGAGGGGATTTTAAAGGATTGTCATGCTTCTTTATATGGTGGTCACTATAGTGGAGAGCGAACAACGGCTAGAGTGTTATAAGCAAGATTTTACTGGCCGACAATTTTCAAGGATGGTTACAGTTTCGTGCAAAGATGTGACAGATGTCAAAGAGTCAGGAACATTTCAAAAAGGAATGAAATGCCATTGAACACTATCCTCGAGGTGGAAATTTTTGATGTTTGGGGGATAGACTTCATGGGCCCTTTCGTTTCTTCATGTGGAAATTTGTACAATTTGTTAGCATTTGATTATTATTCAAAGTCGGTGGAGGTGACAATTCTTCAAAAGAATGATGCCAAAGTGGTCCTAAGGTTTTTACAGAGGAGTATTTTCACAAGGTTTGGGACTCCAAGAGCTATCATTAGTGATGAGGGCAGTCATTTTTGTAATAGGCAGTTCACAGCTTTGTTGGCTAAGTATGGGGTGAATCATCGCATTGCTGCAACTTATCATCCTCAAACCAATGGCCAAGCTGAAGTTTCAAATCGTGAGGTCAAAAGAATTTTGGAGAAAGTTGTGAACCCCTCAAGAAAGGATTGGTCCTTGAAACTTGATGACGTTTTTGGGCATATAGGACTACGTATAAAACTCAGTTCGGCATGTCACCTTTTCAGCTAGTTTATGGAAAAACATGTCACCTTCCTATGGAGCTTGAACATAAGGCATATTGGGTAATTCATAAGCTCAATTTTGATTTGAAGGCTGCAGGAGAGAAACGCCTAATCCAACTCAATGAGTTGGATGAATTCAGACTACAGGCATATGAAAGCTCGAAGTTATACAAGGAAAAGGTAAAGAAATGGCATGATCACAAGATCATAGAGAGAGTATTTGAGTCGAGACAAAGAGTTTTGTTGTTCAATACCAGACTTAAAATTTTTCCTGGGAAGCTCAAATCAAGGTAGTCAGGGCCATTCATAGTGAAAATAGTTTTCCCACATGGTGCAATAGAAGTATTCAGTAAGTTCCCGGACAAGCCGTTTAAAGTGAATGGACAAAGGCTGAAGCATTATTTTGGTGGTGAGGTTGACAGACAAAAAGTAACCTCAATTCTTTCTTCAACATGAGAAGTCAGAGACAATAAAGCTAATTGACTATAACTTAGCGCTAGATGGGAGGCAACCCATTAGTTCTATCCTTAACTCTTGTTTAATTCTGTTAAAGTATATTTAGTTTCATGTTCCTGTTAGTATTCATAGTATACTTGTGTGTTAAATTAGTATTATGAGAGCTGACTGAGCGTATGATAAGACGTAGGAGTAGCAGAGAAAATATTTTGTTAGGATAGTCATGTATGCATAATCATCAATTCGTGTTTATATTTTGGAGGCATGATATCTAATAAGGATAGTTGTTGATTGAACAGGTGTATTGGAATGGATTCATTGCTGCTTTGATGTATTTAGGATGCAAGATGGAAGTGCAGAATACAAGGTCACGCGGCCGCGCCAAGAAAGCATTGAGACACCGCATACCGGCTACCGGAGTCAGTCGCATACCGCGTCATTTCCTAATCAAAATCACTATCAAAAACGCTAGGCCAAGGCCGACATCGGACTTGGAAAAAATAAATTTTGATTTAAAAACGTGTCTTGCACTATATCTGCCATTATTTGAAATAACAGAGAGCGTATTATTCTTCTCCAAAATACGCACGACTCTTCCTTTCCAAAACCGTTCCAAATTGAAGGTGTAACGTCTTATCTCCACTGCTTGATTATCGCATCGGTTCTCCTACCCACGTTCAACATCTACACTGATAAAACTAGGGCTTCCATAGGGTTTGTGCAATATAAGTTTGGGGGTTCTCTGTGCAGCGATTATATTACTCACGATTGTATCAACAAGTTTTCTTCTTCTTCATCAATTTCAAATGGGTCCTAAACGTGCACGTTCTGTCACTCCATCATCAGCCTCTTCTTCCAGTAGTCAAGACGAGGATATTGTGTACCATACGAAATTTCTCAGTCTGGAGGCACAAATGGAGTACTATAGAATAGTGTCAAAGACATTTGTGAAGGAACGAGGCTTCAAGCTTGGGAAGCAGGATGGGAAACTGTGGAACATGATTCGAGAAAGAGGATGGGGAGGATTTATTGCAACCCCTATGCCTGTTCCCACGGGTATTGTTCGAGAATTTTATGCTAATGCCGAAGATACTATGAGTGGTTTATCAATGGTTCGAGGAGTTCAAGTTGATTACCGACCTCAATCAACCAGGGAAGCTTTCAGAATACTCGACACTCCACCGACTGGGTATGATAATTAGGTCGAGTCTGCCCATTTTGAGACGGATTTGGACGAAGTCATCACTAACTTGTGCATTCCAGGAACACAGTGGACTTGTAGGCAGAACGAATCAATTTCAGACTTTCCCAAATTTCATCCTCGAATCGCTATGCAAAGGCTTGGAATTTGTTCATATATGTGAAGCTTGTACCTTCAACACATCAGCATGAAATCACAACTGAGAGGGCTATTTATATTGTGGGGAATAATCACAGGCAAATACATCGATGTGGACTATCTCATTAATCAGAACATGTTACGTTACATGAGGGGGAGCACTACGGGAAGTATCCCACATGCGTTTGTTATTGCGAGTCTGTGTGTACAACAAGGATTCCACTAGGATGATGAACAGATGCAAATGCCTAGCCAAGATATCACTCATACGACGATTGTCAAATTTGAGGATTGGACAGGAGGTGAGCCACACCCGAGGGGAAAATGTTTCATCCTGCAACCCGTATCCTCGGTGCCTCCAACACAGTCTACATAGGAAACTGAAGTAGGAATGTCAACACAAGCCACTGCTGTTCATGATGACCGTCATCTCAGAAGGTTAGAGCGGAAGGTCGATGCTATGTATGATAACTTTGCAGCGTTTATTATGGGGTTGACAAGCTCGCTAGCGGAGGCATTTGCACAGCATGGTACTACACTCGAGTGGCCACAATTTGGGACAGTCGTGCCATTTCCACCACCGGATTCACCACCCAAAGAGGGTGGTACAACTGATCAGTAGGGGAGTTCTTTTAACCCTATACCTTCATTCATTGGGACACTGAATATTTGAAGTTTGGGGGTATTGGATAGTAGGTAGTTGCATGTAGTGTGTGCATGTTAGTTTAATTTTAATTTTAATTTTGCATGTTTGCATTTTCTGTTTTGTTTTTTTAATCATGATGATATGTGTTAGTATGTTAGTTGCGTTATATGTTTAGTTGTATGTCTCACATTTCTAGCTGTGTGTAATTTATGTCTAGCCAATGATGAATTTGAATATTGAAGAATTGTTGAGTTTAATGGATAACATAAGCTTAGATATAACGTTTTACATGATGTAATCCATAGTGTTGTTTAGATGCTTTCGGTTTGCACTGGCGTGGTCACAAATACTTGTAGGCATAAGGGTTATGTGTTTTATTGTTGGATAGGAAATATGGTTTTAAAAATAGAATTGTGTAGAAAATGGGTTTAAACTATGAAAACATTGATAATCAAGCTTTCGGAAAACATGGGTATGCTTATTATTATTATATTTGAAAAAAAAATAAAAATAAAAATAAAATAAAACTACCATGGTTAGTCTTGTTTCGGGGCCTTTGTTGCTTGAGCAAGTACGCATGAGGGGATTGTCTTTACCCCTAGCGCCCTAAGGTCTTTTATGGTCTGGGAGTCGTTGGTTGAAAGCTCACTAAGGGGTAACACTGTAGCCTAATGGAATGAGGCAATGCACAACCATGTGATATAAAATAAATATAGCAATAAACACCACGAGAAAGAGCAAAAATCGCCCTCGTGAGTAAAAATAAAGCAGTTTAAACCCATTGTTGAACCTTAGTTTGTATTGATGTGTTAGAGTAGTCTTTGTTGCATTAGTATACATGAATCTTGATTTAGACTCCAATTTTCTATTTTGAGCAGTTTAGCATATGTATTATGTGCTTTAATCAAGTTTTAGTGAACACAACACACACACACACATCATCTTTATAGCATGTATGGGTTATTTGAGTGTATGATATTATGTCTATAGCTCAGTTTGAAGTTTTATTCTTGAATCTGGATAATTCGCTGAGGCATATTGGATTGGAATTCTATTTTGGCTGGAAAATTGTGGGACTCATTTGCATCGTAAGCTAGTTGCATAGCATGTAGTTGCATTTTCAGTGTTTAATGTCGTATACATTGCTTGAGGGCAAGCAATAGTTCAAGTTTGGGGGTATTTGATAAGTAGGTTTTATACCTACTTATTCAATATCAATTCACGAGAATTATGCTCATCTCAAGTGGATTTTAGTATGTTTTTAATTGCATTTTGTGTTTATTTTGCATTACTTGATTAGAACTCCTCTGGTATGGAAATGCAGGAAATGGCATGATTTGGCATTGGCATTGTGGTATGGATCTAACCAAGGCTTGGCAAATGGAATGTGTGGTGACAAGGAACTGAGTGTTGGTGAAGGACAAACAACAAGCAACAGCAGCAGATAACAGTATGCATCAGACAGAAGAAGCGCGGCCGCGCTGCTTGACAAAGTAGTTCTCGCGCTGCTAGTATATGCGTGCAGAGGTCGAAAATTGGCAAAAAGCACCTTTTGCCCATCGTGGTTAATGTGTTTTAACGATTTAGCCATTGTGCTTTTAATTTATTCAATTAGCCCATTATACTATTAAAAAATATGCAATTAGCCCATTCCATCCAATTTTGCAGACGGGCGTTAAAAAATTGGCCTTATTTTTCTACGTGGCTTTTACAAAATAAATGATAATGATGTGTATTTGTTGATCGGGACAATATAAGGTAAACTATTGCACAAAGAAACCATTGTTGCTCTTATCGTACACTTGAACTCGATCGTGTTGAATGAGAGAGAGAATACATGGGGACGATCTTGATCGTATGTGAGCGTAAAGTGAGTGGGTCGATTGAAGAATCAAGATCGAGTGAAATCGAGTGGGTCGAGTGAAGAATCAAGAATCAAGAACTAGGGTTCCCAATTTCTAAGTAAAAGTGCACTAAAATTAGGGCTTTTGCTTGAAAATTGGTTTCGTGTAAGTGCAAATGTATTGTACATCCGATATGGCTTCATCCCGAACTAGCTCAATGTCAACCATCGCTCGTGAATCGCACAAGTGTTTTTGTGATGTACCAAATTTCGAATATGTATTTCAAGAAAGATAGGTCAAAAGGAAAAAGATTTTATGGGTCGCCGCAACTATGGGGTTAGTTTACTCGTCATATTTGTAATCAGATTTCATTCCTATCTTTGTGTAATATGGCATGTGGCTCGCTTTTTCCCATCTCTCGTTAAATAATGTTTGGTTAATTATATATATTTGATAGAATCGGGAGATATTGTGGATATTTTCAATGGATTGAATCGCCTTCTAATGTCGATGAAGCAACTTGTGTGATGATGAGCAAGCCGGGTTGAAGAGGTGAGCTTGGTGATGGAAAAAATGCTAAATCAAGCAGAAGTTGAAAATTTCAAGAAGGAAACACTGATAAAGGAAATGGAAGTTGATAGACTTAAGGAGGCAAACTCAAAACTTAGATGTATCTGTGTATTTTCATGGATTATCACTACAATTCTAATCTTGACATGGATTTACTGGTGAAAAAATTGTAATGAACTTGGTTATCATTGTCAAGATTTTTATTTCCATGGGTTGTAATAGGTTGTAATGAACTTGGTTATCGTTGTAATGGATGTGGTGTTTTGTAATGGTGTTGTATTGATTGTAATGAACTTGGTTATCATTGTTAAAAATTATTGCCAACAACAATTGCCATTTTTAGTTGACAAACACAGAGCCAAACCATAATGAAAAAAACAGAGCCAACACTAATTGTTAAAAACAGAGCCAACATCCTAACCTAACTCTTGAACATATCGTACACTTAATGTCACAACAAACCATTGCACCGCAAAACCATAATCCTAACCTAACTTGAACACAACCAACAACAAATGTGAAGAACAACAATTGCCAAAACCATAATTAAAAAACAGAGCCAACAATCCATATAAAGTATATAACCAGTCAACTTATAAGCATAACCATAATTATATTAAGCATAGCCAACTGATAAAGTATATTAAGCCAATACAAAATTTGGTGTTCAACCACAAAACATAACCATATCAAGAGACCAATTCAATACGTATAATCTGGTTACCAAAATATTACATCCTTATGGTCCCTTTGATCAAGTCGTAATAACAAAGTACAAAATAATGAACCATAATCACGCTTCGCCTAGTACAAAATATTCTTTTAGCCCTTTGTTCGGGCCTAGTCTTTTTTAGCCCTTATTTTCCACCGGTTGATGGTCCCGGTCCACTTGTCGCTTCTTCTAGGTCGCAAATGGTCACTTTGTCGCCTTCCCCCCGCACATGCTCCAGCCTCACTCCTTGCCGCCTTGGGCTTTTCCTTACCTACATGGACAAAACCAATTAATGTTTGGTCGCCAACAAGTATTGACATAAGTTTACAATTCCTTACTACTTTTTGCCCAGCTTTGATTTCCATTTCTAGAATTCATCCTTGACCTTTTCTTTTCTCTTCACCGTAGAATAGAACCACATGTGAAATTATATACAAGTAAATATTAAAACTTGTTTTTTAAAAATTGGTTTGAAAAAAACCTTACCCCCAGCTTATCAGGCCTTGGGGCACCTCCAGGTGGGGTAGCTTGAATAGGTTGAGTAGGTTGTTCAGTTGGTTGTGTCCCAGTTTCATGCCTTGGTTGTGTCCACTTACAACCTAACTTGTTATGCCCATACTCCTTGCACCTAGAGCACCTAACAGGAATCCCTTTCCTAGATGACTTGGTTTTGCTTTTGGGCTCTTCATGAGGATCCTTCCTCCTAATTTTCTTTGGTCTGCCTGCTATTCTCTTTGTGGATGGAGGCAACAATGTTGTCATGTTGGATGGAGGCCATTCATTTGAACCCCCCCATTGGATTTAACAAGTGGTTATATGATTTCAGGTAAGTATCCACATAATAACAGGAATCAACATAGTTCTCAACTAGTTGTTCCATGTGAAGAATTCCAATTACTCCATGGGGGCAAGGAATACCAGATAACTGCCATACCCCACATGAACAACTCATAATCTCCAAGTCTACCTTGTATTTTCCACTCCTATCAGACACTTCAAACTTGTGCCCCCCATCCCAGTCATACTCACAGTACTTGGATAGCTCAATGGCCTTATTGACCTTTGTCATAATCCTAGGACATAACTTTGCCTCTATTTTTTGTATCTCATCCCTCTTTGTATGGATTCTACCCATGACTTGTGTTTTTATATCTTCAAACATAGTTAGTAATGGTTTATATCTAGCCTCTAAGATCCAACTATTAAAACATTCAGACATGTTATTAGTCACAACATCACATTTTGTTTCACAGGAAAAAAAGGCCTTGCTCCACTACTTAGGAGGAATAGTTAAAAGATGAGTGTGAGCATCCTTACTCTCATTCCTCATGTCAACCATTGTCCTTCTGAACTCATGAGGATTATTGGCCTTGGCTGCTCTCCAAAACATGCTCTTCAAGACTTCTCCCGCCACTTCTTCCTTCAGCTTAGATATAGATGTGTCTTCAGACAACATCTATGCTCGCCTCGCCGCAAAAGCTCAGATAAGCAGAACCAAACCCTTGCAAATTTGTAAACAAGTTTAGTGCAAAATATAATAACAAATATTAAAAACATAAAGTTCAATTAGATTTATAAACATTTGTAATACCTTTTGTTGGTCGTTATCAAGGTCCATCCTCTACCTAATTCCTGCACTCCACATCCTCTAGCAAGAGACCAGAAACCAACTCCAAGAATCTTTGTTCTCACTTTCAACCACTGCCCAAGCAAGTGGAAACATTTGGTTGTTTGCATCCCTACCAACAGCAGATAACAACTCACCCCTACAATATGTCTTTAAGAAACAACCATCAAGCCCTATTATATGTCTACATCCTTCCAACCAATTTTGTTTAACAGCTTTAAAACAAATGTACATTCTTTGGAATCTAGGTGGAGTGCCCCCATCACCTCTAATTTGGATCGTGCTCCCTGTGATTTGTAGCTAGAATCTCATTCCCATACTCCCAAACCTTACCATAATGCTCCTTCAAGGTGCTCTCAACTTCACTTAAAGCCATTTTCTTTACTCGTCGACACTGAGGTAACGATGATTGCAGTCCAAATTTTTGTTTAATTGCAGATTGTATTTCCCTCAACTTCATTCTTGGTTTTGCTCTTATTGTACCCCCAAACTTGTCAACCAACCATCTACACCTAACAATCCGAATCTTTGTTTTCCTCACACAATAATGTTGCTCATTGTATGATTTAATTTGAAACACCTTCTCATGTGGCACATAACTAGCCCACAACCCCCATGGACAGTTAGTGGCACACTTTGCTTGTATTCTTGTTTTCTCATTAACAGCAAAATGGATTCCCCTTCCATTACCAACTGCATAATTCACTATAGCTTCCTTACAATCATCGCTCAGACCAAAGTGAATACCATATTAACTTCAAATTTTATCTTGCTAATTGGAGTGTTGGGATTATATGTTGGAACCACTCTTTTTTTTTCCTTTGTGGCTCCTCTCCTTCCCATTCATCGTTACTACTAGAATCACCACTGAGAAATCTCCTCATCGTAAATTTTTTCGCTTTCTACCCAAGGCCTCATTCCTTTTGTCCCAAACCCTAACTCACCCTCCCCATCTGAAAATGTTGGTTCAACTTCCACCTCTACAAATTTTTAGTTTTTCTAGATGATGACTTTTTCCCCTCGCCATCGCTTCTCTCAGGTACCAGTTCAACATTTGGTGCTTTTTTGGGATAGATGAAGCCCCAACATCCTCAACATGTAAGTGACCAATATCAACTTGATCTTCATCAAGATTTACTTCACAATCCAAAACCAACTCTTGTCCTCTTGAATTTTTTATCAGTCCCTTTCTTTTTCTTATAGATATCAACTCCTCATTCTCATCATCATCAGTAGCATCACGTAACTCCTCATCACTTTCCTCATAAGTAGCATCACTTGAATCATCATCCGTCTGCTTTGGTGCTTCCTCATCTCTGACATCAACCTCAGCAGGTGTTTCTTCATTATCCTCATGGTCACAGTATATATCAATCTTCCCAGTTTTCATAGCTTCATCAATTAGCAGTCTTACACTATTGTCATCATGAAGAAGTTCTAGACCCTCCTTCAAATTCCACCCCACCAATTTGAAGTATATATCAAAGTGTCTTTTATACCCTAGGTGTTTTACCAACTTCTCCATCCTCTCAACATTCATGTAATCTCCATCAGCCCCCTTATAAGATTCTTTCCTACCACCCTCATAATCATATGATCCATCCTCCTTAGTAACAAACTGACCTCCATGGTACAATTCAACATCAAAGTAGTTCATGCTGCAGTAAACAACATGTTCAATTTGTAAACATTACATGGTCAAAAAAAGGAAAGAAATCTGTAAACATTAAAGAAACACAACTATAAACATTTAAGAAACACTAAACCTTAATAACTTTTTACGATTGGAAAAACATAGATGAAACAATGAAATACTTCCTATCAACAACACCGATACCTTCGCTTTTAAGAGAAAACAAAGATGAAAAGAGTTCATTATTTTATTTTTCGCATAAAAATTGGTGGAACCCAAACCACACTTACATGGTAAATTTATCAAAACCCTAATCGTGGTAAACGATTGTTCGGTGAGACGATCGTTCGGAAAGACGATTATTCGCAGAGGCGATTGTTCATGTCTTCAGACGCTTACTATGGTAGACGATTAGAACCCTAACCTTGTTCGTTTGTTTGTCTCGCCAGAGACCACCACCTCCTTCCTCGATTTCTTCCGAGACAAAGAATTGCTTTTGAGCCCTGTATTTAATGTTTGTTTGTTCATCGATTTGGGCCTTTGTTTTCTTTTTTTGTTTGCTATGATTTCTCCCGCCCATTCCATGCAAAGCTTAATCGATTGGTCTCATTGTCCCGATCAGCAAATACACATCATTATCATTTATTTTGTAAAAGCCAAGTAGAAAAATAAGGCCAATTTTTTAACGCCCGTCTGCAAAATTGGACGGAATGGGCTAATTACATATTTTTTTAATAGTATAATGGGCTAATTGAATAAATTAAAAGCACAATGGCTAAATCGTTAAAATACATTAACCACAGTGGGCAAAAGGTGCTTTTTGCCAAACTATTTTGGTTGGTACCAGACGAGAATAAAGGACGTTTTTATCAGTTTTTCATTAGGTAACTAGAGTTCCACGCATATAACTAATTCTAGAGAGGATTTGAGCATAAACTCAATATTTTCTACATCTTCTCTTGAATTCAGTTATGATATAAGTATTTATTTTATTTTGCTAGAAATTATTGGAGATTTGGATAGCATTCTGAAACGAATTCTACAATTGGGTTTGATCAATTCTATTTTCTCTCTCTCTAGTTATATTTATTCTCAATGTGTTATTATAATCCCATAATGGTTTTAGGTTTAGAAATGAACTAAACTTCATTATGGGATTCTAACTTATTTTGATATGTAATCTATAATTAATTGCTTGATTGTTTGATTGCTCGTTTATAATTGGGATTTATGTTATGATTGATTGGATTGCATGAATGTTTGATCACCATTCATCTTATATGCTTATATGGAATTGAAAAATGACATGTGAGCATGGTTGTAATCATGATAGCATGCGTTTATGAGGCTGAAATGTTTAGCTTCTTATTTCATGAACTAGATAGAAATATACTGTTTCACCTTGTGTAGCAAGATAAGAGCTTGTGCTTCAATTCAATATTGCTGCAATTTCATATAGGAATATAGTGACTTTGGCATTATTGTCGATTATATGATTTCTATCGCAATGTGGATGTTATGTAAACAGGTCATAAATCATTGAAAAATGATTATGTCTACATTTGTGCTCTTAGCTAACTTTCCATGGTAAATGTATGATTGTGCATGATGGCAATGTTTAGATAAAATATGAAATGAAGTTAGAATCCCTTTCTTTCCAAATTTGATTTCATTAAATTAGTCTTATGTTTTATTCAGTAATTGAATATAGGTTAAACATAATTGTGAATTATTCGTTTAAACATATAAAAATAGTGATACAATTTGTGTATAATAGTTTAATTTTAAAACCTTTCTCCGTGGATCGATATTGTTCTTACTCTGTTCTACTTGTTGACCAATGTATGCTTGCATGAGTTAGAGTCTTTTTGTTAAGACTAAAAAGGAGGCAACAGTTATCACCAAAGTCCTTAATCCTTGGTTCAGACTTTTCACCACAGATATTCCTCTCATGTGCAAGAGACTTTGGGGGAATGAGCTTTTGTATGATGAAGATTGTGTATAATAGATTCCATCATCAGTCCTCCCCGATGAGGATGGCTTTCCCTGGTTTGTATCGCCAGGTCTTTCCTGTGTCCTATCAGAGTTATTGCCAATAGTTTGTGTTGTCAAGGTTGCCTGACCCTCGCTGAAATGTGCATCAACGGATACCACCATTGGACCATCTCTGATGCTTCATTGGGTTTAATTGCCAACAGCTGTAATCATCAAATGACTTCTGAAGCTTCGTTGGGTTTACTTGCCAACGACTGAAAACTGTCAAGGTTGTTTGAGCTTCGCTGAAATGTGCTTCAACGGTGGAAATAATCGAACTGCTTCCGATGCTTCGTTGGATTTACTTGCCAACAACTAAAGAATGTCAAGGTTGCTTGACCTCCGTTGAAATGTGCTTCAATGGTGGAAATGATCGAACTGCTTCCGATGCTTTGTTGGATATACTTGCCGACGGCTGAAGAATGTCAAGGTTGCTTGACCTTCTTTGAAATGTGCATCAACGGCTGATGATGTATGAATTTTTCGTTGGGGAAAGTTCTTTGGAGTTACGACCCTAAACTGACGGCATCAGACCTTTATGAGGTATTGTCGAGTGTAGTTTGAAATAGTTGTGATCATTGGTGTTATGTACCCTGTGTTCAGGCGAATACCAATGAGTAACATGTAGACCCACAGTTTGGTCTTGAAAACCAGGATTTCAGGCTATTTCGCTCAATCGCATAGCATCTTTTTTCCTGATTTGATTGTTTTAACTTGTGAGACCTCCTTTACAACTCAGAATGGACTGAGTCGGAGGGGTGGGACCCATATAGGGTAGCCGGAGGTACACCTGCAGCCAACCGTGGGTGTACTTATAGGTTTCTTGCCTTTCACAAGTCACTTTCACGTTGCGCCCACTAGTACAAAGTAGTAAATAGACAACACTTAAACCACAACGTTTTTATAAAAAACGTTGTGGTATTTTTTTCCACACCATTTTTAACAAAACGTTGTAGATATATATGAAAAAACGTTATCTATTTAAAAGAGCATTTTTTTGGTTTTAACTAGATAACATTTTTTTTAAAAAATGTTATCTATCTAAAAAACACGGAGCTTAAAAAAAATCTTGCGGAAGTGAAAACTTGAAATAATTTTATAATAACCATCACTACTCTCATTTTGCCCTAGCCCGCTCCCAGTCTCCGAGAGGCTAGATTTGAAATCTCGATTTTGTTTCTTTGTTTCTCTCCCGCAGTTTAATTTCTTCCTCGTCGTCGCCGGCAAGGATATCGTCGTTGTCGTGGCCTTTCTTCCCCGTCGCCCTCCCTCTCTTCCACCATCGCCGTCATCGTGGCATGGGTAACATTTGTAGAAGCTTAGCTGTTGAGGGTGTATTCACAGACTTGGTTAAGAAAAAGGGTCTTCATTCCAACTTTATCGTCAATTCTACTGGTACCATCGATTACCATGAGGTATATTATAGATACCTATTTGTGTGTTGTATTTCTCTTCTGTTTTGATAAAAATGTGTTCCCCAAATTACTTAGTAGTGGGTGGCTGTGGATAAATATTGGGTTTTCTTTAAAATTGGTGTTTTTGATTTTTTTTTAAAGGGTAATGAAGCTGACCCAAGAATGAGGGCCACCTCTAAATGGCGTGGAATTCAGATAACCTCTGTAACGACCCCAAAATTCATACAATTTAATTCTCGACTTCGGTCGTTAATAATACATTCAACCTCTAATTTTATATCATTAAACGATAATACAACCATTCAAATTTGCGGAATAATTAAAATTTTCTATTACAAACTATCCTCGTTCCCAAAACCTTTAACCTTTACATCTAAATATCTCAGAATCATTTTAATACTTCAATAGTTTACATTCACAAAATAATATTACAATTCAACATTAATACATTATTCGAAACCTTAAACATGGTTGAAATAATAATAACACAACCAAAGTATATAAATCTTCAAGTATCACATATGATTCATGTCTTTCAAGTAACACATAACTTTACCTTGAATCTTAAACCTGCAAAAGTGGTTATTTACAAGGTTGAGCTCGACAGCCCAGCAAATTTAACAATCTATCATATTTCACATAGCACACAATTCATGCATTATATATTTCTAATTTATCGAGTTACATTATACAACTTGCATGTGTTATCACATATAAATTGAGTTCTATAACCCAATTAACTTGGTCATATTTTGACTTTAACAATTCATAAAGCATGGTATGTAACTCACCACATAATCACATTTAATCCACAAACATAATAGAACTGAAAAACTTGCCTTGGATGTTGTTTAATGTTTATAACTTATCTGCGTTGTGATGATCCTACACAAATTGAGGATACATACATGTACATATTAGTTTCATATACAAAATTCACGTACTCAATGTAAACTAATTTTATTTAACTATAATATTGTGTTCTTATCTTAAAACCATTCCATGTTTCTTTAGAAACTTTCGTCCGTTATAACCCTTTTACGCCCAAAAAGGTTCTCTCATGGATTTAGTATTTAAATACTTTACGTATCAAAACATAAACCATTTATATCCCCTTCATTTTACATTACTAGGTTCAATATAATTTCAAACGGATTTGCGCATTTCATTATGTTACATATACGTTTTACATATCATTTTCCAAATTACGCTCGCATAGTTATGAAAACTTACATTTACATTACATTTCTATCGTTTTCTTTACATTTAAAGTGAGTTTTCGCGATATATAAGCATTATATAATATCTATACATCTCTCTCGATGTTTTGTTACATGTTAACAACCACAAAACCACCCAAAACGTTACGGAAAAATCGTCATGTTGAATGATTATGGTCGTCTGCTTATCTATCTCTTCATCACACAAGGTAGCAATTTCTCACCTTTTGACACCCATTCCATGCGGCTTAATAGCTTGCAATCTACTTATCCAATCGTAAGGCATTTTTTAGTATTTTTTCATGGCATACAAGACTATTTTTAAGAAATACTAACCTCTCATTTCGGGTTTGTTATAGTTCTAAAAAGCGTGCCAAAATTGACGCTCATATAGCCTTCATTTTTTTTCACAGATTTTTACCTCTCTCGCTAAAACAGCTTATAACTAATTCGTTTTAAAACATTTTTGAGCGATTCTTGATCCCACGCGAAGCTAACTTCCGAGGCTACAACTTTCATTCTTTGACCATTTCCAAATTCAAAACACAGAATTCCGGAAAATTCGTTCAAGGTGACTGCCCCGAGTTGGTTAGACAGTTTTGATGCGACTACTTTGAATGGTCATAACTCTTTGCTCCGAAGTCGGAATTAGTCCGTTTTGGAGTCTATGGAAAGCTAATTCAGTGTACTATAACATACCAAAAGCCCAGAAGTTATTGGAAATATTAACTAATCGAAACAATGTCCCGAATGGCACGTCCCACCTTACCTTCAGTTTGACAAATTCGACACATTTCTTTCCAATCATCGTAACTCCCTCATCCGAGGTCGGAATGAGGTCATTCCAAAGCCTATGGCTTCCTAACTCAGTGCACTACAACTACTTAGAAACTCAGTATTTTCCAACATAGCTATTCCAGAATTTGACACTATAGTCACTGTTCATTCAGTTTTCATTTCTAGACATGGTTTACTAACATCTTCACCACGGATTCATTTTAACTCCGTTTTGGTTCATTCAAGTTAGGAAATCTTCAGAACTTAGAGGGATATAACATACAATCATCATATTAAGCTTTTAGACATAAATCAAAAGCACAAAAGGTCCTCAAGCTCAGTCCCAAAAACTGCCCAACAAGGGTCTTTGTAAACCTTTTATTTTGTGAGTTTTGGATACACTTGGATGATGTTAAGGCTTCATATCTCTAATTACAATCATTAGAACTCATTTACATAATCAATTGCAACCCAAAATAAACATAGTAAACTAACTAGTTTACTAACAAAACTAACTAAACTTCCAAAATACAAACTTTAACTAACAAACTAAATACAATATTTAAAATAATAACATTACCAAAAATTAAATAAGAAACATACCCGAAAATACGAATTCCACAAACTGAATACGTATTCGACCAAAATTTAACTAAGAAGATCTTTATAAAAAGTCCTCCCACAACAAAGTCTTTCTCAAAATTGGAGGCCTTATTGTTGGTGAATGAAACAAAGGATCAAGCCCTTCTATTTATAGGTTTAGCAAAGGGTAAAATTCTCAATTTAGTTGATGTGAGACTTGGTTTATACTAATTCTAATTTGTTTATACTGATTTTTTCCTTTTTCCAATATGCTGAGTGTATTCATTCATCACGAATTCGTTTCTTAACCATCGATCCGTTCAAGTTGCGTTGTTTTCGTTTTACAGAGGAGAACAACAATCATCCATCAATTTAAAGTTTCCTTCCATCACGAATTCATCATCAACTTTAGTCCCAAAGTACACCAAAACATACATTACAATCAAAACCCAAATTCCTCTTCTTTAGTATAAATACATGAATTTGATTTTTGAAAATTTATTTCTAGATGACCACTATCAAATTATAAATATCTAATAACATATATAACATCGTAACCCATAAATTCATTAACCAAAACTCCAATTTTAAAAGAAACTCAAGAACACATAAACTAGAAATATAAACTAGATTATGTACCTTTAATTCCTTAAGAAATAAAATTAACCTTATAAGTAAAATTATAATTTCTATTCAACCATTATAATCATAACATTATTTAACAAATTTCACTCCTCTAATTTAATTATTTAATTAAATTAGAATATCCTAATTATACTAGCGTAATAAAATATATGATAGATCGTGATCTATTTTATCACACTTAAATAAACTATCTCATAACAATTTTCATCAAATATTTTTTAATATCATAAATATTCATTTTATTCCATAAAGTTTCCAACTAAAATATTTAATGTACTTAATAAATATTTTACTCACATTATACTAATATTTACATTTTAATGCAACAAATTACCTTCTCACTTTATTAAATCAATTATACTTGTATTAATTCACTATTTTAATTAACTGAATTATTCACACTATTTATGAAACTTAACTCATAATAATTTTCATTGCCCACAAGGCATAATAATTAAAATTATATTATCTCATATTATAATTTCAACCTAATTAAATTAACTAATATTATTTAATTTCTTTAATAGTTTAATTAACTATTAAATCTCACATTCTCCAACATATGAATATATAATTCTCTTTACACCAAATCATATAATTCAAAATATATAAACCTCATAATAAGAATTTTAATTATTAAATTCTTATTTTAATAACTTATAAAAATTCGGGTTGTCACAACCTCCTTATTAAGGCCGATAAGGCCCTCTGATTTTAAAGAATTTGATCTAATTCTTGCAATGGACAAGCAAAACAGAGGTGGGGGTGATTTGTAGATGGTATACTAGCGTTATGACTAACCAGACTCATAAGTTATCAGTCTGGTTTTATTTTCGAAATTGTTGTTCATTTGGCCTTGCATAAAATTTGATGGTTTTTTGTACAATATTAAGCTGCTACCGAATTTTACATATGATAATTTGTATCTTTGCATGTGTGTTTATATGTTTTGACTTTATAGAATTATGATAAACAATATGTTACATATGCATGTTTCCTAATGCGAAATCCAACAAAGAAAACTGAAGACTATGTTGCGGTGACAAATTTGGATGGTAAATACAGTTCGGTGAATGACATCGCTGCTCGTTTGAGGCTTGATGCTGATCATGCTACTGATAATGCTTCTATAAATACTGAAGTAATTTCTAGCCTTTTTCACAGCATTCATTATTTGTTAATTGATTTTTTTTCTTTCTCCACTTTGTCATAATTGTTGAAGAGGATTGCATTTGTGTACCATTGGGTCAGCATACATATTATGAAAGTGAGGATTCATAGTAATCCTTTAAACGCGGACAAAACTAATTCTCTGCATCAAAGTGGATTGATCGTCTTTCGTGGGCAACATCATGATAAAGAATTTTGTGCAAATGAGAATAGATTACCTTATGATGGCAAACCATAATTGGAGTACTTTTTTTTAAAAAAAATCATCCTATATGCGTTGTTATGCATGTTTTTGGTGCATGTGATGGGCTAATTCATATTACTCCAAAAACTTGCCAATGCAAGTATATTTTGCTAGCATGGTATTCAAGTTCATACGAGTTTTACAAGTAATTTTTAAATCATGTCCTGGAAACAAAGCAAAGAATAGGAGTTGTGCGGAATGAGGAGCATTTGATAGGTGACATATATAGTTTATAAACTCTAATAGTTTATTTTTCTCATGCAATGTAGTTTCCCTTGCTTACCAGAAGTGGCATGATGGAACGATTGATTGGTGTCTTCTATGGATGCTCATGCTTTTACTATCCTTTTGTACATTTTCTAATATAGCATTTCTGCGGAATACCAACTAGTTTGGAGTAAAAGGTGGTGTCGAGTTGTGAGTGCATTGTGATGGATGATGACCTCTACTGTTTTTAGTTTATATTGTTTTGAATTGACTTTTGTTTTAGATTATATTGTTTTGAATTGGCTTTTGTCTGATAATAGGCTAACTTGATGTTGTAATATATATTAACTGTTAACATACATATTGCCCGGTGGTTGTCTCATTAACTGTTAACATACATATTTCCAAGTAGAAACTGTCCCAGATGTACTGAATCAGAGACTGAAGCAGTCCCATATGTTAACATACATTTAGTTGTTTTATATTGGGAGCCCAAGAATGAGGAAAATTGTAGTCATGATGATTATAAGCTTAATGGGTAAATACTGCTGCTGTTTTCTTATTAAATCATGATAGGTTCATTTGTGACCACATAAGCAAATCAATGGCTTGATTCCATTAAGCTACTGCATACTTTCTTAAAATGCTAATGTCATTATTTTCTATTGGACAATTGGACATACAACTCAACAGATAATTTTTGCAGGGCATGGTAACTTATTTCTAGTGGAAACATGTTTACTGTGTATTACCGACCTTGGTAAAGCTAATACTGCATTATATGGCTATGTTGAATCTGAAGCATTTACTACTTTGTAAATTTAGTACTTCAGTTTGGTGCATGTCTTATTGATCTCAAGCAATAAACTTGTTTTATGCATATACCACAGGTCGGGTTCCGCTGATTTCATTATCCCTTATGATCATATTATTTGTAGGTGTATATCCCTTATGATCACATTTTTCTAAGCATATCCTGTTGGTGTATTTTCTTTCTGGAACAGAATATATCTGACCACAAATTATTTGTAGGTTCTTTATATGTCCCAACAAATATTCTCTTGATAGCCTTCTTCAATTACTATTACACTTTCCTGCAATTGGATCCTTATGATGTGAGTGCACAGTTGAAACGCCTTGGTGCCTCAATCCCACTTGTTCGACCCGGTCAAAGTACGACTACATTCATTAAGACGGTAAATTTCTGTTTCCAAGAAATATGTTCTGCTCTAATTTAATTACATGTTATCTTCTTCGAATTTTTATTTTTTTTCCTTAAATTTTTTTATTGTAGTAATCTTTCCTTTTGGGATTTGAAGACGTTACATAATTTTGTTGCAATATTTAAATTTCTCATAAGGGAGATTGATATAAAATGTTGCTTTATCAGCCACCTCTTTGATGAGAGTTTAAATAACTAATCAATCAGCAATTACTATCTCTCCTGTCACTAAAGTTTTTCTGATATCATGATTTTGTGTTCTCGGTTCTCTATATCTCATCCTCCAAAGTATAAGTTCATTTATACAGATTTTTTCTGTCATACTTGTGTACCTTTTCTTACATAATAGTCCAAGACAATGAATATAAGCTAGAATATCTGAAGATCGATTGGTGTTCTTCAACTTCTAGTTTTAAAGGTTACGTACTAACTTATGGTTGAAATCTAGGTTCTCAGCCGGATATCAGTTCTGGGTTCTGATTTTTTGGCAATTCTTGTTGCTGGTCCCGTACTAATTGAACAAATTACACACTTGACTGCTTTTAGAGGATTCACAGGTACATCAGTTCTCATTCTCGTTGGTTGTGATACAGACACCGCAAGGAAGGTTCAAGTAGAGATAATATCCCAGAAGTACAAGAACATAGAGTTCTATGACATTGAAAAGTATTAGCTCATAAAAGAAGTGACAGAAAGCACAAACATATATAGAGATTGAAAGAGCGTTTTACAAATTCTCAAATTGTATTCTACTCATGATCATGTTGTATTGAAGATTACCGAAGTTTTTCTGCATTTCTTTTAAAGCATGTAATCTAGTACAGACTTATGTTGCACAGTTCCAGTAAGGTACATCCTGATTATGTTTTGTTTAGAGCAATAAAAATGGCAAAGTTATGTCTATTTTATTTAAGTATTTGTTTTGTGAGTAATATATAATTTCGTGGTTGTATGATATTTCTTATTAATTAATTAATATGTTTTCAAGTTATTGAAACTAGTTTTGTTTTATTGTTTTATTTCTTAATTATTTTTAAAACATTGTAGTCTAAATAGATGACACTTTATAAATGTTGTATAAATGAGTCTAAACGTTGTCTGATGTACCAAACCACAACATTTTAAGCCAGAAAACGTTGTGGAATCATATCATCTACAACGTTTTTAAGCATCCAAGAATTTATGGAAAAAAAATATACAACATTTTTTAAGAAAAAAAGGTTGTGTAATGTGTCAAACTACAACGTTTTAAAAACGTTGTATAAAGGTGTCAAATAGATGACACCCTTAACCATGACGTTTCTGTACGACTTTTTACAACTTTTTTTACGCGTTATCTATTTACTGTTTTGTAATAGTGGCCACACAGAGAATACGAGAGTTCTTCTTCAGATCTGCTGAGTTCGGGCCGCTTTCTGTGAAATCTGTCACCGTACAAGTGTTTCACACTATCCTGGTAACGTATGCATGTCTTCTTTTCCAGTTTTGTCCATTGGAAAATGAGTTAGCATATGAAATGCTACTAGACACATAGTAGTGAATATGCATGCTCATATGACTTGATAAAAATATTCAAAATAGTAAATGTTAATATTTAACCATGCTGAACATAATGATGTGAAAAAAATTGACTTTTGAAACAGTCAAATTGACACCTTTTTCTGCTATTTTTTATCCTATTTGAGGACAAATGAGCAAAGGTAGTAAAGTATAGTAATTGTGACAACCCGAGAATTTAGAAAATTTTAAAAATTTTAATTAATTGATTTAAGGTTTAATATTAGAACCTAGACAGAAAATTAGTGTACGCGTTTGATATTTTTAAGAAGGAATTTTGAGGATTTCAAAATCCCGTGAAGGATTTAGGCGAATTATTCAGGATTAAGGGAATACATGAATATGTTCTATGTATATGTGTACAGTATGTAGTTAAGGGTCAAGGGTTGACCAGCCAAACGATATCTGTAACAAACCGTAGTTATATATTAAGAACGTCAGCGTTCGGTTAGAAAATTCTTAGCGTTTGACAAGAAACCCTAGAAATCAGTTCTGGAAATCATAATTTCAGTTCCGAGAATTCGAAATCGTAATACAGTGTATGAAACCCTAATTTGGGAATATGAATGCTATGTATAAGGTTTAACGTTATAATCTAATTAGGGAAAACCCTAAAGATTTACTGAAAACCCTGATTGATTTAGAAAACCCTAATTTCTGGATTAGAAACCCTAATTAGGGAAAACCTAATTGTTGATTTATTGATTTTAATGTTAATTAGGAAACCTTAATCCTAATTTTCAAATTTTAAGTAATTAGAAAACCCTAATCTAATTACGAAATCTAATTTCTAAATTAGAAAATTATTTTTCTTTTAGAAACCCTAATTTTTTGGGTTATAAACCCTAATGTACCATTTTGACCCTAATTGCTTAATTAACAATTTAATTAGAAAATACTAATCCTAATTATCAAGATTTAAGTTATGATTAATAAATTTTAATTATAATTTAGAAATATTAATTTTTATTTTTGAAAACCTAATTTAGAAATTCTAGAATTTTTTTCTAAAACCCTAAGGATTTCCAACCCTAAACCCTAAGGGTTTGGACAATGTCCATTATGCCATTAAATTAGAAATTGAAATGACTATATTACCCTTTAGTGCATTATTGGATTTGTGCCAAGTGTGAGAGTTGGTGATCAACTCTAACAACTCCTTGACTGAAAAATCCAGCAATATCTCAGCCAAAATTGATAGCCAACATGCATTACATTATTACATGTAGATTAAAAAGAGAGAAAATGGCCACTTTACTCTTATTTTCTCCCAAGCTCTTCTCTCTCTAAAAATTCGAATGTGTAGAGTGAGAGAGTGAGATAAGATAATCCATGATCAATCCATAACTATCAAAGATCCGATCCTTAAGGATCAGAATCAGAATCAAAGCCTCAAAGGTATAAGAACCCTAAATTTTAGAAATCATGTTATCCTATGTTATTTGTTGTAATTGGTTGTTTAAAGTTATGTATTAAGGTGTCTTTAAGTGATCTGGGTTGATAGATCATAGATCTATAACACTTAGATGCACGAATCAAGCATTTTTAGAAATCTGGAAAAATTGAAAAATAAGGTCTGACAAGCAAATGTCAGAGCCTCTAGATTCTTCAGTGTTAGATTTTTATGGTGGTTTATGTTATGAATCTATAGTACGCCATGTGGTCTTTGTTCTACAACTTGAATCAAGGTCATAACATGTCTAGATCGTAAGTTACAAGCGGTCAAAAGGCGTTGACCGACCACAAAAATTTGAATCTGGGTAACCCATATTTCCCAACAGTCGTCTGACAACATTTAGCAGGTCATAGATCGTGCTGTGTGTTAGTAGATTAGTCAAGTTATTGTTTGTTTGTTGTAGTCTGGTATTTATACTACATAGTAAAGTCACCAGATCACTTATAGCATAACTGGAATGGAAGAAAATCACGGTCAAAATAGCGTTGACCATCTGTTTTGGGCAACTTTCTGGAAAACCCAGAAAGATAAAGAGCAAGTTTTCTGACATGGTTTGACCATGCCAGATCTTGCTCATGTGATGATGTTATTATGTTATGATGATATATACTTGTGCTATGACATGTTGTCTACAATATTAAACCACTATATTACACAAACCAAGTCTAGAAGGTTATGCTTTTTAGCTACGAAATAGGTACCTTGGCTGTTCTTCATTTCTGGGTAACCCAGAAAATGAAGAACAGACCTGACAAGATTTTTTCATGCCCAGATATTCATGATATGTTCTGTTATGACTTAGATGATGATTACAACTTGTTGTATTACATACCTACTACAAGATTATTGTTCAAAAATACCCAGAAACAAGTTATGCAGAGAATTATTCACGGTCAAACTACCCACCTTGGTGTCTGCCAATGAAGTTCTGGGTTTGGCCCAAGAACACCTATAGCGACGGGTCTGTCGCTATAGGGCCCTTTAGCAACGATTTTATTAATTTTTAATTTTTGATTTTCCGAAAATGATTATTTTAATTTAAAAAATTGATAAAAATGGTTTTTAATTATTAAAAATACAAAATAAATTTTGAAAAATTATTTTAAAGTATGAACAATAGTTTTAATTATTTTGAGTATATTTCATAAATATTTAATATTTTTGGAATATAAATGGTATTTAATTTATTTAATTATAATATTAAATAAATGATTTAAAAATGATTTTAATACATAAAAAATCATGAAAAATAATATTATGGTATAAGAAAATATTTAAAGATATTTTCAGTGACTTTTAATATTTTGTGATGAATTTCATTAATGGTAATTAGTTTATTCACTAAATATATTAAATAAATTATGGAAAAATAGAATTAATATTGTATAAATCATATAAAATGATTTAAATGTTATACAAATATTTTAAGTTATAAAATATAACTTTTGATATTTTGTCATGAAAATATTAATATTTTAATATTAAAAACAATTATCGATAATGAATTTAATTGTTTAAAAATCATATAAAGGTGAATTTAAAGTATTAAAAATACTTTGTGATATTATAAATATATTATAATATTATGACATGTATTTCATTAATTTTTGATAATCAATAAATATTAATGATAAAGGAATTATGTGGTATTTATATTATATAAATATGATTTTAATGATTAAAAAAATAATGACAAATGGTAATAATTATTTAAAAATTATTACGGAACATATGAAAAATATTTTGACTGTTAATAAATTATCTGAGATAATTGTTAAGTGTTTAGGCAGAGTTTAATTGAACTTAAACTCGAGTATTGTCCGACTAGACCATCGGGATGATAGAATTGTGTCAGTTTCAACTCGAACTGAAAAAGTTTGACCTGATACTAAGTCATATGTGTGTTATGGACTGATAGGGTTATGTGTTTAGGTTATTCTATGTATATATATATATATATATATATATATTATAATATTATATTGTGATGATATTATTCTAATATTGGAGATCTATATTACGAATATTAGGTCTTCGGATAAAGCATTATAAATTGCGTAGCAGTAATCAACGATTCAGGCAAGTTTGTTTTTACTTAACTCTACTAAGAGTTGTTTCATTCAGATATGCTTATGGATAGTCATTGCTGATTGCCATTATAGAATTGTACTCTGTACATATTGCATGTATAGGTTAGGTATGAAAGGCTGATCACCTTCATTACCCTTCGGTCCAGATATATTTGTTCATGTTATATACTTGTTCAGTCAAAAGTTTGTTCCTGCTAGTTCATAATTATATTGTTGAATTATAGCCAGCTTATTATTCAGATTCTTTCAATCATGATATATCGTTAAATTATTGAACTTAAACTTGCTGGGCAATCTTATGCTCACCCTTGCTATATCATGATAAACATTGCAGATTAAGACGAATATGTCGGATACAAGGAAAGGTCAAAGACGGTTCCTTGCTATATTATGCTCACCCTTGCAGATTGTATGATGATAATGTTATGCATTAGACAAGTGATGTATTGTGTTTAAGTTATGGTTACTCGACCTTGGGGAAAAGTGTATAAGTTTAATGTATAACTAATTTATATTTATATCTTCCGCAAATAATAGTAATAGTGATAGAATAATCGAACTGGATCCGCGGTGATTCGGGACCTCGGATTCGAGGCCCTCACAGTAATCCGGGTAATTAGTCTACCGTCACGGATTGTGACTTTGACACTTGTATGCATATAGGATGTTTATGATTATGGGTAGGTGTGCTACTGAATGGCCACCTAGTCATGCCTATGTGCATGTGGATAGTCCTTGTTACAAAGGAGACGCTGGCAAAAAATTTCCATGAGCCTAAGCATTGGGTAGTCATGCATTTTTAACTCTACTGTAGGCGTATGTTAAAGTAATGCATGCATGCATGTAGTGTAAGACCCCAACTTTTATGAATAAAGATGAATTTTCTATAAATATCATTTTTGAATATTAAGGAGTGAAGTTGATATAATGTTATAGTTGTGGGTAATATTTATAAATTTTGCAAAATACGCAAGCTGTTATATTATATTCGATTGGTCGGGGAATATTCGTTTTAACAGGAAATATTCGTACGATGACACAATCATTGGTGGACCCCACAACGTAATTATTATCGGAATGAGAAAACGACAAAAATATCTTTTTATAAAACTAATGGCGAAAGTTTTACCGTTAACTGTTGAAATACCCGGTGTTAAAAGTACAGTAATACGCGTGGTTTCATAGTAGCACACGGTATTGATTATTAATGCTTACGTAAGAAGTCACTCAGTTTTGTTCAATTATTGCTACAGTAATTGTTGCATAGTATCTCACGTTATTTGATTAAATTATTGTCAATATTTTATATATTATTAAATCAATAATTGAGATGACAAGTTATTCATACTATTATTTGCATAATTAACAATGTCTAGAAAGTTTTGTCGAGGAGAGGTTTGGTCACCTAAATTCGCGCCAATAGGGAGAAATCTTTATCGGAAAGCCCCCTCTCTCCTGGGAACGATCTGGTTGTTAATATTGCGAGTTATAATAATGATGAATAAATATTGTTAAAAATATTGAGGGAATTTTTATGAAGTATTTGTTGGACCCCCATTTACCCATTTTTCAAAATAATCGGTAGAAAATTTTTCAGTATTTTTTTAGGCCCACATGTGGGGCCCAAATATGACATTAAAAATCTGAATTTGGTGGGGGAAGTCACGGGAGTTAGGCGTATATATATATATTGTATAATAAGTTTTATTTTTTAAGAAAAATAGAATATATTATATTTTATTATGCATAGTGTTTGCATAGTGCCTGCATAGTATTTGCATAGTAAATCAATTTTTTTTTTCAGCTGATCAGTTTTTTGTCCGTGACATCCCTACTGTGCGTCCGTGATTTCTAAAATTCAAATAGTATCCTTTCCATTCTCCTATAAATAAGATGCTTAGTTAGAATTGAAAATCACACCAGAATCAGAGAATTCTTCTTCTATAATATTGAGCGTATATTTCTTTCGAGTTTTAGAAAGCTTTGAGCGTAGAAAACGGTGAAAGTTTTCTTCAAGAATATCCTCGCTATACCAGTTGGAATACTCTTCTTTTTAACGTAAGGGCTATTATTTTTATTCAGTATTCATATGAAATAGTATTTTCTTCCATACTCTATAGTATATAAGTAATATTATTTCGTTTCAGATTTTGAATTCTATACTCGTTTTGTTAAAGTTTTTGCTTATATATTTCCATAAAATTAGTTGAATATCCTTGATATTTGCGCTTCATCCAGTATCTTTTCATGGAAATATTAATTTGAGCATTCTTGATAAGTTTTAACTTTTTCATGTCGGGTTACTATTCCCGAAGTTATTATTCACCTGGGGTATTATTCATGACAAAAATTGATTTCTTTTCGGTCCAAATCATTTTTGATACAATATTATTCTTGAATTTTACTCCACAAAGTAGTATCATGTTGACAATTTTGACATTATTAAATTCTAGATAAATTAAATTATAAATCTTTAAAATTTATCTTTTTCTTTCTTTTAATTGAATTCTTATATAATTGTCATCATCCTCATGCTTATATTATGTTGAAAGTCATCTGTGGCCGTAGTGCATAGATGGACTTGGTATGATTATGACCAGGGATTATTCGGTATAATCATGTTCGTAATGTTACAAATGATTTGATAAAAGTCCTCATTGGCCCGTAGTGCATTGATGGACAGTTGTTGGCATGATCATGACCATTGATGAATACACGAATATCCTTGGTTCGTATTGCATGGATAATTTGTGGTCGTGATACTAAAAAATATCCTTGGCCGTAGTGCAGGGATGATTCGATGATGTGGATTATTTATTAAGCTGAGTCTCAACGATAAAAGTGATGAAAAACCTTTTAAATCATAAAAGATAGTAGATTTTATACTCTACTTGACTCTTCTAATAGATTACTTGTTTCGCTGCAGTTAAACTTGATGTATTTTATATTTTATCAGTTTAACACTGTTGAAGGCTAACGATAATTTATTCTGCATTATCTTAGTCATAATATTTCTTACTGGGCTAGTTGAGCTCACCCTTTGCTTTCATTGTTCTCTTCAGGAAATGAGAATATAGCTGGGACTAGTCGGGGAACGGTGTGACGGTCCAAATGTTTGCATTAGTAGTCCTCATTATTCTGTGAAATAGTGTGATAATAAATGTATTGAGGACTTATTTTGAGTTTGAATACTGTCTAGAAGACAATATTTGTATTAAAACTCACAGCTTATGTTGTATATTTAAGTTTGTATTTGTATTCTGTACCATGTATTTGGCGACTCAGAATGGGTGATTTATACCTATTTTGGGGGCGTCACTGTTGCCTCTTTTTTAGTTCTAACAAAAGAGCTCTAACTCATGCAAGCATACATGTGTCAACAAGTAATACAGAGCGAGTAAAGTATCGATCCCACAGAGAAAGTTGTTTCATTTAAATCACTATGCATTAATTAAATCACTAGATTTATATGTTCAAACTAATGACTAAGATTGGTTTGTTACTCGAATCGCAAATAACAACTCAAACAATAATAACGACGGAATAAATCAAACCTGGAAGTAATGGGATCCTAACTTCATTTAATAGTTCATTTAATCACCACTATCATGCAAGACTTGTTCACATATCATAGGAAAGTATCCAAGAACACTAAAAGAGTCATCGACATTTTTCAATGCACTATGACCTACTTACATAGCATCCACAAATGATAGACTCTATGTAATCATTAATATACCCAAAATCACTATATGTCTATGTGAAATTGCAACTATATTGAATTTAAGTTCAAGCCCTTATTCTAACTTATACGGTGAAACAGTATATGTCTATCTGCTTCACGAAATACACAAGCCATATAAAACTGCCCCATATACGTATACTATCATGATTACAATCCATACTTGCATGTTCATTGTCAATTCCATACAAGTACTGAAACGAATGGTGATCAAGCATTCATACATGCAAAACAATCATGATAGACATCCCATATGATATGTAAAACAATCCAGCATTTAAGCATGCAATCAAACTAAAATCCGTTAGAATCCCATAATGGAGTTTAGTTCATGACTGAACCAAAAGCCATTATGGGATCAAATCTAAACATGATTAATAAACAAACAATTAAAAGATGAAAGGTAGAAATGATCAAACCCAATTGCTGAATATAATCCACTATTCAAATCCTCATATGAATTCAGCAAATACTAATAAAAATCCACGCTGGTAGAAAATCCCAAGAAGAAGTAGAAAAGTAGAGTTTTGGCCTCCTTCTACGTTGGAATCTCTCTCAGAGAGTAAACCCTAGTTACGATATTGAAAATACGTAAAAACTGAATAATTCTAAATAATCCTCCTCTGACACCAGTCAGAAAATCGTTTTAAAAACCAAATACAACCATTTTAATTAAACATTAAAATAAACAGCTCAACATTAGTCAGCATCGCGCGTGGCCGTGCGCTTCCCTAGTGCAATCCTCGCGCGGGAGCGCGACTTGCAGTATGTCATGATGTCCAGCCGGGTACTCGCGCGGGAGCGAGTCTCCAAGCTTATCTCATCACGCGTTGCTGGCGCTACCAGAATCTTGTGATTCACGGTTACTTGATGCATCCTTATTACATCTGCTTTGCTCATTCCTTTGTTCATGCCTGCTTAGTCTCCTATTCCATTTGATCTTCATGCCACGCATCCACAGCTTGTGCCTCGCTTCATGCGTTCATTCGCCTCATTCCCTCTAATTTCACCAAATTAGGCCTTTTCCTGTACTTTTCCACCAAAAGGAGTTTTAAGTATATGCAATGCAAACTAACATGAAATGCAACTAAAACACACTAAAATGTACTTGAGATTAGCATAGTTCACATGAATTGGTACTCAATAAGTAGGTATAAAACCCACTTATCAAATACCCCCAAACTTGAACTGTTGCTTGCCCTCAAGCAATGCATACTAATGAACAATGAAAATGCAGCTATATTACTATGCAACTAAATTATGATGCAACTAATCTCACATTGTCCAGCTATCACAGAAATTCAGTCCAAATTACCTCAGCGAATTTTTCTAGATTCAAGAATACATATTCAAACCAAATTGTAGGCATAATGTCATACACTTGGATAATTCATAAATGCTATAGATATGTTGTGTGTGTGTGTGTGTGTTATATTCACCAAAACTTGATTTAAGCAAAGAATACACATAGTAGACTGCTCAAAATAGAAAATTATAGTTTAAAGCAAGAATCATGTATATATATGCAACAAAGACTATTCCAACATATCAACAAAGACTATTCCAGCAAGAATCATGTATATATATATCGCACTTTTTCGCGGTGTTTATTGCTACTTTACTTTTTCTTTTTTCTTTTTCATATGATTGTGCAATGTCTTACTCCATTAGGCAACACTGCTACCCCTTAGGGAGCTTTCAACCAATGACTCCCAGACCATAAAAGACCTTAGGGCGCTAGGTGTAGAGACAATCCCCTCGGGCGTACTTACTCAAGTAACTAGGGCCCCGAAATAAGACTAGCAACGTTATTGCTATTGGATATATTTTTATTTTTTTTATACATAGATACCCATGTTTTCCCACAGATTAAAAATCAATGTTCTAAATCGTTTAAGTTCACTTTCCACATATTTCCCTTTTTAAAACTATATTTTCTATCGAGCAATGCAACACATAATTCTTATACCTACAAGTGATTGTGAACACATTCGTGAAAATCAAAAGCATTTAAACAACATTATGAATTGCATTGTGTAAAATATTATATCTCAGCTCATGTCATCCCAAAATACTCAAAAATCATTTAAACTTCACTATCATCATCGGCTAGATAAAAATTTCTATACGGCAAGAACTGTGAGATATGAAAACTAACAATGAACATGTAACTGTATGCAAAAATAAACTATATGATGCAAAAATTTAAACTAAACATGCAAAAACTAAGAAAACTACACTAATCATGCTCAAGCTACATGCAACTACATTAATATCCCCAATACCCCCAAACTTATACTATTCAATGCCCCATTGAATGAAGGTAAAGGGTAACAAAAAACTCCCCTAATGATCGGTGGTACCACCCTCCTCGGGTGGTGAATCTGGTGGTGGATATGGCAATCGCTTATTCAATTGAGGCCACTCTGAAGCGTCGTTCCTTGTCACAAGAAAAGCTTCGGCCAAGGCCCTCGTGAGACCCGTCACAAACGTGCCTAGATTATCATACATGGCATAGACTTTTCGTTCCAACCTTCAGAGCTGACGATCACCATGGGTGGCATGTGTTGGTGATCACCATGGGTGGCGACCATGCTTTCTGCGTTGCTGAGTTTACTCCCAAACTGATTACATGAGATTTCACTTCAAGATTCCTGCAGCACACCATTTACCAGTATCAATGTGTGAATTCTGGAATAAGCATAAATGAACAAGTATATTCTATACAATACTAAAACAATGTCCCATGCAGACTCTATTACACACTTACTTATGCTCACATAGCCCTCTATTACAAATGAAATAAAGATGAACTAGCTAAATACACTACTGAATAAATAAAAAGAAAATAGAGATAGAGATAATGGGTTGTCTCCCATCAAGCGCTAAGTTATGATCAAATAGCTTGACTGTCTTTGATGCTTATGTCAAAGAAAGAATTGAGGCGATGTTCTTTCTGTCCACCTCACCACCAGAATCACTCTTCAATCTCTGACCATTCACTTTAAGATGCTTGTCCGGAAACTTATCACCTACTGCAATGGTTCCATAATGTGGAGTGGTATCTAGATATTGAACGAATTTATCTAATTCCTCATCCTTCACATTTGAATTTTTAGCAACGATACTTTTCAATGGTTCACAATCCACTATACTCTGTACTTCATCATTTAGAACCCGGTTTACCACATCAACCCGGAAGCATTCTTCTTCATCTGTTGGGAACTTCATGGCCTTAAAGACGTTAAAGGTCACCTCCTGATCATGTACACGCATCGTGAGTTCCCCTTTTTGTACATCTATCGAAGTCCTGCCTGTGGATAACAATGGTCTTCCTAGTATGATTGGTATATTTTTATCTTCCTCGTAATCCAAAATGATGAAGTCAGCCAGAAAGATAAATCTGTCCACCTTCATTAATACATCTTCAACAATTCCCCGTGGATACGTGATGGATCTGTCAGCTAGCTGCAAAGAAATGTTTGTTGGCCTTGGCTCCTGTAATCCCAATTGGTTGAACAATGACAAGGGCATCAGATTGATACTCGCCCCAAGATCACACAAACATTTTGCAAAATTCATCTTCCCGATTGTGCACGAGATTGTGAAACTGCCTGGATCCTTTAGCTTTAGAGGTAATTTCTCATCAAGTCTTTGGATCGCATTCTTCATCAAGGCTCTTCATCTCA
The DNA here is from genome assembly GCA_020205605.1 of Panax ginseng. Taxonomy (NCBI): domain Eukaryota; kingdom Viridiplantae; phylum Streptophyta; class Magnoliopsida; order Apiales; family Araliaceae; genus Panax; species Panax ginseng. The sequence continues at coordinate 56,997,829 of CM035145.1, forward strand.
AATTAAATCTAATCTCCTCTTCCTTGACAGTATACCCTTCATGAACCTTGCATAGCTTGGCATTTGTTCCAATGCCTCGGCGAAAGGTATATTAATTTGTAGCTATTTGAATATCTCCATAAACTTGCTGAATTACTTATCTTCCCTTTGCTTATTTAATCTTTAAGGATATGGAACTTGAGAGTGAATTGGTGGTACTGAACTCTTAAGCTTCTCCTCTGAACCTGCTTTATCTTTTTCTTCCTCTTTGAACCTCGGACTTTTCAGCATTTTCTTTCGATGAGTCGGCTCCCTCGCCTTTCGTCTTGTGCATGTGACCTCCTCTTAAAAAACATGTCTGTGGTATACGACTTCTGATGTCTGCAATATTCTTCCCAGATCTTAATGTGATTTCTTGACACTGTTCTTTCCCGTCTCTTCTTGGATTTGTCTCTATATTACTTGGCAAAGAACCCTGGGGCCTGTTTGTAAGCATGTTCGCCATCTGCCCCATTTGAGTTTCCAGATTCTTAATAGCCACTGCTTGGCTTTTGATTATAACCTCTGTATTTGCCATGTATTTCATCACCATCTCCTCAATTTCTGATTTCTTTTCTTGTTGAGGTGCAGCTGGAGTGTGATATTTCTATTGTGGAGAAAATCCCGCCGGAAATGGTGGTCTAGGATTAAACTGTGGCTGCACTGGTTGTGTCTGAAACTAATTATTTGATTGAAACTAATTTTGCTGATTCCCTTGGTTATTTCACCAACTAAAGTTTGGATGATTTCGGTTGTTGGGGTTGTATGTGTTCTAAAACTGACCTTGGTCTTTTCTATAGTTGTTCACATACTGCACTGACTCTGAGCTGATAGCACATTGATCTGTCGAGTGTGACCCCCGCACAAATCTCACATACAAATGCAACCGTCTTCGTTTTACCTTCTGCTAATGTGTCTATTTTCTTTGCCATGGCGGCCATCTGTCTTTGACAAGCAAGCGTGATAGCATCCACCTCAAAACACACGCAACCTTCACATGTGGCATTCGAGATGTAGGATTCTAAAAATCGTTTGATGCCATCGTCTCGATAAGGTTATAGGCTTCCTCATAGCTTTTTTCCAATAATACCCCTCCTGCAACTACATCTACAATCGGTCTCGACTGCCATCCCAATCCATTATAAAATGTGTTGATCACCATCCAGTCTGGCATACCGTGATGTGGACACTTTCTCAGCATCTCTTTGTATCTCTCCCATGCTTCATATAAGGACTCGCCCTATTGTTTCTCAAACTGAGAGATAGCATGTTCATTCATAGCTTAATACTACTGAAATCATCATTTAACATTCCTATTATTAACACATAACATTTATTTTCCAAATTTGTATACTTAAACAAAAGCGCTGGAACCTTACCTTTAACTTTCATGACTTGGCTACGATTTACATTGTGGTTGGCGTTCTTGATCTTTGAGTTGGCTTCTATGACTTCAGTCACATGCCATTGGTTGGCGTTACGGCGTGTGGTGCGGTGTTACAAGACACGAGATTTGTCTTCTTTCAAGCGTGACTGCAAGTGCTGAACTCGAATCCGTGACCAAGCTCGATATGAGTATGAACAAAAGCCAAATTGGCCTAAAAGCTCGAATCTAGTAGACTGATTAATATGTAATACACATATAGACTTCATATAAACATATTGTGAAGACTTCTAACATGTTTCTACTCATAAAATAACATAAACATCAAAGTTACAACACCCAAATTCAATGTTTTTGGCAAAACTCCATTGTTGACATTTTTAATGAAAATCAACTTTGTGATTTTGTTTTTCAATCAAAATGTAAATTTCAAAACATCATAGTTACGATTATACATACTCTATCAATTTCCATAGTCAATTTATCAATTTAACAACTAATTAAACCTAAATTTATACTTCAACTAAGCTTATATATTCATATATATATATATATATATATATATATATATATTTCATATATAACACTCTGTAATATATTTTCTTCCACAAAAACACATATATACTTGAATTCATTTATCTATAATCATATATAAACTCATGAAATCATCTTATAATCAATAATTAATCATATAACTATAAACACCATCAATTTAACTTTTATAAAATTTCACAGAAAACTTTTTGGAAGAAGAAAAAACTAAACTTTTAAAGAAAGATTAAGCTCCTACCTTTGATTAGGAAGATGATGGCTATTCTTTTCCCCAATTCTTTTCTCAAAAACCTGTTAGAAAACACTCACCTTCTCTCTAGAGTTTTCTCTATTTTTTTTCTCTGTGTCTTCTTCTTTTTCTCTCTTCTCCCAACTCTAGTTTACGTATAATAATATAACGTATGTAATAATAGATATATTTAGTATAGGATTTTAACTGACATCAGTTATATTATTTTGAAAATCAAAAGCCATAATGCTTGTTTGGCTAAGCTTAATAAAATAACCCTTTAATCCTTACACCTTGTTTGGTAAACCCAATTAAAACAAATGGATTAAATCCTTATACCTTGTTTGCTAAAACATCATTAGATTAAAGACTTATTATGCAATAAGACATGTTTGGCAAAAAAACTAAATTAAACTCTTTTAATTTATTTTAATAACTCCTTTATAGCAAGGTTATTTGTCACACTTCTATTAAATTAAAAAATCAATTTAATCAATTCAAATACTAATCTATTAAATTACTAGCACATAATTTAATATCACATAACTATAATTTCTTTTATAATTATAATTTTATTCGACCAACTAATATTTTAAATTATAATTTCCCATTTAAAATATTATAATTTATTTAAATCACTATAAGCTCTCTAGCTTACTTATTAAATTAAATTGGTATATAATCTCATAACAATTAATTTTCTTAGCTCCTTAATTATTTATTCAACAAATAATTAACTAAGCCACATCAACTCAAATTGCCATTAAATACTTATATAATTCAATAAATATTTAATATATATTATTTAATTATTTATTAAACAAATAATTAACTAAACCACATCAACTTAGATTGAACAATTATTTATTCAACAAATAATCATATCCATTAAATATTTATATAAATCAATAAATATATAATATTACACTTTAAAATTTTGGAATGTTACATCATTCCCTCCTTACAAGGATTCTTGTAAGACCCCAACTTTTTGAATAAAGATTAAATTTTCTCGAAATATATTTTTGAATATTATGGTGTGGATTTGATATAATGTTATAGTTGTAGGTAATATTTATAAATTTTGCAAAGTCATGCAAGTTGTTATATAATATTCGATTGGTGGGGAATATTCGTTTTAACGGGGAATATTAGTACAACGGCACAATCATTGGTGGACCCCCATTAACGGAATTATTGTCGGATGAGAAAGCGACAAAATACTTTATAAAAATAACGACGGAAGTTTTACCGTTAGCTGTTGAACTACCCGGTAGTAAAAAATACGATGAATCTGGCGTGGTTGCATAGTAGCACGGTATTGATTATTGATGCTTACGTGAGAAGTCACTTTCGGTTATACTCAATTATTACTACTGATAATTCACGCATCATATCTCTCATATTATTGATTCGATTATTGTCATAGTATCATCTGCATAATATGTTATTTTATTAAATTAATAATTGAGACGACAAAGTTATTCATATTATTAAATTGCAAGATTTACAATGTCTAGAAGTTTTGTCAAGGAGAGGTTTAGTCACCTAATTGTGCGCCAATAGGGAGAAATCCTTATTGGAAAGCCCCCTCTTTCTTGGGAACGACCTGGTTGATAAATATTGTGAGTTATAATATTAATGATGAATGTTATTAAAATTAAAGTTGTGTTCAGATTTGAATTTGGAGACACGGACGTGATATTTGAGTCCAGAACAATGAAATTAGTAAAAATAGTCTATAAACACAAAATTTTCGGGAATTCACTATTTGGTCAAAAAGTCAACAGTTGAATTTTTTGGGAAAAGTCAAACTTCGAAATTTCCAAATTTATATTTTTGATAAAAATGGTTTCATTGTGTTGGAATTATTTGTGTTAGTGAAAATCGACAATTATTTCGATAATAATTGATGTCTGGAGGTTATATTGAATTAATGGTATTTACAGGATAAATGAGCAATTGATTGCTATTATTTCACATGATTATAACTATTTGTTCACATGTGTATACTATTGTTTCACATTCTTGTTACTATTAGGGGAGTTGGTGCAAGATTGATAATACTTGTATGACTAAGTTAAAAATGGAGGTATAGATGGAGGTACTATACTGTAATTCGTATTTTCACATGTCTAGAAATATTGATTCACATAATTTACTATTGAATCACATTATTTACTATTAGGGGAGGTGGTGCAAGTTTGATAATACTTCCATGACTAAATTAAAAATAAAGGAAAAGTTGTAGGTATTGTACTGAAATTTTTTGAGCCTCAAAACGTGCAATTATCGAAATTATATTTTTCTATAAATAGAAGCTCATTCTTCCTTCATTTCTCACCAATTCACAAAAGCTTTAGAGCGATTATTATAGAGAGAAATTATAGAAAGAAGAAGAGAAGTCTGCTACCTCACTATTCCAGTATCCAGTTTTTCTAATGGAAATGAGAACGTAGCAGGGACTAGTCGGGGAACGGAGTGACGAACCAGATGATAGCATTAGTAGTCCTCACTATTCAGTGAAATAGTGGAAAATAAATGTAATAATATTGAATTTGAGTTTGAATATTGTCTAGACGACAATATTTGTATTAAAACTCACAGCTTATGTTTTGTCGTAATTTACACGACAGTTGTATAATTAAGTTGTATTTGTATTACATACCATGTATTTGCGACTTCGAATAGGTGATGTATACCTATTTTGGGGGCGCCACGGTTAATATCAAAGCTTAGGGATATGATCCCTGGCTAAGATGTGAGACTAGAACTAGGAGGAGAGGCGGGAATTCTTCGCTAGTATGACCTACCTAATTTTTTGGTATTTAATTGGTTGGTCAGAGTATAGAAATAATATGTTGCATGTCAATTAACCCTTGTTTTGTGGCAGTATTTAAAAATGGCATCCGAGAATATTGAGAATAGCAATGGGGTACAAGAGATCGTTGAGTCTCCACAGATCAACAATCAGAATAATGTGCATCAGGAAGGCAACAATCTTCATGCAAACAACAACACTGACCAAATGATGAACGATGGAATGTTCCGAGGCTTCATGCAATTCATGCAACATTAGGCGAGAGCGGCTCCTGTCCAAAATACAGGTGGAAACACTGGCAACTCTCGAATGGTTACCGCCAAACAGTTTAAGGAGCTGGGACCACCGGAGTTTATTGGAGAGCCAAAACCACTTAAGGCGGAAGCATGGATAAAGCAGATAACCAAGATATTTGATATCTTGGGATGCTCCGAGGAACAAAAGGTTCCCTTCGCCACCTTTATGTTACGTGAAGAGGCGATTCTTTGGTGGGAATCTGTAAAACGTGTTACTCGCCTGACACACTCAAGATGTCTTGGGAGAAGTTCCAAGAGTTGTTCAATGACAAGTACTTTCCCGAAAGTATTCGTCACATAAAGGAGGTGGAGTTTATCAAGTTGGAAAAAAACAATATGACCGTGTCGCAATACGAGGCTAAATTTGCGGAGTTATCCCGGTTTGCATCCCATTTGGTTGATAATGAGGAGCGAATGACCGAATATTTTAAGAGGTTTGAAGCAGGAGATATGACAATATCTTATTTCTCATAAAGCGTGTTTGTATTCAGGATGTTGTAAATAGGGCTCGATTGTTGGAAGCGCGATAATGAGTCAACGCAACCACGAGAAAGCGGTAAGCGATGAATGAAAATACCAGTGGTAACAGTCATCAAAGCGGTGACAACAAACGTGGAGGGAATCAACATGCCAGAAATGGTAACCACTCCGGTGGTAATCATAGCCAAGACAATAAAAATGGATATTTCAAGAAAAGGAGATTCAACAATGATGGAAAGACGTCAGCACTAGCACCCGTTGTTAAGGAAGGAGAACGACCACCTATCATATGCTTCAAATGCGGAGGGGAGGGACACATCAGTCCAAACTGCGCGATGCCATCCAAAGCATGTTATAATTATGGAAGAGAAGGTCACTTAGCTCGATTTTGTCGTTCACCGAAGACAAATTTAGCTAGGATGGAGGCACCAAAGGCCGTCCCAGAAAAGTCAAAGCCGGTAGTGCAAGGGAGAGCATTTGTTGTGACCTCCCAGAAAGTAAGGAACCCGAACGTGGTTATCACGGGTAAGCTTATCATAAACTCTAGTGAAATCTATACCTTATTTGATACCGGTTCTATCCATTCTTTTATTTCTCCTACTTGCGCTCAACGTTTAAATTTGACTCCGGAGAAATTAGACTTTGACTTATCTATTGAAACTCCATTAGGAGAAACCTTCATTACATCCACTGTTTATAAGTTTTGTTTGATTCAAATCGGTAACCGCACGTTACCTGTCGATCTTATCTCCGTAAAGATACTTGCATTTGACGTGATTCTAGGGATTGATTGGTTAACTACTCATCATGTTAAAATTGATTGTTTTCGTAAGGTTGTTAGCTTTCATATTCCTAATGAATATGAGGCAAAGAAGATGGTTGGAGCTGATAAATGACTATGACTGCGAGATTTTCTATCATCCCAGAAAAGCGAATGCTATTGCTGATGCTTTAAGCAGGAAGGGACGAGAGAAGTTAATGATGTTGACAGCTCAGGAGAAGTTAATGTCGGAAATGGCTAAGATGGAATTGGAAATTAAATATCCGACAAAATCCGACGAGAAGTTATTCCAGATAGGAAACCATTCAATGTTGGTAGAGAAACTGAAGAATACACAACTTCAGGATGAAGACTGCGAAAAGATTAAACAAAAAGTATCTGAAGGTGGGGGGGAAACAAATTCAAAATCGATTCGGAATGGTTACTTCGATTCGAAGGGAGAATTTGGGTTCCGCCAGTACCGGAAGTTAAAGAGGAAATTCTAAGTGAAGCTCACAACGCAAGATATTCAATTCACCCTGGAAGTACGAAAAATGTACCAGGATCTTGGACATCATTTTTGGTGGCCGAATATGAAGAAGGATGTGGCTGAGTGTGTGGCGAAATACTTAACGTGTCAGAAAGTTAAAGCAAAGGCCAAGCAAGTTATTGCAACCGTTGGAAATACCAGAATGGAAATGGGAGCATATCACAATGGATTTTGTGGTAGGTCTTCCAACGACTCAGTAAAGTTATGATGTCGTTTGGGTAATTGTTGATCGATTGATGTAGTCGACACACTTCTTACCAATCAAGATTAGATTTAACCTGGATCGATTGGCAAAACTATACGTTAAGGAAATTGTTTCAAGGCACGGTGTACCTGTGTCCATTATATCAGAGAAAGATCCACGTTTCACATCAAATTTTTGGAAACGATTACAACCTAGAATGTTTGGGAACGCAACTAAGAATGAGCACATCGTACCTTCCTCAAACAGACAGACAGAGTGAGAGAACCATCCAGACACTAGAGGACATGCTCAGAGCATGTATTATGGATTTAAAGGGAAATTGAGACGATCATTTACCGTTGATTGAATTTTCCTATAATAATAGTTATCACGCGAGTATTGGCATGCCGCCTTATGAAGCGTTATACTATAGGAAATGCAGAACTCCGTTATGCTGGGATGAGGTAGGTGAACGTCAACTATTGGGTCCAGAGTTGGTGCAACAAACCGTCAAAATCATCAAAGTCATTCGAGCAAGATTGATAGCTGCACAGGATAGACAGAAGAAATATGCCGATCAACACCGACAAAATCGCGAATTCGATGTTGGTAGTTATGTATTATTGAAAGTATCTCCCTGGAAGGGGAAAATTCGATTTGTCAAGAAAGGGAAATTAAGCCCTAGGTTTATAGGTCCTTTTGAAGTTCTTCGACGTGTGGGTGAAGTAGCATACGAGATAGCTTTACCTCCAGAATTGGTGCATATCCATAATATTTTCCATGTCTCGGTGTTGAGACCATATAAGCCTGACTATAAACATGTTATAGAATATGAGCCCTTACAGTTTGAGAAACACTTAACATTTGAAGAAGTCCCTGGTCAAATTGTTGACAGAAAAGAGCAAGTACTGAGGAATAAGGTGATACCTTCTGTTAAGGTAATCTGGATAAACCACAATGCCGAGGAAGCTACGTGGGAACTTGAAAGCGCTGTGATGAAGAATTATCCTCAGTTGTTTGCTTGATTTTGTATAGAGATTCTAGGGACAAAATCTTGTTAAGGAGGGAAGAATGTACCGAATAAATTTTTAGAATTGTGATTTAGGGGACATAATTCTTTTAAGGAGGGAAGGATGTAACGATCAAGAAATTTATAATTTAATTTAAATATTTATTGAATTAAATAAATATTTTAAATAATTGATTTATTGAGGAAAATAAATAATTGATAATTGTGGTGAATTAATTTAGTAACTAAATTGATTAATTCTAATTAAATTGAATAATGATAATTTTATTGAGGATTTAATTAAAGAAAATAATTAAATTAAATGAATTGTTTTGATATAAAAGGAAATAAATAAATTAAATATATAAAGTGATGTTTCTAATTTGTTAATTAAATTAGATATATGATTATTTATTTATTTATAAGTATAATAATTGTAACATTCAGTTTTTTAATGTAACTTATAAATAATTATTGATTTATATAAATATTTATTGAATGTGTTTATTATTGGATAAATAATTATTCAATTTGATTGATTTGATTTAGTTAATTATTTATTTATTAAATAATTAATGTGTTATGTGGATTGAGTTATATGATTAAGTGATTTATTTAATAAATTGTTATTACATAAAGTGTGACAAATAACTATGTGATAAAGAGTTATTAAAATAAATTAAAGTAATTTTAATTTAATTTTGCCAAACAAGGTTTAAGTATATTAATCCTTTATTTTGTAAATGGTTTGCCAAACAAAGCCTTATGGCTTTTGAATTTCTTTTGAATTTAAATTATTAGTTAAATAATATATATATATATATATATATATATATATTTTTTTTTGGTAACTGATATATTATTAGGGTAATAAGTGTGGTGTCGGTTTTATACGTTTTTAAAACTGGTACGTTGGTGTTATTTTATGTTACGTATATTGTATATGGCTTAAGTCTAAGAACAAGTTCAGAAAAAGGTTTTCAGAGAGAAAAGTTCAGAGTTTTGAGAGAGTTTGAGAGAAAACGTGATTTTCAAAGCAAGTCTGTTAACAAAGATTCTTAAGCAAACAAAAAGGTATGTTTCTATAACGTTAATATATGTACGTAGATATGTTTAAGCCATTTTCCTATGAACTTGATATTCTCTGTTTTCTTGAATATCACTTGGTATAAAGTTTTTATCAAAGTTTCTGTAAAACTATGTTTTTACAATTTTGTATGATATTTTACGTGTACGTGTAACTGTAATTGTTATATTAGCTTATGTATATATGAGATTGTATGCTAGATTACGTATACAAGAAAAAGGAAAATTTGTTTTACAGTGAAAAACATGTATGAACGTATGTTTTGCAAAATAACAAAATTGGTATGTGATTATGCAAATTGTGAACTACTATGAAATTGTACTATACATGTTAATTGGTTTATATGTTGATATGCGTGTATTTCAAAGGAATCAATTTGGTTATAGACACGGAATTACAGTATCACTGTGTCGAATTAGTTCAACGATGGAGTTTGGTTTTAAACAGTGCTTTCAAGGAATTTAGATTTTCTTAAATTATGATTTAGGTGGTGTTAATTAGTGTATACATGAGTAAATTATATAAGTTATGCATGTTAATTAGTGTTGGAGTTGAAGTTATAGACAGAAAACTTAGTTGTTCTGTTATTCGTGGTTGGTTTCTGTGAGTTTCGGCGTCCAAGCGCCAAAATCCACGCTCCAGCGTGAAGTATAGGCTAGAAGTTTGCGCCCCGACGCTGGAATTCGCGCCCCAACGCTGTAAAAGTGGTCTGGATCGGACAGTTTTGACCTCCTGTAGTAAAATGGCCATAACGTTTTCATACGAACTCCGATTGAGGTGATTCAAGATGATTAGGAAAGAGGACGAATAGGCCTATAACTTTTATTCTTTAAGTTGTTCGATTTGAAATCGTTATAAAGGGTCAAAATGGCCATCTTTAGGACTATTATGTATTTGGAGCCAATCGGAGGGCGTCAGGATGCACGAATGCAAGTGCAATCCTTTGAGTATCAGTATAACCTACTGATAACATGTTGGACATGTAATAGGATATTGTATCAAGTTGTTAATGTGTATGTGGTGCAATGACATGATCACTTAAGTAGTTGTAATAAAGCTAAAAAGTAATGTTCATGAAAAGATGCAATGTTATTTAAACTTACACTTAGTTAGTAGCTATACTAAAAGTAAAAAAGCAACTCATGAAGGTAATGTTAGTGTAACTAATGTGTATTGTCAATACATATGGTATGTGTAGGATTTGGGGTGAACGTGAGTAGTGATTGTTTAACCTACGCACGAGGCAAGTTCCCTAGCCTTTGCTACTTTATTATTCAGCAAGGTTTGTAAGACCCCAAATTATTAATAAATGAAATTTATTTTCCTCTATTTATTATTTTGAAATAGTAAGGGTTGATTTGATTAATGTGGTTAGTTATGGGTAAAATGCGGAAATATTTTAAATAAGCAGGTGGTTATAAAATATTTATTTTTATCGGGGAATATTCGTTTGGTCGTGAAATATTCTTGTTGTCGGGGAATATTCATACGACGACGCAGTATTTTGTGGGCCCCATAACGGAAAGCGATTGGATGAAGAAAACGACAAGTATAAGTTGTTTATAAATAACGGCGTAGTTGTTACCGTTAACACTGTTGGAATACCCGGTGGTTAAAATACAGTAATACGTGTCGTTGCACAGTAGCACACGGTATTGCACCAATTATTGATTGTTACGTAAGAAGGCACTACTCAATAATTATTACGATGTGAGTTCTTATTCAAAGTATTTTATTTTATTGATTCAATAATTCTTTGCGTTGATATTTTATATTATTGTTGTTTCAATAATTGTCACTACACAGTATTTTCCATTATCGAAGCAATAATTCATATTATCTGAATAATATTATTAGAAAACATTATTGGCAATGTCTAGAAAGTTCTGTCTAAGGAGAGGTTTGATCACCTAATTGCGCGCCAGTAAGGGGAAATTCTTATTGGAAAGCCCCCTCTTTCCTGGGAACGATCTGGTTGCCAGTACTATGATTCTGTAATATTATTTATGAATAATTAATTATTGATTTATATGATGAGGAAAATATTGATTTTATGTGGATATAGATGGAGAAAATTTTTAAAGTGACAATTGTTGAAAATCGATATTTTATCTTTTCTGATAAAATAATATTTTATTATATTATTATAATATAATAATGATGATATTTTTACAATGAATGTGGGATATATGAGTATATGAGGAGGAAGAATATTTTTATTACAAAAGTTGTTTAACACATGTTTTGTGTGTCGGTGGACCCCATTTCTTGACTGAAATTTGATTATAGCCTGTAAAATCGCCCGTTTGTGGATTTCGGTCATTTTTTGTTTGGAATTTGGAAAAACTTTCTTCTGTAAAGTTGTATAGAATTGAATTTCCTATAAAAAGTCGCAAGATTCGAATTTTCTGATAAAAGGGCTATTTATTGTGAATTATTGAAGTTCCGGAGTTCCGAAATAATTAATTTTTGGAAGTTTAAAATACTTTAAATAACAAAAACATTTTTTTCATTATGATGTGTTCCACATGTTTGTTGAATGGGCTGATTTCAGATTTTCTAAGGTTGGCGTAGGAATTTAATTTTAATATATTAATATTATATTAAATTTGCTGCTTTGGTGTTCTAAGCATTTTCCTATAAATAGGGTGCTTAGGTTAGAATTGAAAATCATACCAGAAACTACAGATTTCTCTCTCTTTCTCTCTCTATATATCGAGCGTATTTTTGTTAGTATTTTAGTACTTTGAGTATTGTTATACGGTGCAAGTTCTTTCAACACTATATCCAGTATTCCAACCAGAAGTACTATTCTAGCTAAGGTAAGGGATGTTATTTTCTTCTCAAATGATATTATTTCTTCAATATCATTATGCTGAAATATTGGTTGGAACTTTTTATCAAATTTGGAACTTTTTCATGTCAGAGTTACTAATCATGAGTTACTATTCATGAGTTACTATTTACGAGTTACTATTCATGAGTTACTATTCACGAGTTACTATTCACGAAGCATAATGATGTTTTTTATGAAATTTCTATCTTTTGGTGTCGGAGTTACTATTCACGTATACGACACTATTCACGAATACGACACTATTCACAGAAAAATTAAATTTTCGTTTTTCGTCCAAAATATCTATTATGGATACTAGCTTTGATTGTATCCATATTTTGATCATTCTTGAATTTTACTCCACTATGATTATTTATGAGGTATTTTTGGACATGAAATAGCTGAAATACGAATCCTTAATATTTATTCTTTTGTTTCACTGGATTCGTTTCATTTAAAATATTTTTCATCATCCTCCGTCCTAAATGATGATATAATTGAATATCTTTGGCCTGTAGTGCAAAGATTAATGATTTCTGATGAATATCTTTGGCGCGAGTGCAAAAGATGAGCAGTGTTTAGATGAACATGACCAATTGGTGAATATCTTTGGCCTGTAGTGCAAAGATGAATAATTAATTCCAGATATATATTAATTGATGTTACAGGGATAAAATATCGACGACAAACTTTTAAATTCATATATAGAAGATAGTAGTTTGAATTCTCTACTTAACTCTTCTAATGAATTATTATTTCCGTTGCGAGGATTGATTTAAAACTGGTTGTCTATTGTATTCTATCAGATTTTTTCCTGTTGAAAACTAACAATAATTTGTTCTATGTTATCTTAGTCATAATTTTCTTTACTGGGCTAGTTGAGCTCACCCTTTTCCTTGTTGTTCCATTTTTCTTCTTAGGAGGCGAGAATGTAGCGAGTACTAGTCGGGGTGTGGAATGATTGTTCTAGAAGTTGTTCTAGTAGTCCTCACTATTCTATAGAATAGTGTATTAATAATTGTAATGAGGACTTATTTGAGTGTGGATATTGTCTAGATGACAATATTTGTATTTAAACTCACAGTTTTTATGTTGTATTAATAAAGTTGTAGTTGTTTCTGTACCATGTATTTTGACGACTCAGAATGGGTGTTGTATACCTATTTTGGGGGCGTCACAGTTGGTATCAGAGCTTAGGGATATGGTCTCTGGCGGAGATCGGGGAATAGTACTAGGAGGGAAAAGACGAGTAATCCTTCGCTAGTGTGTCATACCTAAGCTTATTTGTTGGTCAGTTGAAGTATATGGTTAATATATGATATGTTAATTTGTTTAATTAACCCTTATTTTATGGTAGTATTTAAGAATGGCAGCTGAGAATATTAACGGTGGAGTTAATGAGACCGTGGAAACACCTTTAATCACCACACAGGGGAACGTGCAACAGGAAAGAAATATTCCACCTGTAAACAACACCACCGAAAGCGGGACGATGAACAGACAGGATGATTAGGAGCTTTTTGCAGTTCATGCAAAACCAGACGAGGGAGACTCGTGTACAGAATACGGGTGGAAATGATAGCAACGCACGGCTTATCACGACCAAGCAGTTCAAAGAGTTGGGACCACCAAAATTTAAGGGAAAGCCGGATCCGATCATGGCGGAAACATGGGTCAAGCAAATTACCAAGATATTCGATGTTTTGGGATGCACGGAGGAACAGAAGGTTCCATTTGCCACCTTTATGTTCCGTGGCGAGGTAGACTACTGGTGGGAGTCTGTGAAACGGACCCAGCCTGTCGCACTTAGCATATCTTGGGAAACGTTTCAGAAACTTTTCAACAAAAAATACTTTCCTGAAAGTATTCGCCATATGAAGGAGGTAGAGTTTATTAGACTATAACAAAACAACATGACGGTGTCCCAATACGAGGCGAAGTTCGCAGAGTTATCCAGGTTTGCACCTCATTTGGTAGAGAATGAGGAACGAATGACGAGGATGTTTCTGAGAGGTTTAAAACACGAGATTTGGCAATATCTTATCTCTCATAAATTTGCTTTATATTCAAATGTTGTCAACAGGGCTCAATTATTAGAGCGAGATAGCGAGTACGTTCAACTAAGGGACCGCAACTGTGGTCACATCACCGTGGCGTGATCATCGGAGTAATGAAAACCAGCGGGGAGGAAAACATAAGCGGTAACCACTCTGGTGGTAATCGTGGCCATAAAAATAGAAGAAGCGACTCGGGGGGAGATTTTAAAAAGAGGAGATTCAACAATGATAATGTGAAGACGTCAGCACCAGCTGGTTACAAGGGAGGAGAACGACCACCGTTCATATGCTATAAGTGCGGAAAAGAAGGACATATTGGCCCAAACTGCCCACAAAAGTTTAAGGTATGTTATAACTGTGGAAAGGAAGGACATATCACTCGATATTGTACTATAACGAAACCAAGTCTAGTGGGGATGGTGACTCAAAAGGCTATCCCAGAAAAGTCAAAGTCAACGGTTCCTGGAAGAGCGTTTGTCGTGACTGGTCAACATGCGAGGAACCCAAACGAGGTGATCACGGGTAAGCTAATCATAAATTCATGCGAAGTTTATACATTACTTGATACCGGTGCTACCCATTCATTTATCTCTCCTGCTTGTGCTCAACGTTTAAACTTGACTCCGGAGAAATTAGACTTTGACCTATCTGTGGAAACTCCGTTAGGAGAAACTTTCATCACATCCACTGTTTATAAATCTTGTTTGATCCAAGTTGGAACCATCACATTACCCGTTGACCTTATATATTTAAAGATACTTGCTTTTGATGTGATTTTAGGGATTGATTGGTTAACTACTCATCATGCCAAAATTGATTGTTTTTGTAAGGTTGTTAGTTTTCATATTCCTAATCGACCTGTTGTTCGAATTCAAGCAACTAAACCATTAAAATCAATCAATGTCATATCAAGTCGTAAAGCTATTCGTTTATTAAAAAATGGATGTCAAGATTTCTTAGCCCATGTTATGGATTTGAATAAAGACACGTCAGATTTGAATAATATTCCTATTGTTATTGACTTTCCTGACGTATTTCCTGAAGAACTTCCCGGTCTACCCCCAGAACATGAAGTTGAATTCTTTATTGACCTTGAACCTGGTACAAAGCCCATTTCTAAAACCCCATATCAAATGGCTCCTATTGAACTTCAGGAGTTAAAGGTCCAACTACAGGAGTTGTTGGACATCGGTTTCATTCGTCCTAGTACATCTCCTTGGGGTGCTCCTATTTTATTTGTAAAGAAGAAAGACAAGAGTATGCGACTTTGTATCGACTACCGTGAATTAAACCATGTCACTATCAAGAATAGGTATCCGCTACCTCGTATTGATGACCTGTTTGACCAGTTGCAAGGAGCACAATTCTTTTCAAAAATTGATCTTCGTTCTGGATATCATCAGCTGAAGGTTAAAACTAAGGATATTTCAAAGACTGCTTTCAGAACTCGGTACGGGCATTATGAATTCTTAGTCATGTCTTTTGGATTGACTAATGCTCCTCTTTGCTTTCATGGATATGATGACCCGAGTATTCAAGGAATATTTGGATCGATTCGTTGTTGTCTTTATTGATGACATCCTCATCTATTCCAAAAGCCGTGAAGATCATGGCGCCATTTGAAGTCGGGTACTATAAAGGCTTCGTGATAACAAGCTATATATGGCCCGAAGAAATGCGAGTTCGGCTTGAGGAAGTAGCATTCCTTGGGCTACGGTGTCAAAACATGGAGTGTCTGTTGATTGAAACGAAGATTGAAGCAATACAAAGTTAGGAACAATAGAAGACGGTGGATCAAGTACCTAGTCATGTCGGGCTTATTTGGTTATTATCGAAGATTCGTGGAAGGATTTTCTCGAATCGCTACTCCGTTAACTCAACTGACTCGTAAAGATACAAAATTCATATGGAGCGAGGAATGCGAGAAGAGTTTCCAAGATCTCAAGAGGAGACTCATTTCGGCACCTGTTTTGACAATACCATCTGGTTCAGATGGATTTGTTATCTACAACGATGCTTTAGGCAAAGGGTTAGGGTGTGTTCTCATGCAACGTGGGAAAGTTATAGCCTATGCCTCGTGATAACTTAAAGAATATGAGAGGAATTATCCTACTCATGATCTAGAGTTGGCAGCTGTTGTTTTCGCGCTAAAGATCTGGAAGAACTATCTATATGGGGAGAAAGTGGAGATATATTCAGACCATAAAAGCCTCAAATATTTCTTCACTCAAAAAGAACTCAACATGTGACAAAGACGTTGGCTCGAGCTATTGAAAGATTACGACCACACTATTCAATACCATCCTGGAAAAGAAAACGTGGTAGCTGACGCGTTGAGTAGAAGATCATATGCAGGAACGAGTGCAATGATGTCAAATATACGCATAGAACCGACTTTAATCGAAAAAGTTAAAGTTGCTCAAGCCACAGACCCGGAGCTGATGCGTATGAAGAAGAAAGTACAAGAAGGTGCTATTCCAGAAGCAAGAATCGATGAAGAAGGAATACTTCGAGTCCACTCTAGACTTTGTGTTCCTAACGATTACGACTTGAAGCATAGAATCATGATGGAGGCACACACACACCGATTTGCAATCCATCTCGGGAGTACAAAATGTATCATGATCTTGACATACATTTTGGTGGAACAATATGAAGAGAGAGATTGCAAAGTTTATCTCGAGGTGTTTAACTTGTCAACGTGTAAAGGCGGAGCATCAAGTGCCAAAGGGTCCATTGCAACCACTTGAGATTTCGAAATGGAAGTGGGAACATATTACTATGGATTTCGTTACGGGTCTTCCCACGGTTTCTCAAGGCATAAATGCTATTTGGGTTATTGTTGATAGATTAACCAAGTCTGCTCATTTCTTACCAATACGAGAGACTTATTCTCTTGAACGTCTTGCTAGTTTGTACGTGAATGAGATTATGAGGTTGCATGGCATGCCAGTATCCATAGTTTCGGATCGTGACCCAAGATTCACTTCAAGATTTTGGGTTAGCTTGCAAAAAGCTATGGGGACGAATTTACGATTTAGTTCGGCATACCATCCTCAAACGGACGGACAATCAGAAAGGACTATTCAAACTCTTGAAGATCTATTAAGACTCTGTGTCCTAGACTTCAAAGGGAGTTGGGATAAGTATTTACCATTGGTGGAATTCTCCTACAACAACAGTTATCAGGCAAGTATAGGTGTGGCTCCATTTGAAGCATTGTATGGACGAAAGTGTCGCTCTCCAATATACTCGGATGAGGTGGGAGAAGCAACGTTGTTGGGACCAGAGTTGGTATGAATGACTACAAAAAAGATTCAAATGATTCAACAACGCATACAAACGGCACAGGATCGACAAAAGAGTTATCCGGATCTTCATTGAAAGGATGTGGAATTTAGTATTGGGGATCACGTATTATTGCGTGTTGCTCAATGGAAAGGAGTTACAAGATTTGGGAAGAGAGGAAAGCTCAATCCACGATTTATTGGTCCATTTCAGATTCTTGACCGAGTAGGAAATGTGGCCTATAGACTCGCGTTACCTCCAAGTATGTCTCGTGTTCATAATGTTTTTCACGTATCCGTGCTTCATAAATATGTGAAAGACCCGAACCATGTTATTGAGTTAGAACCGGACGAGATAGCCGAAGACTTAACGTATGAAGAGGTACCTGTCAAGATCTTGGATAGGAAGGAGCATGTCCTACGCACGAAGGTCATACCACAAGTTAAAGTTTTGTGGAGAAACCATGCTATTGAGGAAATGACCTGGGAGTTGGAAACGGAAATGAAAGCGAGGTATCATCATCTTTTCGAAACACCAGGTACGTACGTCAATTTTGAGGACGAAATTTCATAAGGTGGGGAGGTTGTAAGACCCTAAATTATTAATAAATGAAATTTATTTTCCTCTATTTATTATTTTGAAATAGTAAGGGTTGATTTGATTAATGTGGTTAGTTATGGGTAAAATGCGCAAATATTTTAAATAAGCAGGTGGTTATAAAATATTCATTTTTGCCGGGGAATATTCATTTGGTCATGGAATATTCTTCTTTGTGGGGAATATTAAATGCGATGGCATTGATCTTTTGTGGGCCCCATAACGGAAAGCGATTGGATGAAGAAAATGACAATTATAAGTTGTTTATAAATAACGGCGTAGTTGTTACCGTTAACACTGTTGGAATACCCAGTGGTTAAAACACAATAATACGTGTTGTTGCACAGTAGCACATGGTATTGCACCAATTATTGATTGTTACGTAAGAAGGCACTACTCAATAATTGTTACGATGAGTTCTTATTCAGTATTTTATTTTATTGGTTCAATAATTGCTGCGTTGATATTTTATATTACTGTTGTTTCAATAATTGTCACTACACAGTATTTTCCATTATCGAAGCAATAATTCATATTATCTGAATAATATTATTAGAAAACATTATTGGCAATGTCTAGAAAGTTCTGTCTAAGGAGAGGTTTGGTCACCTAATCTATGCGGCCAAGAGGAGAAATTCTTATTAGAAAGCCCCTCTTTCTCGGGAGCTACACGATTGCCAAGATCTTGTGATTACGTAATATTATTTGTGAATAATTAATTATTGATTTATATGATGAGGAAAATATTGATTTTATGTGGATATAGATGGAGAAATTTTTTAAAGTGACAATTGTTGAAAATCGATATTTTATCTTTTACGATAAAATAATATTTTATTATATTATTATAATATAATAATGATGATATTTTTACAATGAATGTGGGATATATGAGTATATGAGGAGGAAGAGTATTGTTATTGCAAAAGTTGTTTAACACATGTTTTTGTGTGTCGGTGGACCCCATTTCTTGATGAAATTTGATTATAGCACTTTGTAAAATCGCCTGGTTTGTGGATTTCGGTCATTTTTGTTTGGAATTTGGAAAAACTTTCTTCGTAAAGTTGTATAGAATTGAATTTCCTATAAAAAGGTCATAAGATTTGAATTTTTACGATAAAGGGCTATTTATTGTGAATTATTGAAGTTTAGGAGTTAAAATAATTAATTTTGGAAGTTTAAAATACTTTAAATAACAAAAACATTTTTTCATTATGGTGTGTTCCACATGTTTGTTGAATGGGCTGATTTGAGATTTTCTAAGGTTGGCGTAGAATTTAATTTTAATATATTAATATTATATTAAATTTTCTGCTTTGGTGTTCTAAGCATTTTCCTATAAATAGGGTGCTTAGGTTAGAATTGAAAATCACACCAGAAACTACAGATTTCTCTCTCTTTCTCTCTCTATATATCGAGCGTATTTTTGTTAGTATTTTAGTACTTTGAGTATTGCTATACGGTGCAAGTTCTTTCAACACTATATCCAGTATTCCAACCAGAAGTACTATTCTAGCTAAGGTAAGGGATGTTATTTTCTTCTCAAATGATATTATTTCTTCAATATCATTATGCTGAAATATTGGTTGGAACTTTTTATCAAATTTGGAACTTTTTCATGTCAGAGTTACTAATCATGAGTTACTATTCATGAGTTACTATTTACGAGTTACTATTCATGAGTTACTATTCACGAGTTACTATTCACGAAGCATAATGATGTTTTTTATAAAATTTCTATCTTTTGGTGTCTTGAGTTACTATTCACGATATCGACACTATTCACGAATACTGCACTATTCACGGAAAAATTAAATTTTCGTTTTTCGTCCAAAATATCTATTATGGATACTAGCTTTGATTGTATCCATATTTTGATCATTCTTGAATTTTACTCCACTATGATTATTTATGAGGTATTTTTGGACATGAAATAGCTGAAATACTGAATCCTTAATATTTATTCTTTTGTTTCTTTGGATTCGTTTCATTTAAAATATTTTCATCATCCTCCCAGTCCTAAATGATGATATAATTGAATATCTTTGGCCCTGTAGTGCAAAAGATTAATGATTTTCGATGAATATCTTTGGCCCGTAGTGCAAAGATGAATAGGTGTTTAGATGAACATGACTAATCTGGTGAATATCTTTGGCTGTAGTGCAAAAGATGAATACTTAATTCGGATATATATTGATTGATGTTCTGGGGATAAAATATCGATTGATTTAACTTTTAAATTCATATATAGAAGATAGTAGTTTGCATTCTCTACTTAACTCTTCTAATGAAATTATTATTTCATTGCGAGGATTGATTTAAAAGCGGTTGTCTATTGTATTCTATCGGTTTTTCCTGTTGAAGACTAACGATAATTTGTTCTATGTTATCTTAGTCATAATGTTCTTCTTCGGGCTAGTTGAGCTCACCCTTTTCCTTTTTGTTCCATTTTCTTCTCTCGGGAGGCGAGAATGTAGCGAGTACTAGTCTGAGTGTGGAATGATGGTTCTAGAAGTAGTTCTAGTAGTCCTCACTATTTCGTAGAATAGTGTATTAATAATTATAATGAGGACTTATTTGAGTGTGGATATTGTCTAGATGACAATATTTGTATTTAAACTCACAGTTTTTATGTTGTATTAATAAAGTTGTAGTTATTTCTGTACCGTATTTTGACAACTCATAATGGGTGTTGTATGCCTATTTTGGGGGCGTCACAAGGTTACTTTTAACTGTTATGTTATACTTATGCAAATTCTCTATTTCTAATCTCTTATTTAATGATTTATTGTCATGCAAGTTCACTAACTCTACCTTGTTAATAGTTGAGCAAGTTTTTCTAAATCATAAATCGTCGTTATGAAAATTTCATAATTCTATACTTTATTGAGTAAATTATTTTCATTAAACAACTTGATTATATCTACTTATTCATGATGATACAAGCTTTCCATCTCCACACTTTCTTCGAGATAGTTATTATGGTTATGCAAGTTTTCTTAACTCTAAACTTGTTATATCAGCATGCTAGTACCTTTATTATGTTGAATCAGTTTATCGTTCAAATTATTGTTGTTATGCATGCTTGATATTAAATTCTAAGTTGTAACCTTAGCTTAATGTTGTTAAAAGCAAGGTATGATAGATTATTCAATTGTTATGCTATTAGATTATTCCTAAAGCATGAACTTAGAACAAAATGTTTATTCAGTTATGATCATTCAATAACATAGTGTTATTATCTTTTATTCAACTAATCCTTAGTTGATGTCCGTTGAACTCCAAATTACCTTGAAGTGTATCCAAACCAAATGGACTTCAAAAGTGCGGACTTGTACTCTAAATCTTTGAGATGAACAACCCTATTTTTAGGGGTTGCACCTAGTTTTGTACTTTGTGCTGAAATGTTTGTATACAATACATGTACGAAGGATTGATCATGTGAGACCCCAGATTTTATGAATAAAGATTTAATTTTCTCGAAATATTTTTTTGAATATTATGGTGTGGATTTGATATAATGTTATAGTTGTGGGTAGTATTTATAAATTTTGCAAAGTATGCAAGTTGTCATATTATATTCGATTGGTCGGGGAATATTTGTTTTATCGGGGAATATTAGATGCAAACAAGACAATCATTGGTGGACCCCACAATGTAATTATTGTCGATTGAGAAAACGACAAAAATATTTTATGAAAATAACGCGGAAGTTTTACCGTTTATCTTGTTGAACTACTCGGTAGTAAAAGTCTGATGAATACGCGTGGTTGCATAGTAGAAACACACGGTATTGATTATTGATGCTTATGTAATAAGTCACTTTCGCTTTTGTTTTATTGGTATTATTAATGTAATAAAAGCAGAATACTTTTATAAAGTTATTCTATTAATAGAATATATTATATTCTATTATGCATAGTGTTGCATATTGTTTGCATACTATTTTGCATAGTAAAATCTTTTTATATAAAATAAAATACTTTTATAAAGTTATTCTATAAATAGAATATATTATATTCTATTATGCATAGTGTTGTCTAGTGTCTGCATAGTGTTTTGCATAGTAAAATCTTTTTATATAAAACAGAATACTCTTACAAAGTTATCTGTTTTATTAGACAATAATTAGAATATATTATATTTTATTATCCATAGTGTTTGCATAGTGCCTGCATAATGTTTGCATAGTAAAATCTTTTATAAAGTTATTCTATTTCTTAGATTATAAATAGAATATATTATATTTTATTTAAAAGATTTTGCTTTAAATATGGACCGTCAGATTAAAGTAAATCAATCTGGACCGTTCATGAGTTAGTTACTATGCAATCCATTTTTCTATAAATAGAAGCTCATTCCTTCATTATTTCTTACGAATTCACTGAAACTCTAGAGAGATAAACTATAGAGAGAAAGAAGAAAAGTATTCTACTACTTCACTACTCATATATCCAGTACTCTTCTTCTTAAGGTAGGGAATATTATTTGTTGTACTCGTAAGGGGTGTTATTCTTTTGTATTCATGAAGAGAACTTATGTTATTCCATTCTTTATTATTACATTGGAATAACTCAGATCATGTGAGCTACCCTATACTTGGTGACATTCTTCTATTATTCCGCCTTTACTATTTTGTTGGAATATCACATGCATGCGTTTTCTTGGGACCGATCAAAATCTTTATTATTACATTTGGAATATCACATGTCACATGTTTAATGGGACCGGTTAAAATCTTTATTATTATTACATTGGAATATCCATCTCATGCGTTTTTGTAGGACCGATTAAAATCTTTATTAGTATTACATTGGAATAACTCGTCTGTCGCGAAGTACCACATGCATGGTGATTTCATTGTTATTCCATTGTTTATTATTTTGTTGGAACATCCCGCTTGCAAGTAATTTTATCGACTGGTTCCGTTATTTAGTTTTTTCGTTGGAATAACTTTTGCCTATTCAAGTACCGCATGCATGATGATTTCTTTGGTTATTCCATTCTTTATTCTACTCAGTTGGTTAAAGTTTTGACTTCTATACTCCATGAAATTAGTGGAATATCCTTGATATTTGCGCTTCATCTAGTATCTTTTCATGGAAATATTCTTCTGAGCATTCTTGAATTTTACTCTACAAAGAAGTATCATGTTGACAATTTGAACGTTATCAGTTCCTGGATAAATTAATTCTTGAACTTCTTTTATTGAATTCTTATATCATTGTCATCATTCTAGAGTTTATATTATATTGAAAGTCATATGTGGCCTGTAGTGCATAGATGGATTTGGTATGATTATGACCAGGGGTTATTCAGTATAATCATAACCGTAATGTTACAAATGATGTGGAAAAAGTCCTCATTGGCCCGTAGTGCATTGATGGACAGTTTTTGGTATGATTATGGCTATGGATTCTCTTTGGCCGTAGTACAAAGATGAATTATTTTATGGCATGATCAGGACTGTTGATGAAAACATGATTATCTTTGGCCGTAGTGCATGGATAATTCGTGGTTGTGATACTAAAGAATATCATTGGCCGTAGTGAAGGGGTGATTCGATGATGTGGATTATTTATTAAGCTGAGTCCCAGCGATAAAAGTGATGAAAAACCTTTTAAATCATAGAAGATTGTAGATTTTATTCCCTACTTGACTCTTCTAATGGATTTCTTGTTCCGCTGCAGTTAAACTTGATAGTTATTATATTTTATAAGTTTAACACTGTTGAAGGCTAACGATAAATTATTCTGCATTATCTTAGTCATAATATTTCTTACTGGGCTAGTTGAGCTCACCCTTTCTTTCACTGTTCTCTTCAGGAAATGAGAATATAGCTTGGACGAGTCGGGGAATGGAGTGATGGTCCTAGATGGTGCATTAGTAGTCCTCACTATTCTGTGAAATAGTGTGATAAATTGTAATGAGGACTCCTTTTGAGTTTGTATACTCTTTAGTAGACAATATTTGTATTCAAACTCACAGTTTATGTTTTATCGTATTGCATACTATGAGTTGTATTATTAAGTTGTATTTGAATTCTGTACCATGTATCTGGCGACTCAAAATGGGTGATGCATACCTAATTTTGGGGGCGTCACAGTTGGTATCAAAGCTTAGGGATATGATCCCTGACTGAGATGTGAGACTCGAACTAGGAGGGGAGAGACGGGGAATTTCTTCGCTAGTATGACCTACCTAAGTTTATTTGATATTTAATTGGTCAGTTAGAGTATAGAGATAATATGTGATATGTTAATTAACCCTTGTTTTGTGATAGTGTTTGAAAATGGCATATGAAAATGCTGAGATAAGCAATGAAGCACATGAGATCGTTGAGTCAGCTCAACCAAAAGGTAACGACCAACAACACGATAATAATCATACCGGTGGCAACGACCATCGAAACAATGATAACCATCGTGGGGGAAATTATCATGCCAAGAATGGTAACCACTTCGGTGGTAATCATGGCCAAGATAATAGAAGTGGAAATTTCAAGAAGAGAATGTCATTTTGCTCGATTTTGTCATATAGTGAAGTCAAGTCCAGCTGGGACAGTGGCACCAAAGACTGTCCCAAATAAGTCAAATTCGGTAGTTTAAGGGAGAGCATTTTTTGTAACGAGGAATCGAACGAGGTTATCACGGGTTAGTTAATTATAAATTCTTGTGAATTCTATACCTTATTCGATACCGATTTTACCCATTCTTTTATATCTCTTGCTTGCGCTCAACATTTACATTTGACTTCGGAGAAATTAGACTTTAACTTATTGTTGAAACTTCGATAGTAGAAACCTTCGTTACCTCCATTGTTTATAAATCTTGTTGATTCAAATCGACACTTTCACGTTACATGTCGATCTTGTCTCTTTGAAAATACTTCAATTTGATGCGATTTTAGGAATCGATTGGTTAACTACTCATCATGCTTTTCGTAAGGTTGTTAGCCTTCATATTCCTAACCAACCTGTTATGTGAATTCAAGCAACCAAACCACTAAAGTCAATCATTGTCATATCAAGCCATAAGTAAAGAGCCCCGGTCCTTTCGTTGTTGACTTTCTTATGTGGAATGCACCGAAGCCAGACTTTCTATAGGCGACGTTGTGAATGACGATGGCAAGGTGATAGGTATCAATGTGACGTACTATCCAAGTCTTGGATGAGGGTCACAGTTTTGAATGATATTTCTATTGTTAATAAATTTCCTGATGTATTGTTGAAGACTTCTTAGCCTACCCCTAGAGCGTGAAATCGAATTTTGTATTGACCCAAGTACAAAACCCATTTCTTAAACCCTCAAATATTTCTTCAACTAAAATGAACGTAACATACGCCAAAGACGTTGGCTCGAGCTGTTGAAGATTACGATCGTACCATGCAATATCATCTTGGAAGTGCGAACGTGGTAGCTAACGCGTTGAGTAGAAGATCGTATGCGGTTACAAATGCGAGTATACGAACCCACGTGAAGATAATGAATATACGATTAGAATCAACTTTAATCGATAAAGTTAAAGCCGCTCAAGCTACATACTCGGAGCTGATGAATGTGAAGAAGAAGGTTCAAGAGGGCGTTATTCTAAAAGCAAGAATCGATGAAGAGAGGAAATCTTAACCCTCGATTTAATTGGCCCATTTGAAATCCTTGATCGAGTAGGAACTGTGGCTTATAGACTCGTTTTACCGCCAAGTATGTTGCGTGTTCAGAACATTTTTTTTTACGTATCGATGTTACGTAAATATGTGGATGACCCGAACCACATTATTAAATTAGAACTAGACGAGATAGCAGAAGATTTAACGTTTGAGGAGATACGTGTTAAAATCTTGGATAAGAAGAATCGTATTCAACACTCAAAGGTTATACCTCAAGAGTTAGAATTTGAAATGAAGTCGAGGTATCCTAACACATTCAAAGATACCAGTAATGCGTCACGTAAATTTTGAGGGTGAAATTTCATAAGGGGGGGGGGGGGGGGAGATTGTGAGACCCCATATTTTATGAATAAAGATTTAATTTTCTCGAAATATTTTTTTGAATATTATGGTGTGGATTTGATATAATGTTATAGTTGTGGGTAGTATTTATAAATTTTGTAAAGTATGCAAGTTGTCATATTATATTCGATTGGTCGGGGAATATTTGTTTTATCAGGGAATATTCGTGCAATGGCACAATCATTGGTGGACCCCACAACGAAATTATTGTCTGACTGAGAAAATGACAAAAATATTTTATGAAAATAACGGCGGATGTTTTACCGTTAATACTTTTGAACTACTCATTAGTAAAGTGCAATGAATGGCGTGGTTGCATAAGTAGACAATACCAGTATTGATTATTGATGCTTACGTAATAAGTCACTCGCTTTTGTTTTATTGGTATTATTAATGTAATAAAATGTAATACTTTTATAAAGTTATTCTATTAATAGAATATATTATATTCTATTATGCATAGTGTTGCATATTGTTTGCATAGTATTTTGCATAGTAAAATCTTTTTATATAAAATAAAATACTTTTATAAAGTTATTCTATAAATAGAATATATTATATTCTATTATGCATAGTGTTGTCTAGTGTCTGCGCATAGTGTTTTGCATAGTAAAATTTTTTATATAAAAATGTAATACTCTTACAAAGTTATCTACATTTTATTAGACAATAATTAGAATATATTATATTTTATTATCCATAGTGTTTGCAGATAGTGCTCAGATAGTGTTTGCATAGTAAAATCTTTTATAAAGTTATTCTATTTATTAGATTATAAATAGAATATATTATATTTTATTTAAAAGATTTTGCTTTTAAATATGAACCGTCAGATTAAAGTAAATCAATCTGGACCGTTTATGAGTTAGTTACTATGCGTATCCATTTTTCTATAAATAGAAGCTCATTCCTTCATTATTTCTTACTTAATTCTTTGAAACTCAGAGAGATAAACTATAGAGAAAGAAGAAAAGTATTCTACTACTTCACTACTCATATATCCAAAGACTTTTCTTCTTAAGGTAGGGAATATTATTTGTTGTACTCGTAAGGGGTGTTATTCTTTTATATTCATGAAGAGAACTTATGTTATTTCATTCTTTATTATTCGTTGAATAACTCAGATACGCTGAGCTACCCTATACTTGGTGACATTCTTCTATTATTCCGTCTTTTACTATTTTGTTGGAATATCCCGTTCATGGCGCTTTTACGTGGGACCGATTCCGCTCTTTATTATTCTCGTTGGAATATCCGTCGTATGCGTTTTTTTACTTACGGACCGGTTAAAATCTTTATTATTATTTCGTTGGAATATCCTCGTTCTGCAGGCGTTTTACGTGGGACCGATTAAAATCTTTATTAGTATTCTCGTTGGAATAACGCCTATACATCTGCAATACCGCATGCATGGTGATTTCTGTTGTTATTCCATTGTTTATTATTTTGTTGGAACATCCTGTTGGTGCGAATTTTACCTGACCTGGTTCCGTTATTTAGTATTCTGTTGGAATAACTTGTCTATGAGAAGTACCGCATGCATGGTGATTTCTTTTGTTATTCCATTCTTTATTATACTCAGTTGGTTAAAGTTTTGACTTCTATACTCCATGAAATTAGTGGAATATCCTTGATATTTGCTCTTCATCCAGTATCTTTTCATGGAAATATTCTTCTGAGCATTCTTGAATTTTACTCTACAAAGCAGTATCATGTTGACAATTTGAACGTTATCAGTTCCTGGATAAATTAATTCTTGAACTTCTTTTATTGAATTCTTATATCATTGTCATCATTCTAGAGTTTATATTATGTTGAAAGTCATCTCGTATTCTGTGAAGTGCATAGATGGATTTGGTATGATTATGACCGAGGGGTTATTCAAAGATAATCATAACCGTAATGTTACAAATGATGTGGAAAAAGTCCTCATTGGCCCGTAGTGCATTGATGGACGCTTTTGGTATGATTATGGCTATGGATTCTCTTTGGCCGTAGTACAAAGATGAATTATTTTATGGCATGATCGTGGATCATTGATGAAAACATGATTATCTTTGGCAGTAGTGCATGGATAATTCGTGGTTGTGATACTAAAGAATATCATCGTTAGAGTAGTGAAGGGGTGATTCGATGATGTGGATTATTTATTGTCGAGTCCCAATGATAAAAGTGATGAAAAACCTTTTAAATCATAGAAGATAGTAGATTTTATTCCCTACTTGACTCTTCTAATGGATTTCTTGTTCCGCTGCAGTTAAACTTGATAGTTATTATATTTTATAAGTTTAACACTGTTGAAGGCTAACGATAAATTATTCTGCATTATCTTAGTCATAATATTTCTTACTGGGCTAGTTGAGCTCACCCTTTCTTTCACTATTCTCTTCAGGAAATGAGAATATAGCTTGGACGAGTCGGGGAATGGAGTGATGGTCCTAGATGGTGCATTAGTAGTCCTCACTATTCTGTGAAATAGTGTGATAAATTGTAATGAGGACTCCTTTTGAGTTTGTATACTCTTTAGTAGACAATATTTGTATTCAAACTCACAGTTTATGTTTTATCGTATTGTACACAACAGTTGTATTATTAAGTTGTATTTGAATTCTGTACCATGTATCTGGCGACTCAAGATGGGTGATGTATACCTAATTTTGGGGGCGTCACAGATCGCCCTAAGTACCTTTGAGTCCTTTCAGTCTTATGACTGTTATAGTTAAAGTTGAAAGGTTACTTATAACTGTGGACAGGGTTCGTGGTCATTAGACCCTCAGTGAATGTTATGATTTATGGAATGTTAATAGAACATATTGTTCAGTTCTATTCAGCCTAGTATTTGGAAAATGATGTAAAGGTTAAGGTTTTATTTATTGTTATTCCAAGTGAGCCTTATAGCTTTTCTCATTACAACATACACTCTCAAATCCCAGGTTCTAAAAACCTTATAGCTTTTCTCATTACAAATAATGATAATTACATTATTCCTTTCATCTTACAAGAGTGACTTTATCCGCCACCAAGGATACATATAGTTCATTAAACTAGTCTATAGTTTAATTATATCATTCTATATTACAAGTCTTCACTTGCTTTGCACGCACATTCACATACTGAATGGCACTTTGTCTAGATACCGATCAACTTGATCTTTACGGGATCCTTAAGTTCTTTCTAACATCGTTCGCTGAAAATGTTTTTCATTTAAAACAAGTGTGAGCATTCAATTGCCCAGCAAGTCATAACAGTTGAACAAACAACTTCAAGAGTTTAATATTCTTTTCAGACTTCAATAACCGAACAAAGGTTACGAAGCAGCTTGAATAATAGGAATAGTCTTGATTCCTATCATCTTAAAACATTAGTTACATACACTTTAAAATACTTTCATTCTCTACTCTCTTTCATGCACATTCTGTTTGGCTAGAATCAATAGCACAGACTTAACAATAACGGTTCATGTATAAACATAACATTCTTTTATTGAACAGTTCAAACATAGAACATTTCATCTCACAGAAACACCGAAGTGTTCACATTGTGGCACAAGGCCTCATACATTCTACCACTTTGTACAAATATCACACATTCACACATAGACAGAACTTCTCATGTTCAACATCTAAGAAGTTTTAGAAACTAGCATTCATTTAAAATATGAATGGAGTTAGGAAACTTGCCTTACGCACAGCAACAGCTTACGCTAAACTGCTCATTCCAATCCCTATAACACATAAGAAAATAACACATACACCAATTAGTCATATACTTGACTTACACATTGGTTTACTTTATTTTACTTCTTAAGGTTCATGTTCTTATAACTAAGTTTACGCGACCAACTTTCTTTACCGCTTTACGACTTCAAGACATACGGAGATGTTTTACTTAATACGTTCATCATCTTTGATGATTTACATTCTTATCTTCTTCTTATTAGTTCGCTAGGACTTAGCACACATCGCTTCTCTGCTAGTAGTCCATATGGTACTCTGAGTGGTTTCCCACAAACAACCAACAAACAAGTTCTCGTATTGTCTACACTGCCCACACAATGAGTTAGATCGGTTGCCAGTTTTGTATATACCTTTGCTCTCTGAAGGAATTGTTTAGCTCAACTCCCATATGTCAACCATCAAAGGTTACGATTGTACCACAACCTAACTTATCTTAACTTATACGAACTATTAAATTATAATGTTCGTTAAGTTAATTTCTTATTCCTTTTGGCTTTCTGGCAAGTAATTACCATACCTCAGGATTCATTCTTATACGACTCACATTCGGATTTCATTAATCTCATTACCGTTTGATACGACTTTCTTGATACCATTCGTATCTTACGTACTACATTCATCAACGTCTAAGTCATACAATCAGGGTATACTTAGCACGTTCGTCCAACGCGAATACGATTCACGAGGATCGTTTATGTATTCAACGTTCACGTTGCTCGTCTCTTAATCTCTCATTCAACCTTTACTCAAGGTTTCAATTGCATCCATCGTTATCCATCCCATGAACCCCATGTTCATTATTCTTTCTTAATGTCGAAACCATACAGATCATTGTATGCTAAGACCGATCGTTCATCGCAACAACGTTGTGTTCATAGCGTCTATACACTTTACACTTATCTCTCATTACCATGACATAACATCGGAATGTTATTCATTACCTTCGTCACTCAACTTCTAAGGAAGCACAATCACATTAATCCCTCACGTTCATTTATTGCGACTACGGTCCCCGGACATTGGTTCCGTAACCCGCATCTACATTCTTTGTCTTTTAATCTCGTTTAATCTTTCCGTTCAACCTTTACTAAAGGTTTAACTTGCTTGCTTAAGCGTTATTTTAGGTGAACTATATGTTCATACTTCTTTCTTGCACATCCTCCAGTAACTGAGAACTAAGTATCTCATTTCTGGGCATTGCTCTGACTGCTGGCTACTGGCCTTGCGTTCTTCCTTTTCTCTTCATACTGCAAGACTAGCTACTTCTCTCTCCTCTCTTCCGGCCGAATTGGCATGGCTAAGTCCTTTGTTATCTCTCGTTGCCATGGTGCCACTCTCTCCAGACGATTATGGTCGAGCTTCATGACTACTGACCAGCAATAAACCTCTAAGGCACAACCTCGTCTTCATGCCGTGAGTATGAAACCTAGAAAATTTTTCTAAGTCTTTTACAAGCTTGAGACGCTGATTTCGAAATCTCATAACTTTTTCGTTATAACTCGGAATGAGGTCGTTCCAAATCCATTCTCTTCCTTATCTTATGTACTTCAATTACCCATGGATAGAACTTTGTTCTGAATCCGTTAACATGCCATTCAATTGGCTTAATCTTCACTCTTCATTCATTTTTACGTTATTAACGTTCTTCATTCGTTCATCCGTAATTCGGTCATCCGAACTCGGAATTCGTTCGTTCTTGATTCCACGACTCACATTTTCTACATTCTCTTACATTCTTATGAAACCCTACACGTTCGGGTTCGTTTACTAACTTTCAAATTCTCGTTTATCTTTTACGAAAATTTCGTCATAACTTTGTTATAGCTCAATTTTAATCCGTTCTTCATGAACGTTTCTAACGTTCCTAACCAAGCAATAAGCATCTAACTTATGCGTGATGGTTTTAAACTTGTCCATCAACAACATTTATACTACGATGGTTTTAAATTTGTCCATCAACAATGTTCTTCGTGTTCTCCGTTCGTTCTTCATTTTTAATCGATATTTTGGATTATGATTTCACTTTTTCTTGGAATTTGATGTTATAGAACATCATCCCTTACTTATTTAACCTACTCATTCATAAGATTCATTCGTATCGCTTAAAATCCTTACGAATCTTATACTTCCTTTAGAAATTTATAAACTAAATTTCTAATTCTTATTTCTTCGTTTTCTTATGATTTCAGCCATATGAAATCATTACTAACCTCTTTTACTTCTTATTCTCATTAAGCTATGTTTTTGACATAGAAAACGTAAAGAAAATATTAGAAGAAACTAGGGTTCGGATTACCGTTCTTCTTTAATCCTCTTCCGTTATGCAAAGCCGGCGATTCGCTAGCTTTTCTATTTCATGATCACTTTTGATCTGAGCATTCATGCTGACGCTCTTCCTCTTCCTCTTCATCCGAGCTCTCTCTCTCTCTCTCAAGTTATAGGATTTTCAAAATCCTAGAAAATAAAATTTTAGCTTTCTATTTATATATTTTCAAAGCTAGGGGAAAAATAGTCATTTCTCCCCTAAGGTTATTATTCCCACCTCCAAAACTTAGCCACCAAGTTTACTTGGCCACCACCTTTACTTGGTGACCAAGTGGCCGGCCCACATGCCCCATGGGTTGCCCCAATTGTTCTTACCCATCCGTTTACCCAACAGTTCGATCCGCGGTTTCTTTTCTTGGTTTAGGCCTTAACCCTAATTCTTATTGGGCCTAATTTGGGTTTGATTTCACAAATCATTGGGCTTGACATAATCTAAGTCCAATTTGATTCTACAAAGTCCATGAACACAAAGTCCATTAAGACTAATCGCATTCTACGCATTCCATTCTCGTATTCTAGTATTCTCTTCGTATATCGTTCGTACGATATTCGTATTATACGTCATACTAATCTTCGTACTATACTCGTATAATAACTCGTATCATACTCGTATTTCTCATGCATAATAACCCTAATTATTATACGCGATCATAACATTCTTGGAACTCACTTTCCCTAACCCTTAGGTTTTGAGTTCGCAGGCGAAAACTTCGTTTTTGCCATAACTGAAATATTATTGAATATTCCATCACATCTCAACATTTTACGTAATCAATAACTTCTCGGAATTTCAAAATAAATCTCCGAACAGAAACGGATGAATAGTGCCTATTTCGTCTTTTTCCCCAAAAATATTTTGTTCCCGGAAAACTTTCATTTTTGTCTTGAAAATTCTTACTTGTTAAATCTAGCTTGTAGCCAGAATCCTCCCGACTTATAATCATCCTAGGTTATAGAATGATTAATAAACACATAGTACAGAATAGTATTAATAAAAATTCCTTTTATTAATAACTAATTCTTTAAATCTTAATTTCTGGACAATCTAGATTTCCGGGTTGTCACAGGTATCAAAGCTTTAGGTTACGAACCTTAGGTGGGGGAAAAGCCTTAGGAAGTAACATTTGAAAAGATAGTGGAGATAACTCTTATTGAGTTTTAAGGAAGAAGTAACAAAACACTAATGTGCTTATGCGTTTATAACTTATGTGCTCGTGAGTGTCGAGTAGAATGATTAATAATTAAAACTTTAAAACTTTGTTGTCAGGATGACTAATGTCGGAGAATCCAGTCAGGCTAGAGAGGAAGGACCTAAGATGCCTATAGAGGAGGAGCCTCGCGACATTCAGGTTGTTTGGGAACAACCATCGCCACGGAGTCGACCTGCTGGTCACAGTGGTTGAAGATGAAGATGATGATGTGGAGACGGATGAGGAGGATCCCATGGAGTTGCCACAAGAGGATGAGGATGACGAGGACGAGGCGGAAGAGACTCCACTAACCTCGATGGCTGCTCGTATGTATGATGAAGTCTCACGACCGTAACGTGGAACTTCGGGACAGCTTGAGGAGTTGCAGGAGATAATGGTGAACAACATGATCGCAATGATGACATAGAAGGACGACGACATCCAGGATCGAGATGAACGTCTAACTAATGTTGAAGAGAAGCTGATGCAGACTGAAGGAGAGAAGGAACAACTGATTGAGATGGTCGTGGAACTGAAGAACAAGCTGAAGAAAGAAGCTACCAAGAGGGCGAGAGCTGAAGACACATACGAGGAAGCTTATCAACGAACTGGAGTAGCAGTAAGAGACGCACAAGTAAAAGGATGAAGATGGAAGAGATGGATAAAGTATTCAATATCGTGATCAATCGAGCTCAAGATCGGGTCATGGGTTATCCAATTTAGTTCGAGACTCTGCCATCATACATGTTGGATCGTCGAACAATGTTCCGAGTTATGCAAGAAGAGCGTCGAAAGGCTACGGAGTATCTTAATAGATCATCGTAGGAAATGTGCATGTAATGCACGTAATAAGTATTAAATAATGTGTAAATCCCTAGTGTTAAGTAACCATGGGGTATGATAATAATGATGTTGTCCTGTAACTTTTGTAGTTCAGGAAATGAATGTAAATAACAGTGATGCTATTGTTTTTAGTTTTTCGAAGTAATGATGAATAAATAAAAGTTATTATTTTATTCAAAGTGTTATGTGTTATGTGGTTATTTCTTTTATGGAGGCAAGTTATTTAAAAAAATACTTAAGGAAGTTGAGTAATAGTCTAATAGATGTTTTGTTTTAACAGAAAATGCCTCCCAGATGTGAACCACCCCGACAGAGAACCAATGAGAGAACTAACAATAACGATGTTGAAGATAATCATGTCCAACAACTAGTGACATTACTAATAGGAGCGTTACAGAATCAACCTCAAAACCAAGGCACAACGTTTAAGGAGTTTAAGGCTGTTGGACCACCTGAATTCCGTGGATCCATGAATCTGGTCGTGGCACAGACCTGGATTATGGAAATAGAGAAAGTATTTGAAGTCGCTAGGGTAGGGGATGAACAGAAGACTGCTTTTGCAACATTCATGTTGAAAGCAGAAGCTAGTTATTGGTGGCAAGCCAATAAAACCTGTGAAGGACCAAGAGTGATGACACAGGATAGGTTCAAGGAGTTATTCTTTGAGACCTATTTCCCGTAAAAGTTCAAGAATCGATTAGAGGTTCATTTTTGAACCGAAGCGAGAACGATGATGATGATCTCGAGTATACCGCAAAATTCAACGAGTTGGCGAGGTTTGCGCCATATCAAGTTAGCACGGATGAACGGAAGGCGAAGAGATTTGAACGAGGATGAAGCCACGGTCAGACAGAGAGGGTTTCTCTGTTCCAATTGAAGACGCTTCAAAGAAGGCTAAAGAAAAAGACTATCAAGGTGGAGGTGGAAGAGGCAGTGACAAAATTCAACCAAGAACAAAAGAAGAAGAATGAGGGGGAAGTGAAGAATGGTAGCGGAGGCAATGGAAATGGTAACAACAACAAGAACAACAACAACTTGAAGAGGAAGTGGAACGGAAATGGGGGTACTAGAAACCAGCAGGGTAACCAACAATTTAGGAAGTTTGAAGCATGTGTTACATGCGGGAGGTTTCATAAGGGGGTGTGGTTTATGGGGAAACATGCATGTTTCAACTTTGGCCAGGAAGGTCACCTAGCCCCAAATTGCACCCAACCCAAGAAGAATGTCTGTTTCACGTGCGGATCCAAGGATCACTTTGCTCGTGAATGTCCTCAGAAGAAGGTTGGAGAAGCAACAAGAAGCAAGGGAGGTAGCAGTGGAGGAACATGGGCCATTGCTGGACCTACAGCCTCAAACAAACCCTCAGCCATAACTTTCAACATGACTGTGCAAGATGCTGTGCAATCAAAAGATGTGGTGCCAGGTATTATCCCAATCAACGATATTAATGCTTCTGTATTATTTGATTCGGGTGCTACTTGCTCGTTTATGTGACGACCCGGAAATTCGGATTGTCCAGAATTTAGGTTTAAAGAATTAGTTATTAATAAAACTAATTTTTATTAATATTATTATGTGCTATGTGTTTATTAATCGTTCTATAACCTAGGATGATTATAAATCGGGAGGATTTTGGCTGTGAGCTAGATTGAGCGAATAAGAATTTTCAAGACGAAAATAAGATTTTTCCGGGAATAAAAATTTTTTGGGGAAAAAGACAAAATAGGCACTATTCACCTGACTAAACCCTAAGTGTTAGGGTTTGAATAACCTAGGCCGTTCCGAGAGTTTGGTATGTCGAAATGGCATTCTGTCGAAAGATTTGACGATATTATGTCGTGAAAAGTTAAGTAAGTCAATAAAAGTTTTTCTCGAAAAGCGTGCAGAAATTGGACGAAATAAAAATGACAAAAAGTACTGCTATGTACTTTTCACTCATTTAGCTACGTTTGGGTAAAACGTGAAGGAAAATGCTCAACCTCAAAAAGTGTTTTTCAATTTTTCGAAGATCCGAAGAATACGTAAAAATTGGTCGTTAAAGGAAAGACGAAATATCCAAAAATATTTGGATTCCGGGAATCGCAGTTTTCGAACTGTCGGACGAAACCCGAAAGACGAAAGCACGAAGCTTCCAAGGGAAGCTATGTGAATAGTAAGGAGGTGTAGTAAGGAGGTAGGAATAGTAAGGAGGTGTGAATAGTAAGGAGGTTGGGGGCGAAATGACTAAAATACCCTTAGCCTTTGTTTTCTATAAATAGGAAGCTTAATTCATTATTTTGAGATTTTGAAAATCCTACACTTTGAGAGAGATAGAGAGAGAGTTCAGATGGGAGAAAGAAGAGGAAGAGGAAGAGGAGAAGCTTGCTCGTGAGAAACCTTAGTCCGACGGAAAGAGATTAAAGGAGAACGGTAATCCGGAACCTAATCTCTTATAATTTTTCTTTAAGTTTTTATGTTTAAAAACATAACTTAATGAAGATAAGAAGTAGATAAGGTGGGAGATGAGTTCATATGGTTGAAATCATAAGAAAATGAAAAAATAAGAATTTAAAGTTTAGTAAATAAATTTCTTTAAGGAAGTATAAGATTCGTAATGAATTTGAACGATCCAAGTTGATTATATGAATAAGTAGATGAAATAAGTAAGGAATGATGTTCTATAACATAAAATTCCAATAAAAAGTGGAATCGTAATCCAAAATATCGATTAAAAATGAAGAACGAACGAAGAACACGCGAAGAACACGAAGAACGTTGTTGATGGACAAATTTAAAACCATCGTAGTGTAATTGTTGTTGATGGACAAGTTTAAAACCATCGCGTATAAGTTAGCTGTGTATTTCTTGGTTAGGAACGGTAGAAACGTTCATGAAGAACGGATTAAAACATAGCTATAACGAAGTTATGGCAAAAATTTTGTAATAGACAAACGAGAATTATAAAGTTAGTAAATGAACCCAAACGTGTAGGGTTTCATAAGAAAGTAAGAAAACATAGAAAACATGAGTCGTGGACTCAAGAACGAGTGAGTTCCGAGTTCGGATAATCGAATTACGGACAGTCGAACAAAGAGCGTTAAAAGCGTAAAAATGAACAAAGGGTGAAGATAAAGCCAATCGAATGGCACGTTAACGGATTCCGAACGAAGTTCTGTCCGAGGGGTATTGAAGTACATAAGATAAAGAAGAGAATGGCTTTGAAACGACCTCGTTCCAAGTTATAACGAAGGAGTTATGAGATCTGGAAGTGAGCGTCTCAAAGAATTTATTTAACACTTAGAAAAATTTCAGAGTTTTTCTTCTTGGCTGCAACACGGACAGATCCAATGGGAAGTGGCGCGCAAATGCGTGAGCTCTACCATAATCTTCTGGAGAGTGGCGCCACAGTGAGAGATAACAAAGGACTTGGCACTTTGCAGCCACCAACCGGGAAGAAAGAGAGAGAAGTAGGTCGCTACAGCAACATGAGAGAGAAAAGGGAGGGCACCTGGCATAGCCATGGCAGCAGGCAATGCCCAGAAATGAGATTTTATTGCTCAAGTACTGGGGGATGTGCAAGAAAGAAATAGGAACATATAGATCACGTAACATAACACTTATGCAAGTGAGTTAAACCTTTAGTAAAGGTTGAACAGAAAGGTTAAGCGAGATTAAAAGATAAAGAATATAAATGCGGGTTACGTAACCGATATCCGGGGACCATAGTCGCGATGAGCGAACGCTAGGGTATATACAAAACTGGCAACCGATCTAACTCACTGTGATGGTAATGTAGATGAGACGGGAACTTGTATGTTGGTTGTTTGTGGGAAACCACTCAAAGTACCATATGGACGTCTAGCAGAGACGCGATGTGTGCTGAGTCCTAGAAAAGTTATAAGAAGAAGATAAGAATATAAATCATCCAAGATGATAAACGTATATATAAGACATCTCCGTATGTCATAAAGCCGTAAATTGGTAAAGGAAGTTAGTCGCGTAAACTTATATTGCAAGAACGCGAACCCTAAGAAGTAAAGCTAAGTAAACCAATACGTAAGTTCAATATATGACTAATTGGTTTTTATGTTTTCTCCTTATGTGTTATATAGGAATTGAAATGAGTAGTTCAGCGTAAGCTATAGCTGGGCGTAAGGCAAGTTTCCTAATTTCATTCATATTACATGAATGCTAGTTTCTTAAACTTCTCAGAAGTTGTACTTGAGAAGTCTTATCTATGTGCATATGTGCGATGTATGTACAAGGTGGTAGTATGTATGAGGCCTTGTGCCATAATTTGAACACTTCGGTGTTTCTATGATATGAATTGTTCTGTGAATGAGCTGTTCAATACAAATATGTTCTGTTTATACATGAACCATTATTGTTAAGTCTGTGCTAATGATTCTAGCCAGATAGGATGTGTATGAAAAAGGTAGAAGAATGAAAGTATTTCAAAGTTAAAATAAATGATGTTTTAAGATGATAGGAATCAAGACTATTCCTATTATTCAAGCCCTTCATAACCTTTGTTCGATTATAGAAGTTTTAAAGAAATGTTTTAATTCTGAAGTTGTTTGTTCAACCGTTATGACTTGCTGGGCAATTGAATGCTCACACTTGTTTTAAATGAAAAACAATTTTTAGCGAACAAGGTTAGAAGAACTTAAGGATCTCGTAAAGATCTGTCGACAGATCCGAGATGCATTACCATTCGGAAGGTGAATGAGCGAGAAGATCAAGTGAAGACTTGTAATGTAGAAAGATAAAATCGAACTATAGACTAGTTTAATAAACTATTATGTATTATAACTAACCGAGAAACTCTGGATCTTATTGTAAAATGATTTTATTAATTTAAATAATAATAAAATCATATTCCATGTGTTATCAAGATGGTTGTCATTGTATAACCTATTGATGTTAGAATATCGTAGTATTTGGGCTACGTGGATGAATTAACGTGTTTGGATTTCCAAGAAGAAAATAAAAGTTTTTCGAGAAATTTTCTGAAAAACACTATTCATCGGTATTTGCTCGGGATATAATTTTGAGTTTTCGAGAAATACGTAATGATGGAATAACAAGGTAAGATGGATTAGGTAATAAAAATCTAGTTATGGAAAATGTAATAATTCGCTTGTGGACTTAATTTATGAACGTTAAGAAAAGCGAAGTGTTAAAGAATAAGTAATAATGGTATGATACTTGGTATTATATTTAAGTAATGAAAAGCGAGTATAATCTGAAGTATTATCTGAGTTTGTATGAAGGATGAAATATCGTATATAAATTCTATATGAATTAGAATACGAAAATATCTGAAAGAACAATATGTGTTAAGAAATGTTATTGGACTTGGATGATTGGTTAATAATTATATACAAGTCCAAGTGAATTAAAAAGAGAAGCCCAACTATTAATTAATGAACCAACTAGTGTTAGTTAATATAAGGCCCAAGGATTTATTAATCCAAGCCCAAGCTAGAATCCATGGGTTAATAGACCCATGGGGCAAAACCATATTAATATGGTGAATGTGTGGTGACCAAGTGATGTGGTGATCAAGTAAGTGTGATGATCAAGTAGGAGTATTGACCAAGACTTTGAAGTAATGACCAAGTGTAGGATAAGTGTTGTGTTAGACAAGTAATGAATAGTAAGGAGGTGGCTTAAGGAGGTGGGATGTTTTAAAGACCGAACTACCTTAACCTTGGAGAGTCTATAAATAGAAGAGCTTTTCTAGCCATTTGTTGGTTGATCAATTAATCCAACACATCTAAAGTGCTTAAGTGTTAGAGAGAATAAGCTACACATAAGTCATTCCATAAGCTAAGAAGAAGAAGCAAGCTACTTACCAAGACAACAAAGAGAATGGCACGTTAACGGATTCCGAACGAAGTTCTGTCCGAGGGGTATTGAAGTACATAAGATAAAGAAGAGAATGGCTTTGAAACGACCTCGTTCCAAGTTATAACGAAGGAGTTATGAGATCTGGAAGTGAGCGTCTCAAAGAATTTATTTAACACTTAGAAAAATTTCCAGGGTTTTGTCTTGGCGCTGCAGCGCCGGATAGACTGTGGGAAGTGGCGCCGCAGCGTGAGCTCGGCCATAATCTTCTAGAGAGTGGCGCCACAGCGTGAGAGATAACAAAGGACTTGGCACCGCAGTGCCAACCCGGGAAGAAAGGAGAGAGTAAGTAGTCGCACAGCACATGAGGAGAGAAAGCGGAGGGCACGCAATGTTGACTTGTCACGGCAGGCAGGCAATGCCTGTAAATGAGATTTTATTGCTCAATTATTGGGGATGTGCAAGAAAGAAATAGGAACATATAGATCACGTAACATAACACTTATGCAAGTGAGTTAAACCTTTAGTAAAGGTTGAACAGAAAGGTTAAGCGAGATTAAAAGATAAAGAATATAAATGCGGGTTACGTAACCGATATCCGGGGACCATAGTCGCGATGAGCGAACGCTAGGGATTGCTATGGCTATGATTCCTTAGACGTTGAGCGACGGGGGTAATGAATAACATTTCGCTGTTATGTCATGATAATGAGAGATACGTGTGAAGCGTATAGACGTTGTGAACGCAACGTCGTTACGATGGACGCTTGGTCTTAACATATAATGATCGGTATGGCTTTGACACTAAGAACGAGTAATGACCATGGGGTTCATATAATGGATAACAAAAGTATTAAATAGTATATGAATTATCAAGAAAGCCGTAACAAACAGTAATAAGATTAATGAAAGCCGAATGTGATTCGATAAAGAATGAATCCAGGAGGATGACATTTAGTTGTTAGAAACCCGTATGAATAAGAAATTGACTTAATCGAACATTATAGTTTAATAGTTCATATAAGTTAAGAGAAGTTAGGTAGTGGTACAATCGTAACCTTTGATGGTTGACATATGGGATTTGGGCTAAACAATTCCTTCGAGAGAGCGTAAGGTATATACAAAAGCGGCAAACCGATCTAACTCATCGTGATGGTAATGTAGATGAGGCGGGAACTTGTATGTTGGTTGTTTGTGGGAAACCACTCAAAGTACCATATGGACTTCTAGCAGAGACGCGATGTGTGCTGAGTCCTAGAAAAGTTATAAGAAGAAGATAAGAATATAAATCATTCAAGATGATAAACGTATATATAAGACATCTCCGTATGTCATAAAGCCGTAAATTGGTAAAGGAAGTTAGTCGAGTAAACTTATATTGCAAGAACGCGAACCCTAAGAAGTAAAGCTAAGTAAACCAATACGTAAGTTCAATATATGACTAATTGGTTTTTATGTTTTCTCCTTATGTGTTATATAGGAATTGAAATGAGTAGTTCAAATGTAAGCTATAGTGGGCGTAAAGGCAAGTTTCCTAATTTCATTCATATTACATGAATGTTAGTTTCTTAAACTTCTCGAAGTTGTACTTGAGAAGTCTTATCTATGTGCATATGTGCATATGTATGTACAAGGTGGGTAGTATGTATGAGGCCTTGTGCCATAATTTGAACACTTGGTGTTTCTATGATATGAATTGTTCTGTGAATGAGCTGTTCAATACAAATATGTTCGCTTATACATGAACCATTATTGTTAAGTCTGTGCTAATGATTCTAGCCGGATAGGATGTGTATGAAAAGGTAGAAGAATGAAAGTATTTCAAAGTTAAAATAAATGATGTTTTAAGATGATAGGAATCAAGACTATTCCTATTATTCAAGCCGCTTCATAACCTTTGTTCGATTATAGAAGTTTTAAAGAAATGTTTTAATTTCAAGTTGTTTGTTCAACTGCTATGACTTACTTTGGGCAATTGAATGCTCACACTTGTTTTAAATGAAAACAATTTTCAAATGAAC
This sequence comes from Panax ginseng, assembly GCA_020205605.1. Taxonomy (NCBI): domain Eukaryota; kingdom Viridiplantae; phylum Streptophyta; class Magnoliopsida; order Apiales; family Araliaceae; genus Panax; species Panax ginseng. Next base: position 57,039,929 of record CM035145.1, read on the forward strand.
AAGGTTAGAAGAACTTAAGGATCTCGTAAAGATCAAGTCGACGGTATCCGGATGCGATTACCATTCGTAAGGTGAATGAGCGAGAAGATCAAGTGAAGACTTGTAATGTAGAAAGATAAAATCGAACTATAGACTAGTTTAATAAACTATTATGTATTGTAAACGCAATTTGAGAAACTCGGATCTTATTATAAAATGATTTTATTAATTTAAATAATAATAAAATCATATACCATGTGTTATCAAGATGGTTGTCATTGTATAACCTATTGATGTTAGAATATCGTAGTATTTGGGCTACGTGGATGAATTAACGTGTTTGGATTTCCAAGAAGAAAATAAAAGTTTTTCGAGAAATTTTCTGAAAAACACTATTCATCGGTATTTGCTCGGGATATAATTTTGAGTTTCTGAGAAATACGTAATGATGGAATAACAAGGTAAGATGGATTAGGTAATAAAAATCTAGTTATGGAAAATGTAATAATTAAACATGGACTTAATTTATGAACGTTAAGCAAAGCGAAGTGTTAAAGAATAAGTAATAATGGTATGATACTTGGTATTGTAGACGAAGTAATGAAAAGCAGTATAATCTAAGTATTATCTGAGTTTATATGAAGGATGAAATATCGTATATAAATTCTATATGACTTAGAATACGAAAATAATACAGCAACAATATGTGTTCAGAAATGTTATTGGACTTGGATGATTGGTTAATAATTATATACAAGTCCAAGTGAATTAAAAAGAGAAGCCCAACTATTAATTAATGAACCAACTAGTGTTTGTTAATATAAGGCCCAAGGATTTATTAATCCAAGCCCAAGCTAGAATCCATGGGTTAATAGACCCATGGGGCAAAACCATATTAATATGGTGAATGTGTGGTGACCAAGTGATGTGGTGATCAAGTAAGTGTGATGATCAAGTAGGAGTATTGACCAAGACTTTGAAGTAATGACCAAGTGTAGGATAAGTGTTGTGTTAGACAAGTAATGAATAGTAAGGAGGTGGCTTAAGGAGGTGGGATGTTTTAAAGACCGAACTACCTTAACCTTGGAGAGTCTATAAATAGAAGAGCTTTTCTAGCCATTTGTTGGTTGATCAATTAATCCAACACATCTAAAGTGCTTAAGTGTTAGAGAGAATAAGCTACACATAAGTCATTCCATAAGCTAAGAAGAAGAAGCAAGCTACTTACCAAGACAACAAAGAGAATGGCACGTTAATCGGATTAGAAACGAAGTTCTGTCCGAGGGGTATTGAAGTACATAAGATAAAGAAGAGAATGGCTTTGAAACGACCTCGTTCCAAGTTATAACGAAGGAGTTATGAGATCTGGAAGTGAGCGTCTCAAAGAATTTATTTAACACTTAGAAAAATTTCAGAGTTTTGTCTTGAAATGCAGTCACGGATGAGATCATGGGAAGTGGCGCCAGCATGTCAGTGAGCTCTACCATAATCTTCTAGAGAGAGGGCGCACAACAGTGAGAGATAACAAAGGACTTGGCACCGCAGCGCCAACCCGGGAAGAAAGGAGAGAGAAGTAGGTCATGGCATGATGTGAGAGAAAAGGGAGGGCACCTGCAACAAGTTGGTACGGCAGTGCAGGCAATGCCCAGAAATGAGATTTTATTGCTCAAGTACTGTGGGATGTGCAAGAAAGAAATAGGAACATATAGATCACGTAACATAACACTTATGCAAGTGAGTTAAACCTTTAGTAAAGGTTGAACAGAAAGGTTAAGCGAGATTAAAAGATAAAGAATATAAATGCGGGTTACGAATCGATATCCTGGGGACCATAGTCGCGATGAATTAACGCTAGGGATTGCTATGGCTATGATTCCTTAGACGTTGAATGCTGACGGGGGTAATGAATAACATTTCGCTGTTATGTCATGATAATGAGAGATACGTGTGAAGCGTATAGACGTTGTGAACGCAACGTCGTTACGATGGACACTTGGTCTTAACATATAATGATCGGTATGGCTTTGACACTAAGAACGAGTAATGACCATGGGGTTCATATAATGGATAACAAAAGTATTAAATAGTATATGAATTATCAAGAAAGCCGTAACAAACAGTAATAAGATTAATGAAAGCCGAATGTGATTCGATAAAGAATGAATCCGGAGGGATGACATTTAGTTGTTAGAAACCCGTAAGGAATAAGAAATTGACTTAATCGAACATTATAGTTTAATAGTTCATATAAGTTAAGAGAAGTTAGGTAGTGGTACAATCGTAACCTTTGATGGTTGGCATATGGGAGCTGGGCTAAACAATTCCTTCAGAGAGCGAAGGTATATACAAAACTGGCAACCGATCTAACTCACTGTGATGGTAATGTAGATGAGACGGGAACTTGTATGTTGGTTGTTTGTGGGAAACCACTCAAAGTACCATATGGACTTCTAGCAGAGACGCGATGTGTGCTGAGTCCTAGAAAAGTTATAAGAAGAAGATAAGAATATAAATCATCCAAGATGATAAACGTATATATAAGACATCTCCGTATGTCATAAAGCCGTAAATTGGTAAAGGAAGTTAGTCGCGTAAACTTATATTGCAAGAACGCGAACCCTAAGAAGTAAAGCTAAGTAAACCAATACGTAAGTTCAATATATGACTAATTGGTTTTTATGTTTTCTCCTTATGTGTTATATAGGAATTGAAATGAGTAGTTCAGCGTAAGCTATAGCTGGGCGTAAGGCAAGTTTCCTAATTTCATTCATATTGCATGAATGCTAGTTTCTTAAACTTCTCAGAAGTTATACTTGAGAAGTCTTATCTATGTGCATATGTGCGATGTATGTACAAGGTGGTAGTATGTATGAGGCCTTGTGCCATAATTTGAACACTTCGGTGTTTCTATGATATGAATTGTGCTGTGAATGAGCTGTTCAATACAAATATGTTCTGTTTATACATGAACCATTATTGTTAAGTCTGTGCTAATGATTCTAGCCAGATAGGATGTGTATGAAAAAGGTAGAAGAATGAAAGTATTTCAAAGTTAAAATAAATGATGTTTTAAGATGATAGGAATCAAGACTATTCCTATTATTCAAGCTGCTTCATAACCTTTGTTCGATTATAGAAGTTTTAAAGAAATGTTTTAATTCTGAAGTTGTTTGTTCAACCGTTATGACTTGCTGGGCAATTGAATGCTCACACTTGTTTTAAATGAAAAACAATTTTCAGCGAACAAGGTTAGAAGAACTTAAGGATCTCGTAAAGATCAAGCTGACGGTATCCAGATGCAGTACCATTCAGAAGGTGAATGAGCGAGAAGATCAAGTGAAGACTTGTAATGTAGAAAGATAAAACTGAACTATAGACTAGTTTAATAAACTATTATGTATTGTAATGACCGAGAAACTCGGATCTTATTGTAAAATGATTTTATTAATTTAAATAATAATAAAATCATATACCATGTGTTATCAAGATGGTTGTCATTGTATAACCTATTGATGTTAGAATATCGTAGTATTTGGGCTACGTGGATGAATTAACGTGTTTGGATTTCCAAGAAGAAAATAAAAGTTTTTCGAGAAATTTTCTGAAAAACACTATTCATCGGTATTTGCTCGGGATATAATTTTGAGTTTCCGAGAAATACGTAATGATGGAATAACAAGGTAAGATGGATTAGGTAATAAAAATCTAGTTATGGAAAATGTAATAATTTAAACATGGACTTAATTTATGAACGTTAAGCAAAGCGAAGTGTTAAAGAATAAGTAATAATGGTATGATACTTGGTATTGTACGAAGTAATGAAAACGAGTATAATACAAAGTATTATACGAGTTTGTATGAAGGATGAAATATCGTATATAAATTCTATATGAATTGGAATACGAAAATAATACAGCAACAATATGTGTTAAGAAATGTTATTGGACTTGGATGATTGGTTAATAATTATATACAAGTCCAAGTGAATTAAAAAGAGAAGCCCAACTATTAATTAATGAACCAACTAGTGTTTGTTAATATAAGGCCCAAGGATTTATTAATCCAAGCCCAAGCTAGAATCCATGGGTTAATAGACCCATGGGGCAAAAACCATATTAATATGGTGAATGTGTGGTGACCAAGTGATGTGGTGATCAAGTAAGTGTGATGATCAAGTAGGAGTATTGACCAAGACTTTGAAGTAATGACCAAGTGTAGGATAAGTGTTGTGTTAGACAAGTAATGAATAGTAAGGAGGTGGCTTAAGGAGGTGGGATGTTTTAAAGACCGAACTACCTTAACCTTGGAGAGTCTATAAATAGAAGAGCTTTGCTAGCCATTTGTTGGTTGATCAATTAATCCAACACATCTAAAGTGCTTAAGTGTTAGAGAGAATAAGCTACACATAAGTCATTCCATAAGCTAAGAAGAAGAAGCAAGCTACTTACCAAGACAACAAAGAGTAAGACTTCTTCTCAATTATCTTCTATCTCTACCATGATAGGATGATAAGAAAAGTTGGATTAAGAAACATGAATGAGTAAGTAATGAACTTAAGCCAATTAAGTTGGTAATAAGTCATTTAAGCTAGCATAAGTTATAAACTTATGTGAAAATAATATGAACTTGTAAGAAGTTTATTAAGAGAAATGATATAAATGTAAAAGAATTTATATGATCATATGTATCATGTATACCTAAGTAAAGTTATATTTGAAGAGTATGTAAAGTATGATGATTAAGAAAATTGTCATAAGTCATGAATAATCAAATCTTAAGTAGTTTATAAATGACAAGTTATAAGCTCTTGAAGAATAAGTCCAAAAAAAAAATCCAACAATGAATATAAGTTGTTGTATTAAGTATGTTAAAATGTTCACATGATGAATGGAAGTCATTTGTAATGTTGAATAAATCATAAGAACGAAGAATTGCCGGAATTTGCACGATTGGACGATAAAGTCGAATACGTAAAATTCTCGGAATGGAAGTCAAATTTTGTGTTGGATCATGAAACCATTGTTTTCCAATAGAAATAAGTCATAATTGGCATTTAAGAGTTGCGGACTCAAAAATGACCAGATTCCGACATAGAACGAAGAAACTAGCGTTGAACGTTCACGAACGTTTATCGTTTACGTTAAAAATGAACCAATAGGTGAATTTTTAGGAAACAAAGTCAAATAGATTAAATTCTTGAATGATCATGTAGAGTACGTAAATTGTGAACCGTAGGCTTTTGAACGAGCCAATTCGGACTTATAACGAAGAAGTTATGCATTCGGGAAGTTCACAAAATTTCAAAACTGAAAGTGATATCTGGTGCACAGAGTTGGTGCCACGGCGCCAACCCTAGACAAAAAAGAGCAACAGCAGCCATGCGATAACAAAGAATCGAAAGCTCATCAGAAGATTTTCTATGGTCGAACCTTAGTTCAATAAGTGGAAATGCAAAATACTCATGAAAAAGATTAAAATCCTCCGGAGTGTGGCCTTGTGCAACACGCCCATTATAAGGGACTCAGCAGCACAGTCATGAGATGTAGTATATATCTCAGCTGCATATAGCTGGCCTCGTAACAAAGATAGTAATGAAAGTTTCTAAGTACAAAGAAAAGAAATGGAAGTAAACATAACTTAAGGAAGGTAATGTAACATTGTTTAAACTTTGTTAAACCTTAAGGATATTGTATAAAGGTTGAGATAACCTAGTCAAATATAATGCAAGCATAATGACAAACCAGAACGAATAGTAACTGAATCTAATACACAATTAGATTAAAATTAAGGGTATGATATAGTCATATACATACTTGATTATATGTGACCTAATGTAAGGCATTATGTGATCATGTATTGTAGAGAATTGAACGACTTGAACATAAAGTTAAAATACCGTAGCAGACGCTAAAGGCAAGTATTCTAACTCTTGTCTCAATTCAATCTGAACAAGTTTTTGAGTTTCATGTATTCTTTCGCATGAATTGAAGTATGTTGAAGTTGAAGCCAATTCCTTTGGTTAGACTTGATGTATTGATAATCTATTCATGAATTATCAAATGTTGTTATCTTTTGTCAACTACTTGATATGGTTTTCAAAAGAAGACTAAAATGTTAAACAAATGTTTTGTTGGTAAAACGACAGGCACGTGAGGTTGCCAAATGCTTAAACGTGTATACGTTTAATGGATGTAGTGTTGATCAATATAGAGTACAATAGGCTGATCACCTAGAAGTGCTCGTAAGTGATATCGGCTTACGGACTTGCTTGGGTTGTCCTTTTCAATAAAGAATGAATACCGAGGTCTCGACGAGTGAATGTTTTACTAAATATTGTTGTTATTGTAAAACATTTTGAAAGAAAAGATGAAGTGCTATTTTGAATTATCAATAGTACTTCATAACTATTGTTCAGTTATCGAAGATATACGATTTGTATGTGTCAAGCATGTTGCTACTAAATTGTTATACTTGCTGAGCTAGTTATGCTCACTCTTTTTTGAACCATATGAATGCAGCTAAGACTGAACGTTCCGAAGGATTAGGAAAAGATAAAGGAAAAGCTAAGGCAGATTACCAAGTTATCTTGTAATAGTATAGGTCTGTTGTTGTAATTTAACTGATATTATGATAAAGAACCTTTGTAAGGGGTTTAGAACTTGGGAAATGTAAATATTACTTTAAATATATAGAAGTTATGTTCGTTCTTTGAGACCTTTCAATTGAATGAATGTATGAAGGTTGTACAATATAGCACCATCTGTCGGGTTGGAAGATACCCGGATTTGAGGGTGCTACATGTATCCTTGGTGGCGGATAAAAGTCACTCTTGTAAGATGAAATGAATAATGTAATTATCATTATTTGTAATAAAAGAGGTCATAAGGTTCCAGAACCTGGGATATGAGAGTGTGTGTGTTGTTATATTTCAGTATATAATGATGTATGTTGGATATATGATGTACTCGTGACGTACGGAATCCGGGTGTGAAGATAGACCGGATTTTAGGCATGCGTTAAGTTGGTATCGAGTCGATAGGTTATAAACCTTAGGTAGGAGTACCTAAGACTGTAATCATAGAGAGAAGGATAAGGAGATCACCACGCGATCATAGTGACTAGTAGTAACATATGAGCTGTTAAACGATGAATGATTTATAGCAAACGCTATGAATGAAGGGTACTATGAAGTAGTATGGGAAGAAGAACTTAGATTAAGTTGTGAAGGATAGTATATGAATTAAAGAAAATTCGTATTAAGTTGAGAGAGATTTAGAAGTTGTAAAATTTCAATTGAGGACTCATATCAGCAGCTGAGTTGTATGATTCCTTGTATGGGCGGGGAAATTGTACGTGGTTTTAGAACCACTTGGCTTCTTATGTGATATAGTTGTTAAGTTGAACAATTCTTTGTATAAGCGGAGAATTGTTCTTGGTGTAACAACCGCTTAGCTTCTTATATCGGTTAGTAGCTGAGTTGACCAATTTTCTGTATGGGCAGGGAATTTTGTTTGGTTCTACAATCACTTAGCTTATAGTAGTGATAATCATTGGGATTGGTCGCGCCATCAAGATGTATATGACGAGAAGGTGAATCTTTTCTCATGTATATACTTGATAGGTAGAGAACGATAAGGTAGGTGCGAGTTCTTGAAACTCACACTTATGGTAAGTTCGTGACTCATAATAATATGGTATGTTTTCGAACGTCTTAGCGAATGGACGCCTATGGTCTGTCTGGATGTTCTTAAACTCATATTATTGTGGAAAGTTCCTGAACTCATAATATGTGGAAAGTTGATGGACTGTACTAAGGTATAATGATGTTTAGACTAGAAACACATTTTTTTCAGTAGGCTTAGTATTGAAGGTGCTAGAGAAGATTAAGTATTGTCGTAGTAAGACAATGATGGAAGATGGAGAAATAGGATATTCCAAGTCATCTAGCTATGCTAGATTTTGAACTTTATCGACCTCGTGTTGATATGTACATTTTGAAAAGGATAGAATTGGTTCAACTTTTGGAACCAATGGATTTTAAAAGAGCTATTCTTGGTATGTCTATACCAATTGCTTCGGCTAGACAGAAATTGATTTAAAATATTCAAAATGAATTTTATATCATCTGTGCATTCGATGCAAGGGTGGTAAAACGATGGAGTTGTTAATACCATTGAACCTGGTGTTGGTTGTGATCTTTGGATCAACAACCCGCTATGGTATGATGTATAATGATGAAGTCACAAACTGACGAAGTCCTCAACGTACTGTGAAAAGTACGGTATCATGACGTCAGAAAATGTTTTGATGTATTGCGAAAAGAATTTAAAGAACTGGTCGACGTCAATTGAGTTGACTAGACGAATGTTTCACTTTGATTATGGTCTAAGCTACTTGATTCGGCTAGACAAATTGTATGTCATCGAGCTTTCTTTGAGAACTTATGCCAAACCAAATTGTTTTGGTGCGGAATCTAATGATTTAGTCTGAGGAGAACATGGAAGAGGTAGTTACTTTCTTTGTGATTGTAAAGCGGCCAGATTAAAGAAGGGCTTCTGACGAAAAATGTGGTTAACCCAAAGAAGAGTTCATGGTCGATTTGACCCCTCAGCAAAAGTATGAAATGTTTTAAGAGGAAATTTTATATTCCTCGTTATTCCTTCTGCTTTATGATTCTTGATAGGTTATGGGGGGTTAGGAATTAGGGAAAGATAAGAACTACGTTGAAGTGAAGTTGAGAAGAAAGGTAGGCTAAAATTTCGAAGACGAAATTCTGTGAAGAAGGGGTGAATGTGATGACCAGGGTAAGGGTGTGGTTTTAAGAAATTCCAAGGACGGAATTTTTATAAGGAGGGAAGAATGTGACGACCCGAAAATTCGGATCGTCCAGAATTTAGGTTTAAAGAATTAGTTATTAATAAAACTAATTTTTATTAATATTATTATGTGATATATGTTTATTAATCGTTCTATAACCTAGGATGATTATAAATCGGGAGGATTCTGGCTGCGAGCTAGATTGAGCGAATAAGAACTTTCAAGACAAAAATAAGATTTTTCCGGGAACAAACTATTTTTGGGGAAAAAAACGAAATAGGCACTATTCACCCGACTAAACCCTAAGGGTTAGGGTTTGAATAACATAGGCCATTCTGAGAGTTTGGTATGTCGAAATGACATTCCATCGAAAGATTTGACGATATTATGTCGTGAAAAGTTAAGTAAGCCAATAAAAGTTTTTCTCGAAAACCGTTAAGAAATAGGACGAAATAAAAATGACGAAAAGTAATGCTATGTACTTTTCACTCGTTTAGCTACGTTAGGGTAAAACGTGAAGGAAAACGCTCAACCTCGAAAAGTGTTTTTCAATTTTTCGAAGATCCGAAGAATACGTAAAAATTGGTCGGTAAAGGAAAGACAAAATATCCAAAAATATTTGGATTAGTGAATCTTGATTTTGAACCGTCGAATGAAAAACTCGAAGAGCGGAAGCACGAAGCTTCCAAGGGAAGCTACGTGGATAGTAAGGAGGTGTAGTAAGGAGGTGTGAATAGTAAGGAGGTTGGGGGGCTAAATGACTAAAATACCCTTAGCCTTGATTTTCTATAAATAGGAAGCTTAATTCATTATTTTGAGATTTTTAAAATCCTACACTTTGAGAGAGAGAGAGAGGGAGAGTTCGGATGGGAGAAAGAAGAGGAAGAGGAAGAGGAAGAGGAAGAGGAAAAGCTTGCTCGTGAGCAACCTTAGTCCAACGGAAAGAGATTAAAGGAGAACGGTAATCCGGAACCTAATCTTTTATATTTTTTCTTTAAGTTTTTATGTTTAAAAACATAACTTAATGAAGATAAGAAGTAGATAAGGTGAGAGATGAGTTCATATGGTTGAAATCATAAGAAAATGAAGAAATAAGAATTTAAAGTTTAGTAAATAAATTTCTTTAAGGAAGTATAAGATTCGTAATGAATTTGAACGATCCAAGTTGATTATATGAATAAGTAGATGAAATAAGTAAGGAATGATGTTCTATAACATCAAATTCCAATAAAAAGTGGAATCGTAATCCAAAATATCGATTAAAAATGTAGAACGAACGAAGAACACGAAGAACACGCGAAGAACACGAAGAACGTTGTTGATGGACAAATTTAAAACCATTGTAGTGTAATTGTTGTTGATGGACAAGTTTAAAACCATCGTATATAAGTCAGTTGTGTATTGATTGGTTAGGAACGGTAGAAACGTTCATAAAGAACGGATTAAAACATAGCTATAACGAAGTTATGGCAAAAATTTCGTAATAGACGAACAAGAATTATAAAGTTAGTAAATGAACCCGAACGTGTAGGGTTTCATAAGAAAGTAAGAAAACATAGAAAACATGAGTCGTGGACTCAAGAACGAGTGAGTTCCAAGTTCGGATGATCGAATTACGGACGGTCGAACAAAGAGCGTTAAAAGTGTAAAAATGAACGAAATGTGAAGATCAAGCCAATCGAATGGCATGTTAACGGATTTCGAATGAAGTTCTGTTCGAGGGGTATTGAAGTATGTAAGATAAGGAAGAGAATGGCTTTGGAATGACCTCGTTCCGAGTTATAACGAAGTAGTTATGAGATCGGGAAGTGAGCGTCTCAAAGAATTTATTTAACACTTAGAAAAATTTCTAGGGTTTTGTCTCTAAAGGCCACAGTCCGGGACAGATAATGGGAAGTGGTGCTTGCATCTTGAGCGAGCTCAGCCATAATATTCGAGAGTGGAAAGCGCAGTCATGAGAGATAACAAAGGACTTGGCGCCACAGCGTCAGCCGGAAGAGAGGAGAGAGAAGTAGGTCATGTGCGAAGGCGCGAGAGAAAAGGATTGAACACAGGGCCCTTGTACTGGTGCATGGCAATGCTCAGAAATGAGATTTTATTGCTCAAGTACTGGGGGATGTGCAAGAAAGAAATAGGAACATGTAGATCACGTAACATAACACTTATGCAAGTGAGTTAAACCTTTAGTAAAGGTTGAACAGAAAGATTAAGCGAGATTAAAAGATAAAGAATATAAACGCGGGTTACGTAACCGATATTCGGGGACCATAGTCGCGATGAGCGAACACGAGGGATTGCTATGGTTGTGATTCCTTAGATGTTGAGCGACGAGGGTAATGAATAACATTTTGATGTTATGTCATGATAATGAAAGATAAGTGTGAAGCGTATAGATGCTGTGAACGCAACTTCGTTGCGATGGACGCTTGGTCTTAGCATACAATGATCGGTATTCCTTTGACACTAAGATCGAGTAATGAACATGGGGTTCATATAATGGATAACGAAAGTATTAAATAGTATATGAATTATCAAGAAAGCTGTAACAAACGGTAATAAGATTAATGAAAGCCGAATGTGATTCGATAAAGAATGAATCTGGAGGGATGACATTTAGTTGTCAGAAAGCCGTAAGGAATAAGAAATTGACTTAATCGAACATTATAGTTTAATAGTTCGTATAAGTTAAGAGAAGTTAGGTTGTGGTACAATCCTAACCTTTGATGGTTGACATATGGGAGCTGGGCTAAACAATTCCTTCAGAGAGCGAAGGTATATACAAAACTGGCAACCGATCTAACTCACTGTGATAGCAGTGTAGATGAGACGGGAACTTGTTTGTTGGTTGTTTTTGGGAAACCACTCAGAGTACTATATGGACTATTAGTAGAGACGCGATGTGTGCTGAGTCCTAGAGAAGTTATAAGAAGAAGATAAGAATATAAATCATCCAAGATGATGAACGTATGAGTAAGACATCTCCGTATGTCATAAAGTCGTAAATTGGTAAAGGAAATTAGTCGCGTAAACTTATATTGCAAGAACGTGAACCCTAAGAAGTAAAGCTAAGTAAACCAATGCGTAAGTTCAATATATGACTAATTGGTGTTTATGTTTTCTCCTTATGTGTTATAAGAATTGAAATGAGTAGTTCAGCGTAAGCTATAGCTGGGCATAAGGCAAGTTTCCTAACTTCATTCATATTACATGAATGCTAGTTTCTTAAACTTCTCAGATGTTGTACTTGAGAAGTCTTGTCTATGTGCATATGTGCGATGTATGTACAAGGTGGTAGTATGTATGAGGCCTTGTGCCATAATTTGAACACTTCAGTGTTTCTATGATATGAATTGTTCTGTGATTGAGCTGTTCAATACAAGTATGTTATGTTTATACATGAACTGTTATTGTTAAGTCTGTGCTAATGATTCTAGCCAGATAGGATGTGTATAAAAAAGGTAGAAGAATGAAAGTATTTCAAAGTTAAAATAAATGATGTTTTAAGATGATAGGAATCGAGACTATTCCTATTATTCAAGCTGCTTCATAACCTTTGTTCCGTTATAGAAGTTTTTAAGAAATGTTTTAATTCTGAAGTTGTTTGTTCAACCGTTATGACTTGCTGGGCAATTGAATGCTCACACTTGTTTTAAATGAAAAACAATTTTCAGCGAACAACGTTAGAAGAACTTAAGGATCCCGTAAAGATCAAGTTGACGGTATCCAGATGCAGTACCATTCAGAAGGTGAATGAGGGAGAAGATCAAGTGAAGACTTGTAATGTAGAAAGATAAAACTGAACTATAGACTAGTTTAATAAAATATTATGTATCCTTGTTAGCGGATAAAAGTCACTCTTGTAAGATGAAATGAATAATGTAATTATCATTATTTGTAATAAAAGAGGTCATAAGGTTCGTAACACAGGATATGAGAGAGTGTATGTTGTTATATTTCAGTATATAATGATGTATGTTGGATGAATGATGTACTCGTGACATACGGAATTCGGGTGTGAAGATAGACCGGATTTCGGGGCGTTACAGTTTATATCTAATGAATTTGCTAAGAGGTTAGAATTGCCTAGAGAAGAACTGGATTTCCCTCTGAACATAGAAATTGCGAATAGGGAAGTGATTCATGTTAGGTTGGTATACAAGAGCTGTAGGGTGAACATTAAAGGGAATATCCTGATGGTAGATTTAATCCCAATTAGACTTGGAGAATTTGATGTTATTTTGGGAATGGATTGGCTGTTCAAATAAGGAGCAGTAATTGATTGCCACAAGAAGTGTGTAAACCTTATGACTCCATCAAAGGTAGTTTTCTATGGTAGCAAATCGCCTAGACAAATGAAATGTCTAACGATTATGCAGGCCAAGAAGTTGTTAAGTAAAGGCTGTGTGGGTTATTTGGCTTACATAGTCGATACTCAAAAAAGGGTGTGAAACTGGAGGAGATACCAGTGGTTAGGGAATTCGTGGATGTATTTTCGGAGGATTTGCTAGGACTTCCGCCAGACAGAGAGATTGAGTTCGTAATCGACTTAGCGCCAGGAACTACACCGATATCGAAGGCCCCATACATAATGGCTCTGGTATAAATGAAGGAATTGATGGTGCAACTGCAAGAGCTGCTGGAAAAGAAATATATTCAACCAAGTGTATCACCGTGGGGAGTGCCAGTATTATTCGTGAAGAAGAAGGACGGATCAATGCGTCTTTGCATTGATTATAAGGAGTTAAACAAGGTCACTATTAAGAATAGGTATCTGTTGCCTAGAATAGATGACTTGTTTGACCAGTTGAAGGGTGCTAAGTACTTCTCGAAAATAGATTTGAGAAGTGGGTATCACCAATTGAAGGTAAAAAGGAGGATATACCTAGAACAGCATTCAGAACTCGTTATGGACATTACGAGTTTCTGGTGATGTCTTTTGGTTTAACAAATACCCTGCTGCGTTCATGGATTTGATGAACAGGGTATTTAAACCATTCTTAGACAAGTTCGTAGTGGTATTTATCGATGACATTCTGGTGTATTCCAAAACTCAAGAAGAACACATGGAACATTTACGTTTGATATTGGAGACACTAAGAAAGGAAAAGTTGTATGCGAAATTCTCTAAGTTCGAATTTTGGCTCGATCGTGTACAATTTTTGGGTCATGTGATTGACAAAGATGGGATTTACAGTGGATCCATCGAAAGTGGAAGCTGTAATAAATTGGGAACAACCAAGGACACCTTCTTGAGGTGAGGAGTTTCGACCGGTAGGTTATTATAGAAGATTCATTCAAGATTTTTCCAAGATAGCCACTCCGTTAACAAATTTGACACGGAAAGTTGTGAAATTCGTTTGGACAAAGAAATATGAAGAGAGCTTCCATGATTTGAAGAAGAAGCTAAGTGTGGCACCTATGTTAACCCTGCTGGATAATACAGGAAAATTTGTGGTGTATAGTGATGCCTCACACAAAGGATTGGGTTGTGTTCTTATGTAAAACGACAAAGTTATTGCCTATGCATCAAGACAACTGAAGGATTATGAGAAAGGTTATCCGACTCATGATTTTGAATTGGCTGCAGTAGTATTTGCTCTCAAGATATGGAGACACTATCTGTATGGAGAGAAATGTGAGATCTACACAGAACACAAAAGTCTGAAGTATATTTTCACTCAGAAGGATTTGAACATGCGTCAGAGAAGGTGGATGGAATTGATAAAAGATTATGATTGTGAGATATTTTATCATCTAGGCAAAGCGAATGTGGTTGCAGATGCTTTAAGCAGGAAAGGTCGGAAGAAGTTGATGTTGATAACAACTCAGGAGGAGCTCATATCAGCAATGACAAAGTTAGAGCTGGAAATTAAATTTCCACAGGAATCCGATGAACGACTATTTCAGTTAGAAGCAGGTCCAACTTTACTGGACAAGGTGAAGAACGCTCAGTTACAAGATGAAGAATGTGGGAAGATAAAAGAGAATATGGAGGATGGTAGAGATATGAAATACAAGGTCGATACCGAAGGATTACTACGGTACGAGGGAAGAATCTGGGTTCCAGCAACACCAGAGTTGAAAGACGAAATCTTGACCGAAGCTCATAGCTTAAGATATTCGATTCATCCAGGAAGTACGAAGATGTATCAAGATCTACGCCGACATTTTTGGTGGCAAATATGAAAAGGGACGTTGCAGAATGCGTGGCGAAATGTTTGACATGTCAAAGAGTAAAAGCCGAACATCAAAGACCCAGCGGATTACCTCAACCGTTGGAAATACCAGAATAGAAGTGGGAGCATAACACGATGGATTTTGTGGTGGGTCTTCCAACTACTCAGAGAGGATGCGATGCGATTTGGGTGATAGTGGATAGACTGACGAAATCAGCGCACTTTTTACCAATAAAGATTAGGTTCAATCTTGATCAGTTGGCAAGATTGTACATCAAAGAGATCGTTTCGAGACATGGAGTGCCAGTGTCAATTGTGTCCGATAGAGACCCGCAATTCACTTCAAATTTCTGGAAGAGACTACAAGAATGCATGGGAACTCAATTGCGAATGAGTACGGCTTATCATCCACAAACAGATGGCCAAAGCGAATGAACGATCCAGACATTGGAAGATATGCTTAGACCATGCGTCATGGATTTCAAAGGAAGCTGGGAAGAACAATTACCATTGGTGGAATTCTCTTAGAATAATAGTTATCACGCGAGTATCGGTATACCACCTTACGAAGCATTATACGACAAAAAGTGCAGAACTCCACTGTGCTGGGATGAAGTCAGTGAACGTCAACTGCTAGGACTAGAACTAGTACAACAAACTGATGAGATTATCAAACTCATCAGGACAAGATTGATAGTAGCTCAAGACCGACAGAAGAAGTATGTTGATCAACACAAACAAGATCGTGCATTCGACGTAGGAACTTTCGTATTCCTCAAAGTTTCTCCTTGGAAGGGGAAAATTCATTTTGATAAGAAAGGAAAGCTCAGCCCGAGGTTTATTGGACCCTTCAAAGTGCTGCGAAGAGTTGGAGAGGTAGCTTACGAAGTAGCTCTACCTCCAGAGTTGGAAAACATTCACAATCTTTTTCATATTTTGGTGTTACGATCGTATAAACCCGATTACAAACACATGATCGAGTACGAACCGTTTCAGTTCGAGAAAGATTTGTCTTATGAAGAGATTCCTATCTAGATAGTCGACAGGAAAGAACAAGTGCTCAGGAATAAGGTAATACCTTCTGTGAACGTGATATGGAGGAACCACAATGCTGAAGAAGCTACGTTGGAACTCAAAGAGAAAATGATGAAAGCGTACCCTGAGTTATTTGTTTAATCTGTGTCTTCGATTTTGGGGACAGAATCTTTGTAAGCCTTATGGCTTTTGAATTTCTTTTGAATTTAAATTATTAGTTAAATAATATATATATATATATATATATATATATATTTTTGGTAACTGATATATTATTAGGGTAATAGGTGTGGTGTCAGTTTTATACGTTTTTAAAACTGGTACGTTGGTGTTATTTTATGTTACGTATATTGTATATGGCTTAAGTCTAAGAACAAGTTCAGAAAAAGGTTTTCAGAGAGAAAAGTTCAGAGTTTTGAGAGAGTTTGAAAGAAAATGTGATTTTCAAAGCAAGTCTGTTAACAAAGATTCTTAAGCAAACAAAAAGGTATGTTTCTATAACCTTAATATATGTACGTAGATATATTTAAGCCATTTTCCTATGAACTTGATATTCTCTGTTTTCTTGAATATCACTAGGTATAAAGTTTTTATCAAAGTTTCTGTAGAACTATGTTTTTACAATTTCGTATGATATTTTACGTGTACGTGTAACTGTAATTGTTATATTAGCATATGTATATATGAGATTGTATGCTAGATTACGTATATAAGAAAAAGGAAAATTTGTTTTACAGTGAAAAATATGTATGAACGTATGTTTTGCAAAATAACAAAATTGGTATGTGATTATGCAAATTGTGAACTACTATGAAATTGAATTATACATGTTAATTGGTTTATATGTTGATATGCTTGTATTTCAAAGGAATCAATTTGGTTATAAACACAGAATTACAGTGTCACTGTGTCGAATTAGTTCAACGATGGAGTTTGGTTTTAAACAGTGCTTTCAAGGAATTTAACTTTTCTTAAATTATGATTTAGGAAGTGTTAATTAGTATATACATGAGTAAATTATATAAGTTATGCATGTTAATTAGTGTTGGAATTGAAGTTATAGACAAAAAACTTAGTTGTTCTGTTCTTTGTGGTTGGTTTCTGTGAGTTTCGGCGTCCCAGCGCCAAAATCCACGCTCCAGCGTCAAGTATAGGCCAGAAGTTCGCGCCCGTGCTATTGGAATTCGCCTCTCTATTGTTGGAATGCGCGCCTAACACCACTGCTTTTTTCCCAAAGATCGAATTCGCGCCCAACACCCTTTGTTTCGCGCCAAATTTGGAAAGTGGTCTAGGTCAGACAGTTTTGACCTTCTGTAGTAAAATTGCCATAACGTTTTCATACGAACTCCGATTGAGGTGATTCAAGATGATTCGGAAAGAGGACGAATAGGCCTATAACTTTTATTCTTTAAGTTGTTCGATTTGAAATCATTATGAAGGGTCAAAATGGCCATCTTTAGGACTATTATGTATTTCGAGCCAATCGGAGGGCGTTAGGATGTGCGAATGCAAGTGCAATCCTTTGAGTATTAGTATAACCTAATGATAACATGTTGGACATGTAATAGGATGTTGTATCAAGTTGTTAATGTGTATATGGTGCAATGACATGATCACTTAAGTAGTTGTAATAAAGCTAAAAAGTAATGTTCATGAAAAGATGAAATGGTATTTAAACTTACACTTAGTTAGTAGCTATACTAAAAGTAAGAAAGAAACTCACGAAGGTAATGTTAGTGTAACTAATGTGTATTGTCAATACATATGGTATGTGTAGGACTTGGGGTGAACGTGAGTAGTGATTATTTAACCTACGCACGAGGCAAGTTCCCTAACCTTTGCTACTTTATTATTCAGCAAGGTTACTTTTCACTGTTATATTATACTTATGCAAATTCTCTATTTCTAATCTCTTATTTAATGATTTATTGTCATTCAAGTTCACTAAATCTACTTTGTTAATAGTTGAGCAAGTTTTTCTAAATCATAAATCGTCGTTATGCAAATTTCATAATTCTATACTTTATTGAGTAAAGTATTTTCATTAAACAGCTTGATTGTATCTACTTATTCATGATGATACAAGTTTTTCATCTCCACACATTCGTCGAGATAGTTATTATGGTTATGCAAGTTTTCTTAACTCAAAACTTGTTATATCAGCATGCTAGTACCTTTATTCTGTTGAATCAGTTTATCGTTCAAATTATTGTTGTTATGAATGCTTGATATTAAATTCTAAGTTGTAACCTTAGCTTAATGTTGTTCAAAGCAAGGTATGATAGATTATTCAATTGTTATGCTATTAGATTATTCCTAAAGCATAAACTTAGAACGAAATGTTTATTCAGTTATGATCATTCAATAACATAGTGTTATTATCTTTTATTCAACTAATCCTTAGTTGATGTCCGTTGAACTCCAAATTACCTTGAAGTGTATCCAAACCAAATGGACTTTGGTGCGGACTTTTACTCTAAATACTGAGATGAACAACACTATTTTTAGGGGTTGCACCTAGTTTGGTACTTTGTGCTGAAATGTTTGTATACAATACATGTACGAAGGATTGATCCCCCTATATACCTTTGAGTCCTTGAAGTCGTATGACTGTTATAGTTAAAGTTGAAAGATTACTTATAACCGTGGACAGAGTTCGTGGTCATTAGACCCTCAGTGAATGTTATGATATATGGAATGTTAATAGAACATATTGTTCAGTTCTATTCAGCCTAGTATTTGGCAAGTGATGTAAAGGTTAAGGTTTTATTTATTGTTATTCCAAGTGAGCCTTGTTTGTTTGCTCACTCTGTCAGAAATTCTTATAGCTAAAGTTTGAAAAGGGTGACGTACCAAACACCAGTAAGGGAAAGGGAAAGATGAACAAGTACTGAAGACTTGTAATAGTTTAATAGTTTTATTATCAGACTTTGGTTTAAAGATTGTAATGAAGTTATTTTATTTTTCTGCATGAATGACTGTTTGTAAAGGTTAGATAACCTAGGAGATTTTATTTAATGTAATCCTATATGGGCAGGTTTATTTATTCAATTATATTATGATTGGGTAGTTAGATATGAATGTTTTGATTATGTGAACACCAAATCTTTAGGTAATGAAGTACTGAGATTTGGGGGTGTCACAATAATAATAAGATTTTTATTATTATTACTATTATAAGTATGAGTTAATTAAATTAACAGTGTGACATGAAACTATATAATAAAAATAATATAAAAATAATCTAGTAAAGGAATAGTGTGGTTAGCCAAACAAGGCCTTGTGGCCTTTGGCTTATTCAACTGACGTCTTTCCATTATTTAACTGATATTATAATTAGTAGACATATTAAGGTGTATCAGTTTTCTTCTTACGCTTGATTATTAGTTGGTTTATGCCTTCTAGTTGCTAAGCTTAATAGAAATACAAAGAGAAACTTGATAGAACTTGGGAGAATTTGGGAGAGATTTGTCTACAATTGAAGGTATTTTGCTCATGTCTTTGATATTATACATATACGTGATATATACACACACACACACACACACACACACACACACATATATATATATATATATATATATATGAAATTACGGCATAACTTATATGTTCTATGAATTCAATTTTGTTGAATTGTTGCTATACAACTGAATTGTGATGATTATATGGGTTGGTTATGTTTGAGTTTGTATGTAAACAAGAATTCGTATGCTAATTACAATTTAAAAAGGAAGAAAAGTATGACAGTGTATATTTTTCCATATTGCTTGTGTAAGTATCAATTGTGATGATCAATTCATATGGTAAACTGCAAATTGAAGCTTATTTATTCTAGTTCATTAAGAAACGAAGATAACGTAGTTTGAACGAAGTGATTTGGTGAAAAATTGAGATGTCAGTGATATTTTTGTGAAGAAACTCAAAAATGGAGTTTTAGTATAAAAATATGAATTTTGAGAAATTAAACTAGTTTTAGTTGCTGCTAAATTGTTCTAATTGGTTGTAAATATTAGCAAACATGTTTGTAATAGTTTGTAACAATTGTAGATATTAATTTCACTATTTTATGGGTGAAATTGGTGTTTATTGGGCTAAAGTCGGCTATTGTTCACTGTCATTTCTTTTCATCATTGCAACCAGCATGAGTAGCTAGTTAAAGGCAAAAAAAAATCACAAGAATTGCTGGATCCCAAGTTGCAATTGTGCCATACCTGTTTGAGGCAATGAAGTCTGCTCATTTGCAGGTCATGTGTAAGGGACTTAGGTTGATCAAGCATGTATGTTAATGATGTTAAGACATAATATAAGCTATAATATCAGATTGTAATGTGTGGTAATGCGAAGTGTTAAGATTCTTAAATAATTGTTTAATAAGTTATAAAATGAAACCAAATGTGATGTTTTCCAAAGTTAGAGATGAATGATTAAGTTATGTTGGATCGTAATGAGATTTCAGATTTGTTAAGTATGTTAACCTACATGGTTAGGTGCTAGGTTAGGGTTATGACCTAAATGATGGTTTAAACCCTAAAGATAATGTTTATACAACTAATAGTTGTTACGATTTCAATGATACATGTAGGGTAATTGGAGATTATTTTACACTTGTGTAGATTACATATAAAGCAAGTTTCTAAATTTTAACTCTTTTAATTGAGCAAGCTTTCTAACTTCATTCTTTTGTTTATGAATGCAAGTTTCTAAACCTTAACTCTTTACATTGAGCAAGCTTTCTAACTTCATTCTTTTGTTTATGAATGCAAGTTTCTTATCCTAAACTTTCATTGAGCAAGACTATTGATTCTATTCTTATGTATGATTGAATAAGCTCTTGTAACCTAATTCGTTACATCGAATGAGTTTCACATTCTCATTTCTTGTTATTATTATTCAAAACGTATATTGTTCGAACACATTGATTCAAAGGAGATTGTTCTAATTCTTTTAATATAGTACTTTGCATGTATATCACGTTTATTCAATTATATATTGTTGGTATCCAA
The DNA here is from genome assembly GCA_020205605.1 of Panax ginseng. NCBI lineage: Eukaryota > Viridiplantae > Streptophyta > Magnoliopsida > Apiales > Araliaceae > Panax > Panax ginseng. Next base: position 57,060,939 of record CM035145.1, read on the forward strand.
TCTTTGACTTTGATAGCCTTGTTCAATTATACATTATTGTATTAAACCTTTATTGATGGAAATTGAATAGTGTTCTAAAATTCTAGAAACACTGATAAGCTAGTTCCAAACTAAACTTTCTTTAGTGCGGAAATTCTAAATTCAAACTGAGACGAACAACCCTAACATAGGGGATTTTGTACGTGTAACATTTAGATGTTTGTGCACAATACATGGTACAAAAGGCTGATCCCCCTAAGTACATTAAGAAGGGTCTATATAGTCTAATTAACTGTTAAGATTGGGGTAGTAATACCTAATCACCATGGACATAGTTCGTGGTCTTAAGACCCTCAGATATTAAAGTTCGAACTTGTTTCTGTTTCTATTCATAGAACAAGTTCATTATTGTACAGCATTCGTTGTTCATTCTCATATGGTTATTATTATTACTCTTTATGTCAATGAGCAATTGTTTGCTCACTCGAGCAATTAACAATGCAGCTAAAGCCGAAAGAGGTGATGAGCCATCTACTAGCAAGGAAAAGGGCAAGATGTCCAAGTGTTGAAGAATTATTTAAAGTTTATTTAAATGCATGATGTCATATGTGAGATCCCGAATTTTATGAAATAAAAGTATTCAATTTTTCTATTTTGGTAAATAGTTAAATTGATAAAAGTTTAAAGTTAAGGGTGATATGTGAATTTTTTTTAAAGTAATCAAGTTGTCATAAAATAACCGGTAGTAAAAGTACAGTAATATGTGTGGTTGCAAAGTAGCACACAGTATTGTAGAGTATGTTTGATTATTGATGATTACGTGAGAAGTCACTCATTTTATTCAATTATTGTCACAATATTTTATATTATTAAATCAATAATTGAGACGACAAAGTTATTCATATTATTATTTGCAATATTGACAATGTCTAGAAGTTCAGTCAAGGAGAGGTTTGGTCACCTAATTGCGCGCCAATAAGGAGAAATCCTTATCGGAAAGCCCCCTCTTTCCTGGGAATGACCTGGTTGTTAAATATTGTGAGTTATAATATTAATGATGAAATAAGTTTGTGTTAATTAAAGATGAAATTGATAGTTCCATTGTGTTGGGATTATTGGTGTTAGTGAAAATCGACATTTATTTCGATGATAATTGATGTCTAGAAGTTATATTGACCAATCGGGTAATTAATCAGATAAATGAGCAATTAATTGCTATTATTTTACATGCTTATAACTATGTGTTCACATGTGTGTACTATTGATTCACATTCATTTACTATTAGGGGAGTTGGTGCAAGATTGATAATACTTGCATGACTAAGTTAAAAATGGAGGTATAGATGAAGGTAGTATACTGTAATTATTTTTTTCACATGTTTAGAACTATTGAGTCACATGATTTACTATTAATTCACATGATTTACTATTAGGGGAGGTGATGCAAATTTGATAATACTTGCAGGACTAAATTAAAAAAAAAAAAAAGAGGAAGGTATTATACTGTAATATTCTGAGCCCCAAAACGTGCAATTATCGAAACTATATTTTCCTATAAATAGAAGCTCATTCCTTCATTATTTTTCATCAACTCACTAAAGCTATAGAGGAATTATTATAGAGAGAAATTATAGAGAGAAAGAAAAAGAGAAGTCTGCCACCTCACTATTCCAGTATCAAGTTTTCTTCTAAAGTAAGGGGTATTATTTATTTCATATTCTGAAGAGAAATTATTTTTCGTATTCGTATGAATATTATTTTCGTTTAATATTCGTAAGGGGTATTATTCTTTCGTATTCATGAAGAGAGTTATTTTCTTTCAATACTCACAAGGGTTGTTATTCCATTCTTTATTATTATGTCGAAAATAACACATGCATGCGATTCACCGCATACATGGTGAAATTCTTGATTATTCCATTCTTTATTATTCTATTGGAATAACCTGTCTGTGTGGTCTATCGCATGCCTGGTGAATTCTGTTGTTATTTTGTTGGAATATTCTGTCTGTGCGGATTACGCATGACCTGGTTCCATTCTTTATTATTCTATTGGAATAACCTGTCTGTGTGGTCTATCGCATGCATGGTGAATTCTTCTGTTATTCCATTCTTTATTATTTTGTTGGAATAACATGTCTACGCGGACTACCGCATTCATGGTGAATGACCTTTCGTATTCATTCTTTATTAAATTGGGGAAATGATATTTCTACGTGGATTACCGCATGGCGAATGAAAGTCCATTTGCAGTTTCGTATATTCTATTATACTCGTATGAGATATCATTTATTTTGTAATCATCATGAAATATCATTTTATTTGGTATTTTATTTTATGAGTTACTATTCACGGGTTACTATTCACCCGGTTACTATTCACTCTAGTATTATTCACTTGGGTATTCGGGGGCACTTTTTGTGTTGGAGTACTATTCATGAGTTACTATTCATCCAAATTACTATTCACTCAAATATTATTCACTCGGGTATTTGGGGTACTTTTCATGTCGGGGTACTATTCACGAGGTACTATTTCAGAAGTACTATTCATGGGTACTATTCACGGGGTACTATTTACTCGAAAAATATATTTCTTTTCTGTCCAAATTATTTTTGGTACATGATTATTATTCTTGAATTTTACTCCACAAAGCAGTATCATGTTGACAATTTGAACGTTATTGAATTCTGGATAAATTAAATTTTAAATCTTTAAAATTTATCCTTGAACTTGTTTTATTGAATTATCATGTCATAGTGAACATCCTCATGCTTATATTGTGATGAAAGTCATCTTTGGCTTACGTGCATAGATGGACTATTGATTATTAGTTTTACAGTTGTATATCTTTGGCTTACGTGCAAAGATGGACTGTTGATTATTGGTTTTACAGATGTATATCTTTGGCTTACGTGCAAAGACGAACTGTTAATTGATAGCTTTGGCCCGTAGTGCAAAGATGGACAAGTGTATGACATGATCATGACCACTGGTTATAATAACGAATATCCTTGGCCCGTAGAGCATGGATAATTCGATGATGTGATTGGCAGGATCATGACCATTAGTTAACAGTTGAATGTCTTTGGTCGTAGTGCACTGACAGACAATTGATTGGTATGATCATGACCATTTGTTTTATAGTTGAATATCTTTGGCCCGTAGTGAAAAGGTAGACAACTGATTGGTATGATCATTGTTATTACATTTAAATATCTTTATCCTTTGGGGTAAGGATATTGAGTAAACGTTCTATTAAGCCTTTGTGGCAAGGAGAAATTGTTGATTTACATGATTATAAATATGAATTGTGGATTTAACTATAATCTTTGGTGGTTCAGGTGAAGACAGGTGATGAGAGTTCTTTTTGTCTTGGGTATAACAAAGAACTGTTGATGAGTATTACATGAATGAAATATTAATAATGGACTAAACTTTTTAAATCATAGAAGATAGTAGACATTATGTTCTACTTGACTCTTCTAATGGATGGCTTATTCCGCTGCAGTTGTTGATCTAAAACTTGTTGTCCATTGTATTCTATCAGTTGTTATACTGTTGAAGGCTAAAGATAATTTATTCTGCATTATCTTAGTCATAATATTTCTTACTAGGCTAGTTGAGCTCACCATTTTCTTTCAATGTTCTCTTCAGGAAATGAGAATATAGCTGGGACGAGTCGAGGATTGGAGTGATGGTCCGAGATGATAGCATTAGTAGTGTGATAATAAATGTATTGAGGACTTCATTTGAGTTGAATACTGTCTAGAAGACAATATTCGTATTAAAACTCTCAGTTTATGTTTTGTCGTATGTTACACGACAGTTGTATTATTAAGTTGTATTTGAATTTTGAACCATGTATTTGGCGACTCAAGATGGGTGATGTATACCTATTTTGGGGGCGTCACATTATAAGACTTGTTTTATTTTATAATGTATTTCGCAAACTGATGTAATAATTTAAGGTTAGATTATCTGGGATTGTTTATGAGATGATGTAGCCCTTTAATGGGAAAGATTATTGTTTAAGTTATTTAATGTTTTATCCTTTATCATGGGTAGTTAGATGTAATTATTTTGAAAGTGAGCACCAAATTCGGTGGAAATGAAGTACCCAAATTTGGGGGTGTCACAGATACTCAGAAGAAGGGTGTGAAACTGGAAGAGATACCAGTGGTGAGGGAGTTTGAAGATATGGATGTCGGGATTTTTAGTTGTCCCTTTTCGTTACTTGTTCTTTGGTCCGACATGTATAATGTCGACGATGGACTGTTAAGAGTCGCCAGTTGGTTTTTTAAAGGGTTGTACCAACACAACCGAGAAAAGGTTACATGGTACATGAGTGATAATTACAACTCCATCACATTTTTATCATCTCTGCACCAGGTTACATGGTACATGAGTGATAATTAAAAACAAATTTTGATATTTCAAATCATTTGCGTCTAGCCAAAAAATAAGTAGCATAATCGTATTTTTAAATCGTTTTAAAATGATTACGAGTATACATTTTTGTTTTCAAAAGCACATAGTGCGTATTTAGCTTGATGTCAAAAATTTTGAAGTTTAGCATAGCTAGGAGTTTAGGAAAACCTAACACCTTCACTAAAAATCATTTACTTAACAATCTATCTCTGTTCTGTAATCCATAACACTCCATTCACACAAAACTATACCCAGATTCATCAAACCACACTTATGAGTTCATAAATTGCCACAATCATATGAGTTTAGGAACTTATCCTAGTCGGACCTTTGGCGCCCATTCACGAGGGGTTCATAAACATTTCATATAATTATGAGTCAAGAATGTCTCATAGGTATAAGTTTTAAGAACTCGAACTTAATCTTATATTCTCTATCTATGACTCTATCTACTGTTATACACTTGAGAATGGAGTCATCCTCTTAATGTGCATATAACAAATAGCGATACGAGACATTTCAATGATTATCGATTGCGAAACTAAGTAGTTTTTACACCAAGTACAATTCAGCTCCCATAACGAAGAATCATACAACTCATTGCCGAGCATGAGTCCTCAATTGAATCCCCATCTAACACTAACCCCATTCTCCATATGAATTTAATTCAGATTTATAATTCTCTTACGGATCTGTACTCAATTGATAGTACAATTCATACACAACAATCTTATGTAAACTTTCTAATCATCGATTGATTCCTTCGGGTCATTATAGCCTTATCGAGATCACGGGTGATCTCATCGTATATATTACGATTTAGTTCTATATCTTGATCGTTTTATTTTACGATCTCTCATAATCTGTATTTTCGGTCTTTTAGACTCAATCTATTCCCCACTCTTTGTTTAACTTTATAATCGAGTTAGGGAACTCTATGTCTTTACACTCGCCGAGATTCATCTTTGAATCTTATCGACCAATTAACTCTATATGAGTTAATACTTATCCTAATCATTGCGGTTATTAGTCTCGTGTATTCCTACCTAAGCTTCATAACCAACAACTTTGATACCAACTTGTGGCGACCCCAAATCCAGTACTTGAAACCCGAACTCTGGTTCTCCACGATATCATTTCTTTAAAATTTGAATAATACTAAATAATAATACATTCGAACTTAATTTACATACATCAAAGTTTACTTCCCTGTGCACGTGACCTTCAAATACATTCCTTACAATACTTGAATAGATACCAATACAACTATAACCATTAACTCATAATACACACTTATTCGATCGACTTTCCTTTTTCTTTGTTCGTGCTCGAGCCTTCAAAGTTGCTCATAAATAATCGAAAACATTTAATTTAAGCAAGGATGAGCATTTAAGTGCCCAAAGAAGTAATAGCAATTATATATAAGTTTGAAAGAATATAAGTATTCTCTTTACATAACACTTCTACAACGAATTGAAAGTTGTGAAGTAATGTCTCGATAAAAAATTTACATAACAACTCTCTTTCAAATTCTTTAAATTTGGCTCGCTCTACCCTTGAATAGGGTTTAAGAAACATACTATGAACATTCTTTTCATTTTGAAAAGGTTTAGCGGAATTCTATCCTCAAAGCAAAATTATAACTTACTTACGGCACGGAGGGTGATCACCGTTGTACCTGTATTGATTAATACTACATAACTTGAACGAAATTCATCGCTCACTCTATCCTACTTATGCAAAAAAATCTTCCCATATAGGGATGTTCATACATGCTCGGTTCCAAACCTCAAGGTTTTAATCTTGCTCAACAATAATATGTAATTCAACATATATATACGGTATTGACAAAGGTGTATCAACATGTGAACAAATGTCATGATTATCCAAGTGGGGACACTTGTATAACCATTTATAGAAATCAATGAGCAGTAATATATATCCGAGCTAACACGTCGATAATCAAAGAGTACATAATGCACAGGATAGAATAATTCTCAAACTTCTTATTCATGTCCATTGCATAAAGGAAGTGCAAAGGTAGGATACTTGCTCGATTCACGATTACAAATCTCAACTTAGGTTTTATCTCTTTATCACAACCTATCAATAATCGGATCATTTAGTTCGATTAGAACAATATATCTTAACACATAGATCGTTTATTACAACAAAGACATAGTCCAATCACATAATCACACGGTGATCATACTTTTAGTTCCTATTCTATACTTGAAATATTTTTATACATTTTTCAAATATCTCATCCATGCTCTTACAAGTAGTCTTTTCTTTCTTTTTATAAGGTCCGACATTTGTCTTTGCCAGATCGATGACTTTATATTTGCAAATAATGAGTCTAAGACTCTTATTCTATACCTCAACATTTGTAAATATCGACATCTTATTTTTAATCATTTTCGCAATTTTAAATTGAAAAATTTAAAATAATTCAAATCTATCACTAAAGGGCCTATAGTGATATAAGTGTTACTATAGGTGTTCTTCTTAAAATTGTAACTTCATAATCGGTTCTCAAGTCACTAGTTTGGGCATTTATAACTTTCAAATATCTAATCATAATTAAATGATTTAAACATTAAACAATTCCATTATCATTAATAGTTTAATTAATACTAAACTATTAATGAAACCATCGCTAAAATATAAAAGTTATTTATAATAACTCAAACTATTTTAAAACATTTATATTACCCAAATAATTACCATTAATATTTAAATATTATCAGTACTATTTATCCAAATATTAAAAGTCATTAATTATAACTTAAAATATTTTTAAATCCTTAATATCCTCTTTAAATGGTTTTTAAATAAGTAAAACCATTTTAAAACTATTTATTTAATATTAATCATTAAATAAACTAAATATCATTAATATTATCTTAATATCATTAATATTTAATTATTAATGAAATTATCATTTAAATATTAAAAGTTATATTTTATAACTTAAAATATTTTTAAATACCTTATTTTCATTTAAAATGATTTTATAATATTAAAATCATTTTTAAACTAAATTATTTAATATAATCATTAAATAACTTTAAGATCATTAATAATTATTAATTAATGAAATTCATCACAAAATATTAAAAGTCATCACAAATAACTCATTTACATAATCAATTCCAAGCCAAAATAAACATAGTAAACTAACTAGTTTATTAACAACACTAACTAAACTTCAAAATTCAAACTTTAACTAACAATTAAAAATAAGAACATTACAAAAATTAAATAAGAAACATACCCTAAATACTCAATTTCACAGATTGAATCGCACTTCCACGCCCAAAATTTAACTAAGGAGATCTTTTATAAAAGTCCTCCCACAACAAAGCCTTTCTCGTAAATGGAGGCCTTATTGTTGGTGAATGAAACAAAGGCCAAGCCCTTCTATTTATAGGTTTAGAAAATGGTGAAGTTCTCAATTTAGTCGATGTGGGACTTGGTTTATACTAATTTTTCAATAGCTCACTTTGCGATTTTCTAACGCATTGCTCATAACTCCGATTAATCTAATTTTTGGATATGTTATACATGGTATGTAAGACTATTTTTAAAAATACGAATTACCCAATTCGGGTTCATTAGGTAGCCCAAAACGGTCGTCAAAAGTGGGCGTTCATATAAGTTTTCAATCTCGTTTCAGCTTTACCCTCTTTCGCTAAAAAGAGTCATAACTCTTTCATTTTAAAACATTTTTGAGCGATTCTTGAGCCCATGAAGCTAACTTCGGGGCTACAATTTTATTCTTTGACCATTTTCAAATTCCGAACACATCAGCCCCGAAATTCCGTTCAAATGGACTGCACCGCACTTGTTGGGAAGTTTTAACACTACTACTTTGAAATGTCATAACTCTCTCCTCCGATATCGGATTTAGTCCGTTTCAGAGTCTATGGAAAGCTTATTCGGTGTACTATAACATACCAAAAGCCCAGATGGTTTTGGAAACATTAACTGATTGAAACAGTTTCCGAATAGCACATCCCTCTCCGACTTTCGGTTTTGAGAAATTTGACACATTTCCTTCCAATCAAGTAATTCCCTCATCCGAGGTCTGGAATGAGGTCATTCCAAAGCCTATGGCTTCCTAACTCAGTGCACTACAACATATCAAAATCCCAGACCTTTTAAAGCACAAAAGTGGACGAGAATGCCCCCATTACAGATGCCTAAAAAAGCAGGTTTATCATGATCCATCAACCATGTTTGACCATCTATAACTTCTAATCTATACATGATATGGACTTGATTCTTTTGTAGATTAAAGACCACATATCAGGCTACACATAACAACTTTTGAAGAACAAAACTCATGATCGAGCAAAAGAATTATGGCCTCGACATTTGGTGAAAAATAATGTAATTCGGTTTTCCAACTTGCTTAAATCTTCAAATTAGTGCACTTTGATGTTATGGGTCTTTGATTTATCAACCCATATCATCAATTAACATTCTATTACACAACTTTAAACAATCAATTGCATCAAATAACATCGAATCAAAGGATTTCTAGGTTTAGTGTTCTTATATCCTTTTGCCAAAAATTCTTGATTTTTTCTTACGATTTGTTATGGGTGATGGTTGGGCTTTGTTTAAGAGTGTATGGGCAATCTTGTACAAGGAAATTAAATGTAATATTTAATCACTAGATTTAATTCTTATAATTTACCAATTAACTTCTATCCTTTGGTAAACTAAAACACTTATACAATAACATCGAAATTAAACCTGGTAATTAAAATTAGGGTTTCTCAACGTCATCAATTAGGGTTTATAATTGACCATTAGTGGTTCTTTAATTATCGTGTATATGTTACTAACATACGATCGTTACGGTTTCTAATTTCAATAGGTTAGGGTTATAATAATTGGGTTTGTCCTAATTATCGACGCAACAACGATAATTAGGGTTTCTTCTAATTACCGATATTCTTATTCACGATAACTTCATATACACAAATACTACTCGTAAATACCCCATAAGCGAAGTTTAATAATTAGGATTTCACAAAGACGGTAATATGTTATGACCTAATTGATCGTCATTGCTCAATATTATCTGTCACTTTTATACCCAATTACATAATTATGGTAATTGTAAAATCATTATATAAATAATATAATATTATTATTTTCATCTCTTGATCACAATCCCAATCCGGGTTTGGATCTCATGTCGACTTATTCTTCGTACACAACATCAATAATCAAGTTAAAATAATTAACTTAAATATTACGAACAATTCATATAATAAAATATTTATTATATAAATCTAATTATCACTTCATATATTATTTCCAATCATGTTTTCATGGAAAATAATTAATAAAAAACATTTAAACTTATAGAAATTTATTACCATATAATTTGTGGTAATTAATAATTTCAAAATTATTTCTAATTTTTCAAGTAATAAATGTATTCGCATTTATCGTTCACTTTACTTGACACTTAGTCTCGACATTAAATAAAAAAAAAATTATACGCAAAATTTCTTATTTATTTTATATAGAAATTCTCGGGTTATTACAACTTGCCTCCATAAAGATCTGATCTGTGACTCTTCTGCTGCTTGGGAGTTTGGAAGCATGTCATGTGATGTTTTGGAACTTGTAATGGTGACTGCCAACCTACTTGTGAGCTAGTTGATTAAATTAGTAGCTTAATTAGGTTTAAATCTTCACTAATCTTGATTAGGGTTTTGTTTTTAATGATTAGGAATGTTAAGTAATGTTAATTAGTACCTAATAGAAGTTTACTAACCATGATTAAGTGTTAACATAAGCTAATTAGAATTAGATTAGCTAATTAGGGTTTAATTAATAAATTAGGGTTAGGGTTTTGCTAATTAGAGTTAGGGTTTGTTAATCTAGGTTTACTAACCTAAATTTCTCACCAATCCTAACAAGCACGACAAAGCGTTTTGTCAGTGTAAGCACGACAAAGCAACTTGTCAAAATAATTTTACCGAAAAGTCCGATTATGGAAAAAAATTTAAGCACGAAGCATGACGTTTTTCGGATAAAAATTTATTTGGTCAATTTTGTCAAACCAAGTATATAATAACACGTAACACATTCAGAACAGAGAAATTTTATTTATATAACGGGATTTATACATACAAGTCTTATTAGGGTTTTGGGTTTTTACAGAAGCTGTTCTTGAGCGAATTCTGGGTTTTCCAGATTTCGTTCAAGACAGTTGGTCAACGCTACTTTGACCGTGATTATCTTTGATTATATGTATTTTCTGGGTGAGATAAAGGCTTTATGGTGTGGTCCTTATACCAGACTACAACATAACAACAACAACTGGGCCAAACTAATAAACAACAGCAAGATCAGAGGCTCTAAAATTGTTTGTCAGACTTTCTGGAAAAATCTGGGCTGCCTAGATTTCAGTTTTTGTGGTCGGTCAACTGACTTTGACCACTAATAACTTGTAATCTACACATGATCTGGACCTATTTCCAGTTCCAGAGCATAGTCCACATGACATAATACAGATCTAAAACTTAAAACACACTAAACAACTAACAAATAAAGATCTAGAGGCCCTAACATTAGGCTGTCGGGCCTTAACATTAGGGTTCTTGGTCAGTTTTTAAAACTTGATTTTGTAACACCTAGATGATATGAATCCTTGATGTAACATCTTGGATCACTAAATAACATCTCTTAACACAACTTTAACCAACAATAAACAACATCTAGCAAGAAATCATATGATTTACAAGAGTTAGGGTTTATACCTTTCTAAGCTTGATCTTTGATTCTGATTTTTGGATTTTGTTCCTTGGCTTGCTAAGACATGATATTGGCCTAATTTCTCACTCTCTCTGACTCTAGCTTTGAAATTATAGAGAGAGAAAAGACTTGGAGAGAATGCTAAATAAAGTAAGATTTTACTTAAGTTATACAATTTGATTTTGGATTCATGCATCTAAATGTGAAAGGTGGCACTTGATATCTGATCTTGGAAGATTTTAAGACATATGGGATAAATAAGTGGTGATGACTCACAAGATTTTACAAATCTTTTGCTTAAGTTTTAAGAAAAATGGTATTTCGGTCATTTCGCATTCACTAAGGGCAATTTGGTCTTTTCCTCTACAACTTGAAGGGTATTTTGGACATTTCAAATATATCCCACAACATTTAACCCTTGGGCATTTAAACTTAGCTTTTGAAATCCCAATTGAGGGTTTTGAATATCCGAATTAGGATTTCAGATTCTCGGAACCGAAATTAGGGTTTACCAATTAAGGTTTGCTACTTCTCACTTGATTTCCCTGATAAATTTTATACATAATCTACATCTACATACTTATGATAATATTTAATACTACTAACTCTTAGTGTTACCCCTAATTAGGGTTAGGATTCGTTTATCAGGGTTTAGGGTTTTTAAATTTAAAATTAGGGTTATCCGACATTCGATTAAGGTTTCTAATCCCTTATTAGAGTTTACTAAGTTTATACCCTATCTGATCAATCATTGATCATCAATTCTATATCGTACAAACACATATTCATCAATACAATTTTTATAACTGTATTTTCTACCGAATCCCTATCCGGACTTAAGGTTAGGGTTTCTATTCTCTGTTAAGCACAACTTTGCTCATATTTCTTAGTCAATACACAAATTGACCACTTCTCTAGACTTGCATCACAGATACTTAATACAATGATGATAACCAATATAGATATTAAAAAAAAAAATTATTCACCCGGGGTACTATTCACGGGTTACTATCCACTCGGTCACTATTCACTCAAATATTATTCACCCAAGGATTTGGGGTACTTTTCATACCGAGTTACTATTCACAGGTTACTATTCACTCGGGTACTACTCACCCAGAGTACTATTCATGATAAAAATTGATTTCTTTTCGGTCCAAATCATTTTTGATACAATATTATTCTTGAATTTTACTCCACAAAGCAGTATCATGTTAACAATTTGGACATTATTGAATTCTGGATAAATTAAATTATAAATATTTAAAGATTTATCCTTTGCTTGCCTTTAATTGAATTCTTATATCATTGGCATCATCATCATGCTTATATTGTGATAAAAGTCATCTGTGGCTTACGTGCATAGATGTACTATTGATTGGTATGATTATGACCGTGGATTATTCAGTATAATCATGACCGTAATGTTACAAATGATATGGTAAAAGTCCTCATTGTCTCGTAGTGCATTGATTGACAGTTATTGGTATGATCATGACCATTGATGAAAACACGATTATCCTTGGCCCGTAGTGCATGGATAATTCATGGTCGTGATACTAATGAATATCCTTGGCCGTAGTGTAGGAATGATTCGATGATGCGGATTAATTATTAAGCTGAGTCTCAGTGATAAAACTGATGATAAACTTTTAAAATCATAGAAGATAGTAGATATCATTCTCTACTTGACTATTGTAATGGATTGCTTGTTCCGCTGCAGTTAAACTTGATGTTTGTTATATTTTTATCAGTTTAAAGTTGTTGAAAGCTAACGGTAATTTATTCTCCATTATCTTAGTCATAATATTTCTTACTAGGCTAGTTAAGCTCACCCTTTGTTTTCATTGTTCTCTTCAGGAAATGAGAATATAGCTGGGACTAGTCAGGGAACGGAGTGAAGATTCAAATGTTTGCATTAGTAGTCCTCACTATTCTGTGAAATAGTATGATAATAAATGAGGACTTATTTTGAGTTTGAATACTGTCTAGAAGACAATATTTGTATTAAAACTCACAGCTCATGTTGTATATATTTACGTTTGTATTTGCATTCTGTACCATGTATTTGACAACTCAAAATAGGTGATGTATACTTATTTTGGGGGCATCACAGTTGGTATCAAAGCTTAGGGATATGATCCCTGGCTGATATGTGAGACTAGAACTAGGAGGGGAGAGATTGAAAATTTCTTCGCTAGTATGACCTACTTAAGTTTATTTGGTATTTATTTGGTTGGTCAGCGTATATGAATAATATGTGACATGTCAATTAACCCTTGTTTTGTGGCAGTATTTGAAATTGGCATTCAAAAATGATGAGATAAGCAATGAAGCACATGAGACTGTTGAGTCGCCAACGATCAATACCTAGGATAATGTGCGTCAGGATGATAATAATCCTCAGGAAAACAACAACGCTGACCAAATGATGAACGATGGGATGTTCAGAGGGTTTATAAAATTCATGCAACATCAGGCGAGAACAACTCCTGTTCAAAATGCAGGTGGAAACACTGGAAACTCTCGGACGATCACCGCTAAACATTTCAAGGAGCTGGGACCACCGGAGTTTTTTGGAGAGCTAAAACCACTAAAGGCGGAGACGTGGATAAAGAAGATCACCAAGATATTTGATGTCTTGGGATGCTCCGAGGAGAAAAAGGTTTACTTTGCCACCTTTATGTTGCGAGGAGAGGTAGATTACTGGTGGGAATCGGTAAAGCGTACTCAACCTGCCGCACTGAAGATGTCTTGGGAGAAGTTCCAAGAACTGTTCAATGACAAGTACTTTCCCGAAAGTATTCGTCACATGAAGGAGGTAGAGTCTATCAAGCTGGAGAAAAATAATATGACCGTGTCGCAGTACGAAGCTAAGTTTGCCGAGTTATCCTGCTTTACATCCCACTTTGTTGATAATGAGAAGATAATGACGTGGATGTTTCTAAGAGGTTTAAAACCCGAGATACGTCAATATCTAATTTCTCACAAAATGTGTTTGTATTTAAATGTTGTAAATATGGCTCAATTATTGGAGCGCGATAACGAGTCAACCCAACCAAGAGAGATCAGCTGGCAAAATGATAATACCAGTGGTAGCAGTCATCGAAGCGGTGACAACAAACGTGGAGGGAATCAACATGCCAGAAATGATAACCACTTTGGTGGTAATCATGGCCAAGACAATAAGAGTGGAAATTTCAAGAAGAGGAGATTCAATAATGATGGAAAGACATTAGCACCAGCACCCGTTGTTAAAGAAGGAGAACGATCATCGATTGTATGCTACAAATGCGGAGGGGAGGGACATATTAGTACAAACTGTATGCAGCAGTCAAAAGCATATTGCAATTATGGAAGAGAAGGTCACCTAACCCGATTTTGTCGTGCACCGAAGTCAAGTCCAGCTGGGATGGAGGCATCAAAGGCCGTCCCAGACAAGACAAAACCGTTAGTTCAAGGGAGAGCGTTTGTCGTAACCTCAAAAAAATTGAGGAATTCGAACGAGGTGCTCACGGGTAAGCTAATCATAAACTCTAGCGAAGTATATACCTTATTTGATACCGGTTCTACCCATTCTTTTATTTCTCCTACTTGCGCTCAACGTTTAAATTTGACTCCAGAGAAATTAGACTTTTACTTATCTGTTGAAACTCCGTTGGGAGAAACCTTCATTACATCCATTGTTTATAAGTCTTATTTGATCCAAATCGGCACTCGCACATTACCTGTCGACCTTATTTCTTTGAAAATACTTGCGTTTGATGTGATTTTAGGGATTGATTGGTTAACTACTCATCATTCAAAAATTGATAATTTTCGTAAGGTTGTTAGTTTTCATATTCCTAACCAACCTATTATGCGAATTCAAGCAACCAAACCACTAAAGTCAATCACTGTCAAATCAAGCCATAAAGCTATTTGTTTATTAAAAAATGGATGTCAAGCTTTTTTAGCCCATGTCATAGATTTAAACAAAAATACGTCAGATTTGAATGATATTTCTATTGTTAATAAATTTCCTAACGTATTCCCTGAAGAACTTCCTGGCCTACCCCCAGAGCGTGAAATCAAGTTTGGTATTGACCTTGAACCGGGTACAAAACCCATTTCCAAAGCCCCATATCGAATGGCTCCCATTGAACTTCAGGAGTTAAAAACTCAACTACATGAATGGTTAGATATCAGTTTCATTCGTCCTAGTACGTCTCCTTGGGGTGCTCCTGTTCTATTTATGAAGAAGAAAGATGGAAGTATGC
Source organism: Panax ginseng (assembly GCA_020205605.1). Lineage (NCBI taxonomy): Eukaryota > Viridiplantae > Streptophyta > Magnoliopsida > Apiales > Araliaceae > Panax > Panax ginseng. The sequence goes on from CM035145.1 coordinate 57,076,390, forward strand.
GACTTTAAATTGACTATCGGGAGTTGAATCATGTCATCATCAAAAATAAGTACCCGTTGCCTCGCATTGATGACCTTTTTGACAAGTTGCAAGGCGCCAAATTCTTTTCAAAGATCGATCTTCGTTCTGGATATCATCAGTTGAAGATTAAAACTAATGACATCCCAAAGATTGCTTTCAGAACTCGGTACGGGCATTATGAATTCCTAATCATGTCTTTTGGATTGACTAATGCTCATGCGGCCTTCATGGATATGATGAACCAAGTATTCAAGGAATATTTGGATCATTTCGTGGTTGTCTTTATTGATGACATCCTCATATACTCCAAAAGCCGTGAAGATCATGAGCAACACTTGAGGCTAATACTCCAAAAGCTTCGTGAAAACAAGTTATATGCCAAGTTTAAGAAATGTGAGTTCTGGCTTGAGGAAGTAACATTCCTTCGGCATGTGATATCAAATCATGGAATATTTGTTGACCCGGCAAAGATTGAAGCGATTCAAAGCTGGGAAAAAACCTAAGTCAGTGACCAAAGTACGTAGCTTTCTCGGCTTAGCTGGTTATTATCGGAGGTTCATGGAAGTATTTTCTCGAATTGCTACTCCATTAACTCAGCTGACTCGAAAAGATACAAAATTCGGTTAGAGCGAGGAATGTGAGAAAAGTTTTCAAGAACTCAAGAGGAGACTCATTTCAGCACCTGTTTTAACAATACCATCTGGCTCGGAGGGATTTGTCATCTACAGTAATGCTTCAGGCAATGGGTTAGGATGTGTTCTCATGCAACATGGGAAAGTCATGGCATATGCCTCACGACAACTCAAAGAATATGAGAGGAATTATCCTACTTATGATCCTGTATGGAAAAAGGGTGGAGATCTATACGGATCATAAAAGCCTCAAATATTTCATCACTCAAAAGGAACTCAACATGCGGAAACGAAGATGTCTTGAGCTGTTGAAAGATTACGACCATACCATTCAATACCATCTTGGAAAAGCAAACGTAGTAGTTGACGCATTGAGTAGAAGATCATATGCGGGTACGAGTGCGATATTGTCAACGTAAAGGCCTATTTTGTATGACTTACAAAGAATGGAGATAGAGTTAAAGAATCCAGGGACTTATGTGATAATGGCGAATATACGAGTAGAACCGACTTTAATCGATAAAGTTAAAGCTTCTCAAGCTACAGACCTAGAGCTGATGCATATGAGAAAGAAAGTGCAAGAAGGTCCTATTCCGGAAGCAAGAATCGATGAATAAGGAATACTTCGAGTCAACTCCAGACTTTATGTTCCCAACGATTCTGACTTGAAGTATAAAATCATGATGGAGGTGCACAACACACCATTTGCAATCCATCCTGGGATAACCAAAATGTATCGTGATCTTTGACATACATTTTGGTGGAGCAATATGAAGAGAGAGATAGCGGGGTTTATCTCAAGGTTTCTAACTTGTCAATGAGTCAAGGCGGAGCATCAAGTGCCAAAAGGTCCATTGCAACCACTTGAAATTCTAGAATGGAAGTGGGAGCACATTACTAAGGATTTTGTTACTGGTCTTCCCAAGGTTTCTCAAAGCATAGATGCGAATTGGGTCATTTTTGATAGATTGACCAAGTCTGCTCATTTCATACTGATATGAGAAACTTATAAACTTGAACGTCTTGCTCGTATGTACATAAATGAGATTGTAAGATTGCATGGTATGCCAGTATCCATAGTTTTTGATCGAGACCCAAGATTCACTTCACGATTTTGGGTTAGTTTGCAAAAAGCTATGGGCACGGATTTACGATTTAGTTCGGCATATCATCCTCAAACGAACGGGCAGTCAGAGAGGACTATTCAAACTCTTGAAGATTTATTAAGACTCTGTGTCCTTGACTTCAAAGGAAGTTGGGACAAGTTCTTTCCATTGGTGGAATTTTTTTACAACAACAGTTATCAAGCAAGTATTGGAATGGCTCCATTTGAGGCGTTGTATGGAAGAAAGTGTCGTTCTCAAGAATGTTGGGATGAGGTGGGTAAATCAACGTTGTTGGGACCAGAGTTGGTACGTATGACTACAGAAAAGATTTAAACGATCCAACAACGTATAAAAACCTCACAAGATCGACAAAAGAGTTATGCTGATCTTCATCGAAAATACGTGGAATTCAATATTGGAGATCATGTGTTGTTACGTGTTGCTCCATGGAAAGGAGTTATGAGATTTGGAAAGAGAGGAAAGCTAAATCATCGATTCATTGGCCAATTTATAATCCTCGATCGGGTAGGAACTGTGGCCTATAGACTCGCTTTACTGAAAAGTATGTCTCGTGTTCATAACATTTTTCACATATCTATGTTACGTAAATATGTGAAAGATCTGAACCACATTATTGAATTAGAACTGGACGAGATAGTGGAAGATTTAACGTATAAAGAGGTACCTGTTAAAATCTTGAATAAGAAGGATCATATTCTACGCTCCAAGGTTATACCTCAAGTCAAAGTTTTATTGAGAAACCACAATGTTGAGGAAATGACCTGGGAGTTAGAATCTGAAATGAAGTCAAGGTATCCTCACCTCTTCAACATACTAGGTACGCACCCTAATTTCGAGGATGAAATTTCATAAGAAGGGGAGGTTGTAAGACCCCAACTTTTATGAATAAAGATTAATTTTTCTCGAATTATATTTTTTAATATTATGGTATGGATTTGATATAATGTTATAGTTGTGTGTAATATTTACAAATTTTGCAAAGTAAGCAAGTGGTTATAAAATAATTGATTGGTCGGGGAATATTAATTTTAACAGGGAATATTCGTACGACGGCACCATGTGACGCCCCCAAATCCGGGTTACCTGACCCCGAGTTTGGTGTTCACGATCCACAATATAATAACATCTAACTACCCATTCATATAGAAATAGTAATACATATCATATTAACATATGTTGTTAATACATTAGTCCCAGGTTCGCTAATCTTAACATTACAAACATGCCCCTTAGATATACAAAAAGGGTTTACAATACAACATAATATTAATAATGTTCATTATAACAACACCTTCTGCAACTTCGTCCCTAGCTGAAAAGTTTTATTTAGCAAGGGTGAGTGTGACGCCCCCAAAACAGGTATACATCACCCATCTCGGGTCGCCAGATACATGGTACAGAATTCAAATACAACTTAATTATACAACAGTCGTGTAAAATACGATAAAACATAGGCTGTGAGTTTTAATACAAATATTGTCATCTAGACAATATCCACACTCAATGGAGTCCTCATTGCATTTATTATCACATTATTTCATAGAATAGTGAGGACTACTAATACACCATCTAGGACCATAACTCTATTCCCCAACTAGTCCCAGCTACGTTCTAATTTCCTGAAGAGAACAGTGAAAGAAAGGGTGAGCTCAACTAGCCCAGTAAGAAATATTATGACTAAGATAATGCAGAATAAATTATCATTAGCCTTCAACAATGTTAAACTGATAGAATATAATAGAAAACAAGTTTAACTGCAGCGGATCAAACAATCCATTAGAAGAGTCAAGTAAGGTATAAAATCTACTATCTTCTATGATTTAAAAAGTTTTTCATCAACTTTATCGCTTGAGACTCGCCTTAATAAATAAATTCAATCATCCCTGCTCCACGGCCAAGGATATTCATGTAATCATCAATGGTCATGACTATACCGAATAATCCCTAGTCATAATCATACCAACAACTGTCCACCAATGAACTACAGGCCAATGAGGACTTTTACCACATCATTCGTCACATTACGGTCATGATTATAATGAATAATCCCTGGTCATAATCATATCAAGTTCAAGAAAATGACATAATAATTCAATAAAACAAGTTCAAGAATAAATTTTAAAGATTTATAAATTAATTTATCCTGAACTCAATAACGTCCAATTGTCAACATGATACTTCTTTGTGCAGTAAAAATTCAAGAATGCTCAGAAGAATATTTTCATGAAAAGATACTGGATGAAGCGCAAATATCAAGGATATTCCACTAATTTCATGGAGTATAGAAGCCAAAGCTTTAACCAACTGAGTATAATATAATATATGAAACTGCAAATGGATTTTCACCCGTCATGCGGTAATCCACGTAGACAGATCATTTCCATAATTTATTAAGGAATGAATACGAAGGATCATTCACCATGCATGTGGTAATCCACATGAGCGAGTTATTCCAACGAGAATAATAAAGAATTGAATAATGAAGGATTCACCATGCGTGTGATGATAGATCGCAAACAAGTTATTCCCAATGAATAATAAATAATGGAACCGGTCCAGCGTATTACACGCATAGGCAGGATATTTTGACGAATAATAACTAATGGAACCAGTCTAGCATAAGCGCACGCAGGCGGGATATTTCGACAAAATAATAAAGAGCGGAATATTAGAAGAATTTCACCATGTATGCGGTACTTACGATAAAAAGGTTATTCAACGAGAATAATAAGAATGGAATAACGGAAGAATTTCACCAAGTATAGGGTATCCAGCGTATCTGAGTTATTCCAATGAATAATAAAGAATGGAATAACAGAAGAATTTCACCAAGTATAGGGTATCCCGCGTATACAGGTTATTCCAATAGAATAATAAAGAATGGAATAACAGAAGTTCTCTTCACGAATAAGAAATAAAGAATACCCCTTACGAGTACAACAAATAATATCCCCTACCTTAGAAAAACTGAATACTAGAGTGTGAAGTAGCAGAATACTTTTCTTCTTTCTCTCTATAGTTTCTCTCTCTAGAGTTTCAGTGAATTCCTAAGAAATAATGAAGGAATGAGCTTCTATTTATAGAAGAATGGACTGAATAGTAACTAATTCATGAATGGTCCAGATTGATTTACTTTTAAACGGATGGTCCATATTGGTTTACTATTAAAACTTAAAGCAACGGTCCATACTGATTTACTATTAAAACTTTAAACCAGCGATCCATATTGATTTACTATTATAACTTCCACCAGCGGTCCATATTGATTTACTATTATATCTTCAACCAACGATCTAAAAAATTAGCACATCTCCTCATGGAATAATATTTTACCAAAAAATGATTTGGACCGAAAAGAAATATATCTTACGGGTGAATAGTACCCCGTGAATAGTAACTCACGAATAGTAACTCGTGAATTGTAACTCGTGAATAGTAACTCATGAATAGTAATTCATGAATAGTAACTCGTGAATAGTACTCCGATATGAAAAGTGCCCCGAATACCCGATTGAAGCATATAACCTCCAGACATCAATTATTATCGAAACAAATGTCAATTTCCACTAAAACAAATAATTCCAACACAATGGAACTATAAAATTCATCTTTAATCAACACGAACTTATTCATCATTAATATTATAATTCAAAATATTTAACAACCAGGTCATTCCCAAGAAAGAGGGGGCTTTCCGATAAGGATTTCTCCTTATTGGCGCGCAATTAGGTGACCAAACCTCTCCTTGATAGAACTTCTAGACATTGTCAATATTGCAAATAATAATATGAATAACTTTGTCATCTCAATTATTTATTTAATAATATATCATATTATGCAGATGATACTGTAACAATAATTGAATCAATAATATGAGAGATATGATGCATCAACCATCGTAGCAATAATTGAGTATAACCTGGTGACTTATCACGTAAGCATCTATAATCAATACCATGTGCTACTATGCAACCACGCCAGATTCTTGTACTTTTTTTACTACTAAGAGTAGTTCAAGCAGTTTTAATGGTAACACTTTCGCCGTTATTTATATAAAAGATAATTTTGTCATTTTCTAACTACGACAATACTTCCGTTGTGGGGTCCACCAATGATTGTGCCGTCGTAAAATATTCCCTGTTAAAACGAATATTCCCCGACCAATCGAATATTATACAACAACTTGCATACTTTGCAAAATTTATAAATATTACTCACAACTATAACATTATATTAAATCCACACCATAATATTAAAAAAATATTTCGAGAAAATTATATATTTATTCATAAAATCTGGGGTCTCACAATCTCCCCTCCTTATGAAATTTCGCCCTTGAAATTTACGTACGTACCTGATATGCTGAAGAGGTGAGGATACCTTAACTTCATTTCAGATTCTAACTCTTGAGGTATAACCTTTGAGTGTCAAATACGATCCTTCTTATCCAAGATTTTAACATGTATCTCCTCATACGTTAAATCTTCTGCTATATCGTTTAGTTCTAATTTAATAATGTGGTTCGGGTCATCCACATATTTACGTAACATCGATACATTAAAAACGTTATGAACACGCGACATACATGGCGGTAAAACGAGTCTATAATCCACAGTTCCTACTTTATCGAGGATTTCAAATGGGCCAATTAAATCGAGGGTTGAGATTTCCTCTCTTCGTCGATTCTTGCTTCTAAAATAACACCCTCTTGAACCTTCTTAATTCTTCAGATTCATCAGCTCCGGGTGTGTAGCTTGAGCGACTTTAACTTTATCGATTAAAGTTGATTCTACTCGTATATTCGTTATCTTCACGTGGGTTCCTAGAGTCTTTAACTCTATCTTCATCATTTGTAAGTCGTACGAAATGGGTCTTTGTGTTAACAACATCGCACTCGTAAATGCATACGATCTTCTACTCAACGTGTCAGCTACCATGTTCGTTTTTCCCACGATGGTATTGAATGGTACAATCGTAATCTTCAATAGCTCGAGCCAACGTCTTTGGCACATTACACGTTCGTTTTGGGTGAAGAAAATATTTGAGGGTTTTAGAAATGGGTTTTGTACTGGGGTCAATACAAAATTCGATTTCATGCTCTAGGGGTAGGCTAAGAAGTCTTTAAGAATACATCAGAAAATTTATTAACAATAGAAATATCATTCAAAACTATGACCCTCATCCAAGACTTGGATAGTACGTCACATTGATACCTATCAACTTGCCATTGTTATTCACGACATCGCCTACAGAAAGTCTGGCTTCGGTGTATTTCACAAAAGGAAGTCAACAACGAAAGGACTGGGGCTCTTTACTTATTGCTTGATATGATAATGATTGACTTCAGTGGTTTGGTTGCTTGGATTCGCATAACAGGTTCGTTAGGAATATGAAAGCTAACAACCTTACGAAAAGCATGATGAGTAGTTAACCAATCGATTCCTAAAATCGCATCGAAGGCAAGTATTTTCAAAGAGATAAGATCGACAGGTAACGTGAAAGTGTCGATTTGAATTAAACAAGATTTATAAATAGTAGATGTAACGAAGGTTTCTCCCAACTGAGTTTCAACAGATAAATCAAAATCTAACTTCTCCGGAGTTAAATTCAAACATTGAACACAACTAGGTGAAATAAAAGAGTGCGTAGAACAGGTATCTAACACGGTATAGACTTCTCAAGAGTTTATGATTAACTTACCCATGATAATTTTATTCAGGTTCCTCGTCAAAAAAAAATGCTCTCTCTTAAACTACCGACTTTGGCTTGTTTGGGACACCCTTTGGCATCACTATTCCAGCTAGACTTGACTTTGGTGCACGACAAAATCGGGCTAGGTGACCTTCTTTTCCAAAATTGTAACATGCTTTGGACTGCATCACGCAGTTTGGACTGATATGTCCATCCCCTCCGCATTTGAAGCATACGACCGGCGATCGTTCTCCTTCCTTAACAGGTGCTGGTGTTGTTGTCTTTCCATCGTTATTGAACCTTCTCTTCTTGAAATTTCCACTTCTATTATCTTGACTATGATTACCACCGAAGTGGTTACCATTCTTGGCGTGATAATTTCCCCCACGATGGTTATCATTGTTTCGATGGCCGTTGCCACCGGTACGATTATTATCGTGTTGTTGGTCGTTACCTTTTGGTTGTGCTGAATCATTATCGCGCTCCAATAACTGAGCCCTATTCACAACATCTGAATATAAATAAAGTTTGTGAGAAATGAGGTATTGACGTATATCGGGTTTCAAACCTCTTAGAAACATTCGCGTCATTCGCTCCTCACTATCGACCAAATGGGATGCAAATTGGGATAACTCGGCAAACTTAGCCTCGTACTGCGACACGGTTATATTGTTTTGTTCCAACTTGATAAACTCAACCTCCTTCATGTGACGAATACTTTCGGGAAAGTACTTGTCGTTGAACAGCTCTTGGAACTTCTCCCAAGAAATCTTGAGTGCGTCAGGCTGGGTACGTTTTACAGATTTCCACCAATAATTTGCTTCTTCACGCAACATAAAGGTGGCAAAGGGAGCCTTTTGCTCCTCGGAGCATCCCAAGACATCAAATATCTTGGTGATCTGCTTTAACCACGTCTCCGCCTTAAGTGGTTCTGGCTTTCCCAAAAACTCCGGTGGTCCCAGCTCCTTGAAGCGCTAAGGTGACCGTGCCGTAGTGGGTTGCTATTGTTTCCACCTGCTTTATGAACAGGAGTCTCTCTAGCCTGATGTTACATGAATTGCATAAAGCCTCTGAACATCTCATCGTTCATCATTTCATTGGTGTTATTATTTACCTGAGGATTATTGCCTTCCTGTTGCACATTATCCTGGATATTGATCGTTGGTGACTCAACGGTCTCATGTGCTTCATTGCTTATCCCAAAATTTTTGGATGCCATTTTCAAATACTGCCACAAAACAAGGGTTAATTAACATGTCACATATTATCCATATACTCTGACCGACCAATTAAATACCAAATAAACTTAGGTAGGTCATACTAGCGAAGGAATTCCCCGTCTCTCCCCTCCTAGTTCTTGTCTCACATCTCAGCCAGGATCAAATCCCTAAGCTTTGATAACAACTGTGACGCCCCCAAAACAGGTATACATCACCCATCTTGGGTCGCCAGATACATGGTACAGAATTCAAATACAACTTAATTATATAACAGTCGTGTAAAATACGATAAAACATAGGCTGTGAGTTTTAATACAAATATTGTCATCTAGACAATATCCACACTCAATGGAGTCCTCATTACATTTATTATCACACTATTTCACATAATAGTGAGGACTACTAATACACCATCTAGGACAATCACTCTATTCCCCGACTAGTCCCAGCTACGTTCTCATTTCCTGAAGAGAACAGTGAAAGAAAGGGTGAGCTCAACTAGCCTAGTAAGAAATATTATGACTAAGATAATGCAGAATAAATTATCATTAGCCTTCAACAATGTTAAACTGATAGAATATAATAGACAACAAGTTTAACTGCAGCGGATCAAGCAATCCATTAGAAGAGTCAAGTAAGGTATAAAATCTACTATCTTTTATGATTTAAAAGTTTTTCATCAACTTTATCATTTGAGACTCGACTTCATAAATAAAATCGAATCATCCCTGCTCCACGGCCAAGGATAATCATGTAATCATCAATGGTCATGACTATACCGAATAATCTCTGGTCATAATCATACCTTATTTGTCCACCAATGAATGAACTAATGCTAATGAGGACTTTTACTACATCATTCGTCAAATTACGGGCCATGATTATCTAGAATAATCCTCGGTCATAATCATACCAAGTCCATCTATGCACGTAAGCCAAAGATGACTTTTAACATAATATAAACATGAGGATGATGACAATGACATAATAATTCAATAAAAACAAGTTCAAGAATAAATTTTAAAGATTTATAAATTAATTTATCACGAACTCAATAACGTCCAAATTGTCAACATGATACTGCTTTGTGCAGTAAAATTCAAGAATGCTCAGAAGAATATTTTCATGAAAAGATACTAGATGAAGCGTAAATATCAAGGATATTCCACTAATTTCATGGAGTATAGAAGCCAAAGCTTTAACCAACTGAGTATAATATAATATATGAAACTGTAAATGGATATTCACCCGCCATGCGGTAATCCATGTAAACAAATCATTTCCATAATTTAATAAGGAATGAATACGAAGGATCATTCACCATGCATGTGGTAATCCACATAGACAGGTTATTCCAACAGAATAATAAAGAATGAAATAGCGAAGGATTCACCGTAAATGCGATAGATCGCACCAAATGAGTTATTCCCATGAGAATAATAAATAATGGAACAAGGTCGGCGAACGCATAGGCGGGATATTAAAACGAATAATAAATAATGGAACCAGTCCGGCGAAAGCTTACAGACATGATATTAAACGAATAATAAAGAATGGAATATTAGAAGAATTTTACCATGTATGCGGTACTTCGCATAAAAAGGTTATTCCAACACAATAATAAGAATGGAATAACAGAAGAATGTCACCAAGTATAGGGTATCTCGCGTATACAGGTTATTCCAACAGAATAATAAAGAATGGAATAATGAAGAATTTCACCAAGTATAGGGTATCCAGCGTATCAAAAGTTATTCCAATGAGAATAATAAAAATGGAATAACTGAAGTTCTCTTCACGAATAAGAAAGAAAGAATACCCCTTACGAGTACAACAAATAATATCCCCTACCTTAGAAAAATTGAATACTAGAGTAGTGAAGTAGCATAATACTTTTCTTCCTTCTCTCTATAGTTTCTCTCTCTAGAGTTTCAATGAATTCGTAAGAAATAATGAAGGAATGAGCTTCTATTTATAGGAGAATGGACTGAATAGTAACTAATTCATGAACGGTCCAGATTGATTTACTTTTAAATGGACGGTCCATATTGGTTTACTATTAAAACTTAAAGCAATGGTCCATACTGATTTACTATTAAAACGTTAAACCAGCGATCCATATTAATTTACTATTATAACTTTCCATCAGCGGTCCATATTGATTTACTATTATATCTTCAACCAACGGTATGAAAAATTAGCACATCCTCATGGAATAATATTGTACCAAAAAATGATTTGGACCGAAAATAAATATATCTTACGGGTTAATTGTACCCCGTGAATAGTAACTCATGAATAGTAACTCATGAATAGTAACTCCTGAATAGTAACTCGTGAATAGTAACTCGTGAATAGTAACTCATGAATAGTAACTCGTGAATAGTACTCCAACACGAAAAGTGCCCCGAATACCCGATTGAAAAATATAACCTCCAGACATCAATTATTATCGAAACAAATGTCAATTTCCACTAACACAAATAATTCCAACACAATGGAACTATAAAATTCATCTTTAATCAACACGAACTTATTCATCATTAATATTATAATTCACAATATTTAATAACCAGGTCGTTCCCAGGAAAGAGGGGGCTTTTTGATAAGGATTTTTCCTTATTGGCGCGCAATTAGGTGACCAAACCTCTCCTTAACAGAACTTCTAGACATTGTCAATATTGCAAATAATAATATGAATAACTTTGTCGTCTCAATTATTGATTGAATAATATATCATATTATCACGAGATGAATCGTAACAATAATTGAATCAATAATATGAGAGAGATATGACAAAGAAAAATCTTGTAGCAATAATTGAGTATAAGTGAGTGACTTATGACGTAAGCATCAATAATCATTAGCGTGTGCTACTATGTAACCACGCGTATTACTGTACTTTTACTATCGAGTAGTTCAACAGTTTTAACTGTAACACTTTCGCCGTTATTTTTATAAAAAGATAATTTTGTCATTTTCTAACTACGACAATACTTTTGTTGTGGGGTCCACCAATGATTGTGTCGTCGTACAATATTCCCTGTTAAAACGAATATTCCCCGACAAATGGAATATTATACAACAACTTGCATACTTTGCAAAATTTATAAATATTACCCACAACTATAATATTATATCAAATCCACACAATAATATTAAAAAAATATTTTGAGAAAATTATATATTTATTCATAAAATCTAGGGTGTCACAGTGAGCAACAAGTTTGCCCCTCAAGTTAAGACATACAGTAAATGTATAGGAATAAATAACAAGTCTTCTCGCATTCTATACAACAATAATCTAAATATGAAAGAGTACAACGCTTTCACGGTTTTCTACTATATTCAAATGAATAATAAAGAATTAATTCTACGAAATAGCAAAGTAGAATGTTTTCCAGATTTATGTTGAGCGATTTGTTGGATCTTGAACTTCTCTTCTCGGGTATATATATTAAATTTTTACTTTGACATATACGCAGGTGTATCAGATAACCATAAAGATTAAATCATACCCCTCTGCAAGTACTTAGAGCTAGCCAACTCCTTCTACCCTATATTATGAATAATACTTAAGTTGCGCGCAATGATCAAATTTACGACCAATAAAATGTTCCCTTTATATAAAAGGTTGTTCTTCTCAATCTCAGAATCAAGATTTGATTTAACAACAAAATTCAATGATTTCAATATCTAATCACTTCTCTTCTCTTCTCTTCTCAAACCTATCAAGTTTTCTTTTTCGATCTAGCCGATACAACTGGCATTGATCTATCAATAATAATTAAATTCTATTCTCTTCTCTTCTCGAACCTATCAAGTTCTAATAAATATTCGTCTAGCCAGAATAATTAGCTAAGACATTTCTCAACATAATTCGAGAATAAATAGTAATTATCTGTACTGTCAATATTAGCTTCTACAGATATGAATATCCAACAACAGAAGTATTATCGTAGTTAAAAAATAACAAAATTATCTTTCTATAAAAATAACGGCGGAGGTGTTACCGTTAAAACTGTTGAACTACCCGGTAATAAAAGTACAGTAATACACGTGGTTGCATAGTAGCACACAGTATTGATTATTGATGCTTACGTGAGAAGTCACTCAGTTATACTCAATTATTATTACAGTAATTGTTGCATCATATCTCTCATATTATTGATTCAATTATTATTACAGTATCATCTGCATAATATGATATATTATTAAATCAATAATTGAGACGGCAAAGTTATTCATATTATCATTTGCAATATTGACAATGTCAAGAAGTTCTGTCAAGGAGAGGTTTGGTCACCTAGTTGCGCGCCAATAAGGAGAAATCCTTATCGGAAAGCCCCCTCTTTCCTGGGAACAACCTAGTTGTTAAATATTATGAATTATAATATTAATGATGAATAAGTTCGTGTTGATTAAAGATGAATTTTATAGTTCCATTGTGTTAGAATTATTTGTGTTAGTGGAAATCGACATTTGTTTCGATAATAATTGATGTCTAGAGGTTATATTGTTCAATCGGGTATTCGGGGCACTTTTGGTGTCGGAGTTACTATTCACAATTTATTATTCACGAGTTACTATTCACGAGTTACTATTCACAAATTACTATTTATGAGTTACTATTCACGAGTTACTATTCATGAGTTACTATTCATGAGTTACTATTCACGAGGTACTATTCATTAGTGAAGATATATTTCTTTTGGCCCAAATCATTTTTGGGTACAATATTATTCCATGAGGAAATGTGCTAATTTTTTCGCAGTTGGTTGAAGATATAATAGTAAATCAATATGGATATTTGGTGGAAAGTTATAATAGTAAATCAATATGGATCGCTGGTTTAAAGTTTTAATAGTAAATTAATATGGACCGTTGCTTTAAGTTTTAATAGTAAACCAATATGGACCGTCCGTTTAAAAGTAAATCAATCTGGATCGTTCATGAACTAGTTACTATTTAGTCCATTCTCCTATAAATAGAAGCTCATTCCTTCATTATTTCTCACGAATTCACTGAAACTTTAGAGAGAAAAACTATAGAGAGAAAGAAGAAAAGTATTCTGCTACTTCACTACTTCTATATCCAATACTCTTCTTTCTAAGGTAAGGAATATTATTTGCTGTACTCGTAAGGGATATTATTTGTTGTACTCGTAGAGAATATTATTTATTGTACTCGTAAAGGATATTATTTATTGTACTCGTAAGGGGTATTCTTTCTTTCTTATTCATGAAGAGAACTTCTGTTATTCCATTCTTTATTATTCTGTTGGAATAAACTGTATACGCGGGATACCCTATACTTGGTGAAATTCTTCTGTTATTCCATTCTTATTATTATGTTGGAATAACCTGTTTATGTGAAGTACCGCATACATGGTGAAATTATTCTAATATTTTGTTCTTTATTATTCTATCGGAATATCCATCCTCATGCGTTCTGTGGGACTCGGTTCCATTATTTATTATTCAGCCGAATATCATGTCTCGTATGCGTTCTGTGGGACCGGTTCCATTATTTATTATTTCGCCGGAATATCCATGTTCGTGCATTTATGGGACTCGGTTCCATTATTTATTATTCTTGGGAATAACACATGCATGCGATCTATCGCACGCATGGTGAATCCTTCTATTATTCTGTTGGAATAACCTGTCTATGTGGATTACCACATACATGGTGAATGATCCTTCGTATTCATTCCTTATTAAATTGTGAAAATGATCTGTCTACGTGAATTACCGCATGGCGGGCGAAAATCCATTATCAGTTTTATATATTCTATTATACTCAGTTGGTTAAAGCTTTGGCTTCTATACTCCATGAAATTAGTGGAATATCCTTGATATTTGCGCTTCATTCAATATCTTTTCATGGAAATATTCTTCTGAGCATTCTTGAATTTTACTCTACAAAGCAGTATCATGTTGACAAATTGGACGTTATTGGTTCCTGGATAAATTAATTTATAACTCCTTAAAATTTATTCTTGAACTTGTTTTATTGAAATATTATGTCATTGTCATCATCCTCATGCTTATATTGTGATGAAAGTCATCTTTGGCTTACGTGCATAGATGGACTTGGTATGATTATGACCAGGGATTATTCGATATAATCATGACCGTAATGTGACGAATGATATGGTAAAAGTCCACATTGGCCTGTAGTTCATTGGTGGACAGTTGTTGGTATGATTATGACTAGGGATTATTCGGTATAGTCATGACCATTGATGATTACATGAATATCCTTGGTCGTGGAGCAGGGATGATTCAATTTTATTTATTAAGCAGAGTCTCAACGATAAAGTTGATAAAAAAAACTTTTTAAATCATAGAAGATAGTAGATTTTATACTTTGCTTGACTCTTCTAATGGATTGTTTGATCCGCTGCAGTTAAACATGTTGTCTATTATATTATTCTATCAGTTTAACATTATTGAAGGCTAATGATAATTTATTCTGTATTATCTTAGTCATAATATTTCTTACTGGGCTAGTTGAGCTCACCCTTTCTTTCAATGTTCTCTTCAGGAAATGAGAACGTAGCTGGGACTAGTTGGGGAACAGAGTGATGGTCCTAGATGGTGCATTAGTAGTCCTCACTATTCTGTGAAATAGTGTGATAATAAATGTAATGAGGACTCCATTGAGTGTGGATATTGTCTAGATTACAATATTTGTATTACAACTCACAGCCTATGTTTTATCGTATTTTACACGACTGTTGTATAATTAAGTTGTATTTGTATTCAGTACCTTGTATCTGGCGACCCAAGATGGGTGATGTATACCTGTTTTGGGGGCTTCACAATATATTTATCTACTTTTGAAAGACCTATAACAAATAATATCGGTCTCACAATTAGCACAATATTTAATAACACATAAGACTGTAATTCACAGTCAATCTTCTCCTAGACACATTACCATATAGGCACATCAGTGTTTATAACCTATATAAACACTTATCAAGTCTAACTATTTCGGTCTGGTTGGACTTCGGTCCTTTCTCGGTGTTCTGGTCACTCTATCCGACAATTAACACAGTTATTGTTAATTAAATTCGGTTTCAAAGCTTCAATATTATATTACATAAGTCAAATATCATTTATAATATTTTTCAGAAGTTTTTAATAATATTTAAACAATTATTATAATTTATAATAATTTTTCAAACACTTAAATCATTTTGAAATGATTTAATTATCAAATAATCTTATCATCATTAATATTTAATAATATAAAAATATTAATGTTATACTTGTCAAAATATTAAAGTTATTGTTAATAACTTAAAATATATTTAAATCATCAATATTCTACTTAAATGATTTTTAAATTAATTAAAATTATTTTTAAACCATCACCATTAATATTTAACTATTAATGAAATTATTATCAAAATATTAAAAGTCATTAATTATAACTTAAAATATTTTAAAAAATATTTTCTCATTTTTAAATGATTTTTAAATTAATAAAACCATTTTTAATTCATTTATTTAATGTAATAATTAAATAAATCTAATATCATTAATATTAATTTATTAATGAGAATTCTCCAAAATATTGAAAATTATATTTTATAATTCAAAATATTTTCTAACACTTTATTCTCATTTAAAATGATTTTTAAATCAATAAAATCATTTTTAACTTATTTATTTAATACAATAATTAAATAAATCTAATATCACTAATATTAAATTGTTTAAAATGATTTTTCATAATATTAAATCATTTTTCTCTAATTTATTTAAAACACTAATTAAATAAATTAAATATCATTAATATCCAAATAATTAAAAATATAAATGAAAAATGTCCCAAATAATTAAAAGTTAATTTTCAGAATTTAAAATGATTTTTAAAACCATTTTTGTTATTTTTAGAATTTATTTTCTATTTTTAATTAATTTCCGAAAAATCAAAAAATAGAAATAAATAAAACCGTCGCTAAAGCCCTTTAGCGACACTTTCTGTCGTCTTAGGTGTTCTTGATCCTCAAGAACACTGTCAGACCAGTTTCAAGGGTCATGGTTTGACCGTGTGTAATTTCTAATATATACACGTTCTAAGCAATGTTAAACATTGATCATGTAGTGTTTGTGTAACACTACATGAATCAATCACCATCTCGATCATACAACAAATCAATAAAAAGATCTGGGCTAGCAAACATGTTGTCAGAGTGTTTCTGGGTTTTCCCAGAAACCCAGCAGTTCAACCGATCTCTTTTATGCTCGATTTCATTTATGCCCAGGTCATGATTTATGTCGTTTAATGGTTCAAATCTATATTATACATGACAATGAACACTACTATAACCAGTTTACAACAACAAAGTCTCAAGCTATGACTCTGTCAAACATTGTCAGAAATTTTGTTCATCAAATTTCTGGGTTTTTCTAGAAAGGTAAAATTAGTTCGGGTGGACTACTTTGACCACATGTTACGTTCGATTGGTTGAATTTTTAAGGCATCTAAAGGCATTAACTATAGTCCAGACAACATGCTACACTTTTATTACAACAACAATAACAAACAACATAACACCTGACATAACTCGAGCTTCAAAAATCTTGTCAGACGTTAATCTAAACTTTCTGGGTTACCCAGATTTTACTCGGTCATGGTCGGTCAACCGACTTTAACCGATTATAACTTGAATTCTGGAAATCGAATATCTTGGATTCCACTTCCAGATCACATACCACATGACAGGCTACAAGTATAAAGCTTAAAACAACTCAAAACATAAACACATAAAGATCTAAGCCCACTGACATTTGCTTGTTAGAGCACTTTTAGACTCGAGAACAGTTTTTGAAAAACTTTATTTTAAGGAACTTTGATGCTATGGATTCATGATATATCATTATAGATCTTCATAAAACATCCATTAGCAAGATTCTAAATACTTAAACACAAAAATTTTCTAAGCATACATGATCAAAATGAAACTTAGGGTTTATGCCTTTTCTTGAATATGCTTTGATCTTGCCCTACCAATCTGATCTAGATGTTTTAGAGGGCTAAAAAGTGACTGAAATACTTGATAATTTTGGAGGGCTTGATGAGAGAAAGAGTTGGTGAGAGCAAGAGAGCAAAATGGCAAAGTAAATAAACTTTCTCTCTCTTATAACTTATATATAAAATGATATGTTGCTAGATCTGAGGTTGGCTGTCATTTAGGGGCTGAGTTGCTGAGATATAAAGTCACCAAATCAATATATTAGGTTACCTACAAAGCGCTTGGTATTTTTACAAGTTACCATTTTAAGAAAATGAAAAAGGGCATTTTGGTCTTTTGTATAATAATTTTAATGCCATTCTTGACTTTTGTCCAAACCCTTAGGGTTTAACCCTAAGGTTTTAACCCTAAGGTATTACAAACTCCAATCCTAGAATTTTCTAATTAGGGTTTAAAAATAAAAAATTAAGAATTTTGAAAATGTAATTAGGGTTTTAAATAGAAATTAATATTTCTAAAATATAATTAGGGTTTCCTAATTATATTAACACATACTAATCACTTTAGGCTTGCTAATTAGGATTAGGGTTTCCTAATAAGGGTTTAGGATTCTCGAATATGAAATTAGGGTTTCCCGACTTATGATTAGGGTTTCTAACGGTATGTTAGGGTTTCTAATCCAGAGATTAGGGTTTCTATTCCCTTATTAGGGTTTACTAATATTGTACCCTACCCGATTAATCATTGATTAATAAATCTATATAGTACAAACACTTACTCATTAATATAATTATTTTAATTATATTTTCTATTAAATCCATATCCAGAAATTAGGGTTAGGGTTTCTAAAGCTGTTAAGCACAACTCTACTCTAATTTCTCAGTCAATACACAACTTGACTAATTCTCGAGACTCGTATCACAGATACACAAGACAATATTAAAAGTAAATTTTAAATAAAAAAAATGTATTCGTAAAATTTTTAATTATTCTAAATCCGGGGTTATCACATTCACCCCTCCTTAAAAGGATTCCGTCGTCGGAATCACCGCTTTCATATTCTCTACAATCTTTTAAAGTTGTATCATTAATTCATTGTTATCTACACAATATTCATTTGTGTCTCAAATTATAACCTGTGACTTGGATCTATAAAAGAAAACAATTCACAGTAATCACTATAAAAATTGGGGCTTCAGCAACAACCAATTTTCGTTGCTAAAGGTGCCAAATTTTGTTACAAAAGGGTTTTGGCAACGAGTGTCGTTGCGTCTTTCATTGCGCAATGAGCGTTGCTAATTGTTCCACAACGAACGTTTTTTGTTGTTGCCAAAAGTAATACATTTTGCAACGAAATATGGCTTTCGTACAAAGACATCGATCCTTTAGCAACAAAATATATTAATACAGAATAATTAAAATTTCGTTGCTAAAAACCCCATTTCGTTGCAAATGCCTGCTAATTGGCAACGAAATGAACTCTTTTTTTTTGGAACGACCATACATTTTCGTTGCAATTGACACCATTTTGCAACAACATTTTTCGTTGCAGTAAATTATGAAAATTGTTGCCTAAGCTTGCTTTCGTTGCGGAATGTAAACTTTTTAGCAACGATTTTCGTTGTTGATTATATTATTTGGCAACGACATTATGCTGAATCAGCAACGAAAATGTTTGTTGCTGGTTATTTTTCAATAGCAACGAAAGTGTATGTTGCCTTTTATGTTAGTATTAGCAACAATATCTTCTCCGTTGTTATTAGGTTAATTTTTTGTTGTCAAATATTATATTTTTAAGGCCATTAGCAACGAAAATTTGTTGCTAAATGTATAAAAAATTGTTGTTATATTAAAACTTGTCCAATGATTTGGTAATGAATTATATTGTTGTCAAATCAAAAATTGACATTCTTTTTGTGTACCTGACTGGCTCAATGTCCCCATAGCAAATAATGGAAAAATACAAAAAAATTAAAATTTTATTAACTTAATAAAATCATCCACTACATAATCATTCATTATCTTTATAATTAACCATCTAAAGCACCACATTTCTTCAATTAAAGTATATATCTACATATATAGAGAGAGTACACTTCATAATTTCGTCCTTTGTCTTCTGTAAACGTAGCACGGAAATTTGATACCCAATATTGTAAAGCAGGTCGTAGAAGCAATCTTCCTGCACATATTTAAAAGTAATAGCAAGTCAGAAAAATTAAGCAAATAGGTCACTAGATGCATTTAGTATTTATAAGTTGTAACCTTGCCCTGTGCCTTTTTGCTGTGATTGCTGAGATTTAAAATTTCCCCATTCTAAGCTAATAACCTGAAAGTTAAAACAGTCGTTAATCATTAGTAATTAGATCTCATTTCTTGTATGAGATAACTAGGAATTAGTACTACTATCAAATTATTGATCATTTCTCCAGATTCAGGGGATGGACCATGCCATTTGGGAACTTCTTGAGGTGGTTCTATGTAAGCAGCATTGGTGGTCATACTTGAGAGTAATTGTTGCTATGCTCTCATTGTTGTAGGAAACTAATTCGGAACGAAACGTTAAAAGAAAAGCTACTGCTATTGAAAAAGCATCCCAATGACCATAACATGAATGCATTCTAGCCTTGAATGGGACATCCATTCTACAGAATATAATATATATATATATATATGTATATATATATAATATTAACTTACTGAACACCTTAACAAACCTTATATATTTTCTAATAGGCATACTCAGCTACCGCTTTAAAATCAAAATCTAAGAAATCCACGTATAAATTGAATAAGATTTGACAAGCTAATCAGAAATCTATAACTCATCTGACCTTAAAATCTATTACATAAGCAAAAAAAACACATAATCACACATATCATAGATTAACTTCTTTTTGGTCAGAGACTGTTGAGCTCTTGTTTTCTCTATACTTGTTAATAATTACTCCCTCCGTCCCAGGATAAAAGTCATTATTACTATTTTGGGTTGTCCCATGTTAAATGTCCACTTTCTTTTAATAACCAAACTTTTACATATTTTTTCCTATTATGCCCGTAGCATTAAATATCTAATACTTTTCTTACTCTAATTCTCTCTCCATATTTAATGACATTATTATAGACAATTTTGTCATTTTATTCTTCTTCTTAATATGCGTGAAAAGTCCACCAGGACTTTTATCCTGGGACGGAGGGAGTATAAAAAAGAAGAAGAAAAAAGTCGGCCAATACCATCTTTTTTTCATTAAAAAGAGAAATATACACTTGAAGCATAATGGCTACAGATTCCACCATCATAAAAAAAATAATACATATATATAGTTCGATGAAAAAAATACTTTGATGTGCATTATATTATATATACGCATATAACCAACCTCCTCAGGGTCCTCACAAGAAGCAGCAATTTCAGGGAAATTTATTGGGGTTACAACTGATAATCCAGTCCCGTGAAAGCTGATCACTCGTCTCTCTCCGTTTTCTTTTTCAACTTGTAAAGATTTTTTTAGAGAAGGAAAAGTGTCGTCATGAAGGAGAGGCAAAGACAAATAAGCAGTAAGAACAAACTTGGGCTGGAGGGGGCATAATGTCATGACACAGTAGTGCTAGTGGATAAATATGACCAGGAACACCAACATGTACCACAAGTCTTCTCATATTGTCAACCGAAGAAGCATCAAAGGGTGCCTAAAAATCTTATATCAGTATGAAACTTACAAGATTGCATTACAACAAGAGGAAAGTAGATTAAATCAGAAATCGTAAAAGAATGACCGCAATATGAAGTGGCAGCTAAAACTTGGGAAAAGAGCTCAAAAACCTACAATGCTGAAACATATAAAAAATTGCGATGGATGAAATTTCATAAAGGATACAGTGGAATCCACTGTAAACATCTTTATCACTCACAAAACGTTATTCCAACTGATTGAGATTGAAAATACGATAACAAATTATTAATGTAATCATGTAATAATAAGTCTCTAAAGAGTACAATAAAAGAGTGAAATCACTATGATGCACAAGTCTCCTGTTCAATCCTTTCATTCAATTACATTGAAAAATTCTAGATTTAGAAGGCTCAAGTGGAAACATATTGGAATCATTGGATAAACGAAGTGAACAATATATATATATATATATATATATATATATATATATATATATATATATATATCATACTTCTTTCTAGTTCTTGACACATAAAGAGGAATTTTTTATCTTTAAAATTCTCCACACTTCCTTATGTAGTGTATCAGTATTGATCGTCTTTTCTATTTGTCCAAGATGAAGATGCATAGTTTTGCTTTCACCCTATGTTCCTAATTCTATACAAGCATAACAGCGCACCAAAATGTAAATACAATAGGATCATTTATCTTTTTTTATTTATTATTTTTTTTATTTTATTAAGAGGTCCAAAACTTGACAAAAGAATGAAGGTCCAAAAGGACAATTTAATCTGAATAAACATGTTTCGAAGGCTTACTTTAAACCTGCTTCTCTCTATCCAAATGCACATAAAAGGCATAAAGGAGTCCTTTCCAAGATCCATAAGAAATCATCTAATGATTGTACGTGTAGTTTAAATACAATGAATTCTAGAGAGAGATGCTCTAATGCACATACTATATAACATGGTACTATAATAGGTAAGGCTACCAATGAGCCAATCCATTTTATGAACAGTTTGGAACAGTTGGATAAGCACTCAGCTGAATTATGTAACACGAGTCAAGCCTGAGCTCAAATTTATGAACAAAACCAATCTGAGCAAGAAAATCATCACATACATCCTTAGTCCAAGGGGCCATAAACTCTTAGGTTATGCTTGTTTGCAAAAACTATTTTCAAGGGATTACAAACCCATGGAATATAGTCCTAGGATTAGTATTCCTAATCACTTGATCATTTTAAAAAAAATAATCATATGTTTGTTTAGATGGGGATTATATGTAGGATAGCTAAAATAAGGGTAGATGTACCTCAATAGCATTGCCATCTCTTTTAAACTCCTAGTATTAACAGATTTGTGATCTGTTCCACAAAAAGAGTCTTAATTATTATGATTGTTTTATTGTCAATTTATAAAATTTTAAAATTTGAATTATTGTAAGTTAATATTTTAATTAATAAAATATTTAATATTATAAATTAAATTTTTTTTTAAAAAAATTCACATAAAATCAATCATCACTTTCATTCTCAGAGTAAGGGAGTACTTGTAAGTATATCATACTTCTATCTAAAAATAAGAAATATTGGGAAACATAGATATAATAATCAGGTTTGATGAGGTTGGATTTATTTGGGTCGGAGGCCCGGAACTAACATGTTTGGCAATCGGTTGTCACGGATACTATTTCAACAACAAAAATCTATACCGTTGATCACAACATTGGATGACATGAATTGAAATTGATTTTCCCCTACTGCTACAGGCTATATGTATGTGTGTGTGTGTGTGTGTGTATATATATATATATATATATATATATATATATATATATCAAGAGAATAAATTTAAAAATATTAGAGACTACAAAAATACTTTTTTGTAAAGAGAAACATTATATATATATATATATATATATATATATAGTAGTAAAATTTATCTAATACATAAAAAATATAGCACATGAAGCATGGAAATTTTTAATAATGACTTATAAGTCAAAAAAGTTGAAATTTAAGTTATTGTCAAACACTAAATAATAACAAATGACTTATAACTTAGTTTGACCAACTTATAAGTCATTGTCAAACACCCTCTAATTCAAGATATAAAGAGAAATTAATATTTGATTATAAAAAAATTTACAAGTCAAGAAAAAGAAGAATTTAAAAAAGGGGAATTAAAAAAGAACTTGCACATCATTGGTGCAACTTAATTGGTCTATGTCGGAACCATTGACGCGACTTAATCGGTGCAGTTTGGTCCATCTTTGGTGCGATTTTGAGAGCAATTTCGATTCCTTGCCCATCCCTTGTCAAAAAATATATATATAAAATAACGAGTTACAAGAAAAATTCATATAAATTATTTTAGAAATTAATTATATTTTTTTTTTCAAAATTATAAGTGTGCGAATATGATCATTATAAACTACATCCAATTAACGGGATAATACACTTTTTTGTCACTATACTAGGGTCTGATTTTCATTGTGGTTACCGAATTATATTTTTTTTTACAATCGAATAACTGTACTCTCAAAAATTATAAAAACGTCATTATTTTTAATTTTCGTCCAAAAAAATAGACGGAATACTGACTGAGCATATTGGCCCGTTATTTTTGTTGACGCGGAGGTCCAGACCTCTCCAAACTAAAAATCTTATATTCCAACAAAAGCCACTAGATCAACTACCTATCATGTTAGAATTTATGTAACATTAATATTTTAACCACATATCATCATTTCTATACATGTGAAGATGAGATAATACATTTTTGGTCAATTTGTATTAGGAATTATAATAATAATAATAATTGTAATAATTATTATTGTAATAATTATTATTGTAATAATAATAATAAATTTTAAATAATTAAAATAATAATAATAATAATTAAAATTTCAAATAATAGTAATAATTATTATTGTAATAATACAGTGACCAAGAAAGGAATAATACACTGTATTATAATATAATAATAATAATAATAATTAAAATTAAAATTAAAATTTTAAATAATAATAAATAATTATTATAATAATAATTAAAATAATAATAATTATTGTAATAATAATTAAAATATTAATAATTATTGTTAACTCGTGGAGTTTATGCATGTCAACCTTCTGTATCCAACTAAAGGTTATTTACGAAGTTGAGTGGTGGGCAAACTTGATGCATAATGATATCCTGATGTCAAAGGTTTTCGTGAGTGACTAAAAGTGATTATATCCAACTGTTATTATTATTGTAATAATTATTATTTAAAATTTTAATTATTATTATTATTTCCTTCATTTATTCATTTCTTCTCCTTCACTACATACCGTACCAAATTGTGTGATGATAATAATAATAATAATAATAATAATAATAATAATAATTATTATTATTATTATTATTATTATTATTAAAAAATAATTAATTGAACGACACTTAATTTTTTTTTTAGATTTAACTCCAAATTTTGTCTTCTTCTCCTCATATATTTTTAAATCTAAAGCTTTTGACTTCTGATTCATAAAGTAACTTTAAAATTTTGATTTATAAAGTAACTTAAAAAAAAAATCAAAGAATACAAATCTAACGCCACTTAAAAAAAAAGTTGGTATCAGTTTTTTTTTTTTGAAAAAAAAAGAAACTTAAATTCATTTTAAAAAAAATAGCAGTAATTTTTTTAAAAAAATATAATTTACAAAAAAAGAGATTCCAACCTTGGTACTAATTTTTAAAGTGGAGTTGGTACAGGATTTTTTTTAAAAAAATAAAATTCATTTTTTTTAAAAAGCTTGGGTTAAATTTTTCTTAAAAAAATAATCGCTTAAAAAAAAGAGATTGCAATGACGGTTCAAATTATGATGGAATATATGGGGGAAATGTTATGTTTTGATATAAATATTAATTCTTGCAAGATATTAATGGTAGACCCATGTTGCTCCAGCAGTCATATGACCAAAATTCTAAATGTTAAGTCGTGAGTTCAAATCTCTAGAGAAGCAATTTTTGGAAAAAAAATCAAAAGACCTACCACGTTAACAGCGGACACGTGTCAAATTTTAATATTAAATATCACGTAAGACCTGCTGACGTGTGTCACGTCAGCAACTTATAAGTACAATTTATACAGCTTATATGTACAATTTATATTAGTAAAT
The DNA here is from genome assembly GCA_020205605.1 of Panax ginseng. NCBI lineage: Eukaryota > Viridiplantae > Streptophyta > Magnoliopsida > Apiales > Araliaceae > Panax > Panax ginseng. The sequence continues at coordinate 57,101,911 of CM035145.1, forward strand.
TTTAATTGATTTTTATGATCAATTATGAATGATGATGTATTTGATATGTCTCCCATTTATGATATGTATTTTTACAACTTTAAATGGTTGTGATTTGTTAGTAATTGGTCAATATTTTTTTATTTTTACTTTTTATAAATAAATTGAATAAATTGTTTTTTAGGTGATTGGCATTCGAATTTGGATATTTGAATAGTTTGTTTATTCGAATAAAAAATGGGATTGAATATGTTCCGCATTTGGACATATTTTTTAAATACTAAATACGAATATTTATTGACAATTCTCCGAATACCGAATATGGTCTTACAAAAACATGCTTATTGGGATTATCTTAATTTAAGGCAACATTTTAATAGTCGTTGCAAAAAGTTGTATAAAATATGCAACGAAAATAAAAATTGTTGCCAATGAATGTGGTCCATATTAGGCAACGAAATATAGCCACAAAAAAACTTTCGTTGCCCACGATGTGGAGAAATCAAGTGGTTAGAAATTTTGCAACGAATTTCTAACGAATTCTGTTTCTAAATTTTGCAACGACTTATGAATTTCGTTGCAAAAAGTAAAAGCCTGACACAATCTGTAACGAAGGATAACTTTCGTTGCTAAACATACACTTTTAGCAACGACTTATAAAGTCGTTGCCTAAAAAATCGTTGCTAAAGCCCCATTTTTAGCAAAAAAAAAATAATTCGTTGCCCACGATGACGGGAAACCAAGTGGCCAGAAATTTTGCAACGAATTTTTTTCCCGCCAAAGAATTAGCAACGAAATTTTGCAACGACTTATGAGTTTCATTGCAAAAAGTGAAAGCCTGACACAATCTATAACGAAGGACAAATTTCATTGCTAAACATTTACTTTTAGCAACGACTTATAAAGTCGTTGCCCAAAAAATCGTTGCTAAAGGCCCATTTTTTTTGTAGTTAATTATCTAACTCAATATTACTCGCGTAATTAAATTTTTAAACGAAATCGTTACCTGTCGCCACCTCCTGGACAACCCCTGCATCTTGCGCCATCATGTTGAATGTACGGGCCGTTGGTCTTCCTGGCTGTGCAGGTCCTCGAATTGCCAAGGTTCCGCTACCTGGTCCTTTATTGCCACTTTTCTTCTCCGTATTTCTATTCGGACAGTTCTGAACCAGATAATCAGTCGATCCACACGCAAAGCAACCTTGTATCTTCTTTGGATTGGGATAATTGGGTGACATGTGCCCCTCTTGTCCGCAATTGTAACAAACTCCCTTCTTTTTCAAGAAAACTCCAGCATGGTTCTTCCCACAAGTTGAACATGGCTCCCTCCCTTTCCTATTATTTTCTGTCTTATTACCCGACTAGGTTTTCTCGCTTTATTTCCGCTTCTTCAGATTACTACCACCACTGCTTCCTCCATAATTTGCCTTTTTATTCTTTTCCTGATGAAATTGAGATGCAGCTTGGCCCCCTCCTTCAGCAATTAACGCTTTCTCCATCTAAGACGCGAACGTATTGATCTGCAATACTGCTACCTTGTTGAATATCCCAGGCTTCAGTCCATTCTCAAATCTTCTCGCTTTTATCGCCTCTGTGTCCATCTGATGAGGTGAAAATCTTTCCAACTCGTTGAATTTAGCAGCATATTCTGAAACTGACATATTCTCCTGCTTCAGCTCTAAAAATTTGACTTCCATCCTGGATTGCATACTTGGCGAAAAATAGTTTTGAAAGAACAACTCCTTGAATCTTGTCCATGTTACTATAGCTATTCAAGCTATCGCCTGGTTAGTCTCCCACTAGTAATTTGCTTCTACCTTCATCAAGTATGTTGCAAAAGCTGTCTATTGCTCTTCTGCCACACGCGCAATGATGAATGCATTCTCCATTTCTTAAAGTGGATTATGGCGGTCCTACCGATTTAAAGTCTTTGAAATTTGCTAATCTATCAGCTGGCTGTTCTCTCGCCCTTCCTCTAGCAGCTAATGCTCTATTTCTCATAGCTTCGGCTATCATATTTGCAAAATTCTGCATCGAGTCAGCTTGACCTCCTTCATTATTCACCGATTGCTCTTCTCTTTGATTTCGATTCTATCGTCTAAGCGGCATTATCTGATTTAAGTAAAAAAAACTTACATTAATTCTCTTTCTCTACACAAATTCTTAACACAATAAGAATTCAACACATATTTCTCATATATAAACGAATATTTATTCAAATAGTTCATAGCACATTTAGTACTTAACACATATTACTATCCCTTTTTAAATCATATCAGGATTAACAACACAACTTTACACAAAAAGTGCAATTCTCCATTCACACATAGTTATTACTAGTTCGTCAAACTTACCACACTTATGAGTTCAGGAACTTGCCATAATTATATGAGTGTATGAACTTATCCTAGTCAGACCTTTGGCGTCCATTCGCTGAGGGGTTCAAAACATGTCATATAATTATGAGTCATTAACTTAACATAAGTATTAGTTTTAAGAACACACAAATTAATCTTAATCTTATATTCATATAGAAAATAAAGATTTCATTCATACAAACATATTTATATTTACATATGTTCACACATTGTTTTGGATATTACAACACTTAATATCATAACCTACTACAAAAAGATACTAGCACTTATTTCTAAGTTGTCTACCGTCCACTCCCTTCACCAGTTTTCTTCTTGATGGGACACTTGTTGAATCCGTGACTCGTTCTCCCACATGAATAACACTTCCTCATATTCGACTTAGGACTATGTAGGGAAACATGTCCTTCCTGTTTATAGTTGAAGCACACATTCTTCCACATCATGTATTCTCCTGCGTGAGTCTTTCCACACTTGCTACATGTTTGCTTCTTCTTCGGGGTTGACTTTTCAGAATTAGGGTTGTCATTGTCCCTCTTCCTCTTTTTCTTGTCTTTCTGCTGCTTGATTGTTCCTTTAGACGATCCACCACCTTCACTCTTCATCCTTTCCACCTGCGCCTTGAGCTCATTCCGTTCTCCAGTCATTTCGCGTAACCTCGCTCCGTCTTTTACAACTCCTCCAAGGGAAATACTTTACTCTTGAGTTCTGGGACTTCTGCAGATTCGTGATCTTGTTCTCCAACTTTGATCTTATTCCCTTTCTCCATCTTAGCTTGCTCGGACTCTGCCTCCTCATCACCATTAAGATACATCTTAGGATAATCATCATGATCGCTCCCCAGATTAATCATAGGTTCATCTTCTCCCACCTTCTCAACTGATTCACTTTGCGCTGGCACCTCGGCTTCTGGCATTGGTGCAACAGTCGCTAGCATCTCCGCACTCATTTGAACTTCTACAGACATCCTACAATCAGTTTAAACAACTTGATTAGTACTTCACCAGTACAAAATTCTCACACTATGTGTCCACATATCTCATTATTGATGCACTTCTGCGATCCCTCACTTAGAACTCTAAATGAGTTTTCTCTATCTCGCGTATGGTTATAATCCTAGGGTTTTCCCCCCACCCCACTTAAGGTTTATAACCTACAGCTTTGAAACCAACCTATGACGCCCCCAAATCCGGGTTACCTGACCTCGAGTTTGGTGTTCATGATCCACAATATAATAACATCTAACTACCCATTAATATAGAAATAGTAGTACATATCACATTAACATATGTTGTTAATACATTAGTCCCAGGTTCGCTAACCTTAACATTACAAACATGCCCCTTAGATATACAAAAAGGGTTTACAATACAACATAATATTAATAATGTTCATTATACTAATTTATCACTATGCCTTTTCCTTTGTTCTTCTTCACAACACCTTCTGCAACTTCGTCTCTAGCTGAAAAGTATTATGTAGCAAGGGTGAGCAACAAGTTCGCCCCGCAAGTTAAGACATACAGTAAATGTATAGGAATAAATAACAAGTCTTCTCGCATTCTATACAACAATAATCTAAATATGAAAGAGTACAACATTTTCACGGTTTTCTACGATATTCAAATGAATAATCAAGAATTAATTCTACGAAATAACAAAGTGCAATGTTTTCCAGATTTATGCTGAGCGATCCGTTGAATCTTGAACTTCTCTTCTCGGTTATATATTAAAGTTTTACTTTGATATATACGCAGATGTATCAGATAACCATAAAGATTAAATCATACCCCTCTGCAAGTACTTAGAGTCGGCCAACTCCTTGTACCCTATATTATGCATAATACTTAAGTCGCGCGCACTGATCGAATTTAGGACCAATAAAATGTTCCCTTTATATAAAAGGTTATTCTTCTCAGTCTCAGAACCAAAATTTGATTAAACAACGAAATTCAATGATTTCAATATCTAATCACTTCTCTTCTCTTCTCAAACCTATCAAGTTTTCTTTTTTGATCTAGCCGATACAATTGGCATTGATCTATCAATAATAATTAAATTCTCTTCTCTTCTCTTCACGAGCCTATCAAGTTCTAACAAATGTTTGTCTAGCCAGAATAATTAGCTAAGACATTTCTCAACATAATTCGATAATAAACATGAATTATCTGTACTGTCAATATTAGCTTCTATAGATATGAATATCCAACAACATAAATTCTATGAATATATATTTTCCGAATCAGTAATTCATTTGAATTATTAAACATGCACTAACTGCGAATAATCAACAATAAATTCTTGGACGTCATATAATTAACCACTATAATAATTGAATGAATATAACTCAAGGTCGAGTTAGGAAACTTGCCTCTTCCGCTGTTTATAGCAACACAATATACTTATCTACTTTTGAAAGACCTATAACCAATAATATCGGTCTCATAATTAGCACAATATTTCATAACACACAACACTGTAAATCACAGTCAATCTTCTCCTAGACACATTACCACATAGTCACATAAGTGTTTATAACCTATATAAACACTTATCAAGACTAACTATTTTGGTCTGGTTGGACTTCGATCTATTCTTGGTGTTCTGGTCACTCTATCCGACAATTAACACAGTTATTGTCAATTAAATTCGATTTCAAAGCTTCAATATTATATTAGATAAGTCAAATATCATTTATAATATTTTTCTAAGCTTTTAATAAAATTTAAAATTTATTATAATTTATAATAATTTTTCAAACACTTAAATCATTTTTAAATGATTTAATTATCAAATAATCTTATCATCATTAATATTTAAAATATAAACATATTAATGTTATACTTGTCAAAATATAAACATATTAATGTTATAACTTAAAATATTTTAAATCATCAATATTCTACTTAAATGATTTTTAAATTAATTAAAATCATTTTTAAACCATCACCATTAATATTTAAATATTAATGAAATTGTTATCAAAATATTAAAAGTCATTAATTATAACTTCAAATATTTTTGAAAATCATTTTCTCATTTTTAAATCAATAAAACTATTTTTAATTCATTTATTTAATGTAATAATTCAATAAATCTAATATCATTAACACATTAATTAAATAAATTAAATATCATTAATATCCAAATAATTATCAATATTAATGATAAATGTCCCGAATAATTAATAGTTATTTTTCAGAATTTAAAATGATTTTTAAAACCATTTTTGTTATTTTTAGAATTTATTTTCTCTTTTTAATTAATTTCCGGAAAATCAGAAAATAGAAATAAATAAAACCGTCGCTAAAGCCTTTTAGCGACACTTTCTGTCGTCTTAGTTGTTCTTGAGCCTCAAGAACACTGTCAGACCAGTTTCAAGGGTCATGGTTGGACCGTGTGTAATTTCCAATATATACACATTATCAGCAATGTTAAACATTGATCATGTAGTGTTTATGTAACACTACATGAATCAATCACCATCTCGATCATACAACAAATCAATAAAAAGATCTGGGCTAGCAAACATACTGTCAGAGTGTTTCTGGGTTTTCCCAGAAAACCAACAGTTCAACCGATCTCTTTCATGCTCGATTTCCTTTATGCTCAGGTCATGATTTATGTCGTTTAATGGTTCAAAGCTATAATATACATGACAATGAACACTACTATAAAAACAAATCAGTTTAACAACAACAGATGCTCAAGCTATGACTCAGTCAAACATTGTCAGAAATTTTGTTCATCAAATTTCTGGGTTTTTCCTGAAAGGTAAAATCAGTTCGGGTGGACTACTTTGAGCACATGTTACGTTCGATTGGTTGAATTTTTAAGGCATCTAAAGGCATTTTGCTATAGTCCAGACAACAGGCTACACTTTTATTACAACAACAATAACAAACAACATAACACCTGACATAACTCGAGCTTCAAAAATCTTGTTAGACGTTAATCTAAACTTTCTGGGTTACCTAGATTTTACTCGGTCATGGTCGGTCAACCGACTTTGACCGATTATAACTGTAATTCTGGAAATCGAATAGCTTGGATTCCACTTCCAAATCACATACCATATGACAACCTACAAGTATAATGCTTAAAAAAACTCACATCATAAACACATAAAGATCTAAGGCCACTGACATTTGCTTGTCAGAGCACTTTTAGACTCGAGAACAGTTTTTGGAAAACTTTATTTTAAGGCACTTTGATGCTATGGATTCATGATAGATCATCATAGATCTTCATAAAACATCCATTAGCAAGATTCTAAACACTTAAACACAAAAAATTTCTAAGCATACAAGATGAAAATGAAACTTAGGGTTTATACCTTTTATTGAATATGCTTTGATCTTGCCCTACCAATCTGATCTAGATGTTTTAGAGGGCTAAAAAGTGACTAAAATACTTGATAATTTCGGAGGGCTTGATGAGAGAAAGAGTTGGTGAGAGCAATAGAGCAAAATGGCAAAGTAAATGTACTTTCTCTCTCTTATAACTTATATATAAAATGATATGTTGCTAGATCTGAGGTTGGCTGTCATTTAGGGGCTGAATTGCTGAGATATAAAGTCACCAAATCAATATATTAGGTTACCTACAAAGCGCTTGGTATTTTTACAAGTTACCATTTAAAGAAAATGAAAAAGGGCATTTTGGTCTTTTGTATAATAATTTTAATGGCATTCTTAACTTTTGTCCAAACTCTTAGGGTTTAACCCCAAGGTTCTAACCCTAAGGTTTTACAAACTCCAATTCTAGAATTTTCTAATTAGGGTTTAAAAATAGAAAATAAATAATTTCGAAAATGTAATTAGGGTTTTGAATAGAAATTAATATTTTTAAAGTATAATTAGGGTTTCCTAATTATATTAACACATACTAATCACTTTAGGCTTGCTAATTAGTGTTTTTAACGGTACGTTAGGGTTTCTAATCCGGAGATTAGGGTTTTTAATCCCTTATTAGGGTTTACTAATATTGTACCCTACCCGATCAATCATTGATTAAAAAATCTATACAATACAAACATGTACTCATTAATATAATTATTTTAATAATATTTTCTATTGAATCCCTATCTAGAAATTAGGGTTAGGATTTCTAAAGCTGTTAAGCATAATTCTACTCTAATTTCTCAGTCAATACACAACTTGACTAATTCTCGAGACTCGTATCACAGATACACAGTACAATATTAACAGTCAATGTCAATATTAAATAAAAAATAATTTATTCGTAAAAATTTTGATTATTCAAAATCCTGGGATATCACATTCACCCCTCCTTAAATGGATTCCGTCCTCGGTATCACCACTTTCTTATTCTCTACAATCTTTTAAAGTTGTATCATCAATTCATTTTTATCAACACAATATTCATTTGTGTCTTAAATTCTAACATGTGACTTGGATCTATAAAAGAAAACAATTCACATTAATTATCTAACTTAATATTACTCGTATAATTAAATTTCTAAACGAAATCGTTACCTGTCGCCACCTCCTGAACAACCCCTGCATCTTGTGCCATCATGTTGAATGTACGGGTCGTTGGTCTTCATGGCTGTGCAGGTCCTCGAATTGCCAAGGTTCCGCTACCTGGTCCCTTCTTGCCACTTTTCTTCTCCGTATTTCTCTTCGGACAGTTCCAAACCAGATGATCAGTCGAGCCACACGCAAAGCAACCTTGTATCTTCTTCGGATTGGGAAAATTGGGCGACATGTGCCCCTCTTGTCGGCATTTGTAACAAACTCCCTTCTTCTTCAGGAAAACTCCAGTATGGTTCTTCCCACAAGTCGAACATGGATCCCTCCCTTTCCTATTATCTTCTGTCTTATTACCCGACTGGGTATTCTAGCTCCATTTCCTCTTATTCAGATTACTACCACCACTGCTTCCTCCATCGTTTGTCTTCTTCTTCTTTTTCTGATGAAATCGAGATGTAGCTTCGCTCCCTCCTTTAGCAATTAATGCTTTCTCCATCAAAGCCGCGAACTTATTGATCTGCAATACTGCTACCTTGTTGAATATCCCCGGCTTCAGTCCATTCTCAAATCTTCTAGCTTTTCTCACCTCTGTGTCCACCTGATGAGGTGCAAATCTTGCTAACTCGTTGAATTTGGCAGCATATTCCGAAACTGACATATTCTCCTACTTCAGTTCTAAAAATTTGACTTCCATCCTGGATTGCATACTTGGCGAAAAATAGTTCTCAAAGAACAACTCCTTGAATCTTGTCCATGTTACTATAGTTGTTCCAGCTCTCGCCTGATTAGTCTCCCACCAGTAATTTGCTTCTCCCTTCATCAAGTATGTTGCAAAAGCCGTATTTTGCTCTTCTGCCACACGCGCAATGATGAATGCTTTCTCCATTTTTAACCCAAATTTGGGCTTCAATCGGATCCGTAGTTCACTTGAATTCTGGCAGTCCTACCGCTTTAAAGTCTTTGAAATTTGCCAATCTATCAGCTGGCTGTTCTCTTGCCCTTCCTCTTGTAGCTGGTGCTCTATTCCCCATAGCTTTGGCTATCATATTTGCAAAATTCTGCATCGGGTCAACTTGACCTCCTTCATTATTCACCAATTGCTCCTCTTTGATTTCGATTCTGTCGTCTAGGCGGCATTATCTGATTTAAATAAAAAAAATCTAACATTAATTCTCTTTCTCTACACAAATTCTTAACATAATAAGAATTCAACACATATTTCTCATATATAAACGAATATTTATTCAAATAGTTCACAGCAGATTTAGTACTTAACACATATTACTATCCCTTTTTAAATCATATCAGGATTAACAACACAACTTTACAAAAAAATTTCAATTCTCCATTCACACATAGTTATTACCAGTTCGTCAAACTTACCACACTTATGAGCTCAGGAACTTACCATAATTATATGAGTGTATGAACTTATCCTAGTCAGACCTTTGGCGTCCATTTGCTGACGGGTTCAATACATTTCATATAATTATGAGTCATTAACTTACCGTAAGTATGAGTTTTAAGAACACACAAATTAATCTTAATCTTATATTCATATAGAAAATAAAGATTTCATTTATACAAACATATTTATATTTACATATGTTCACACATCGTTTTCGATATTACAACACTTAATATCATAACATACTACCAAAATATACTATCACTTGTTTCTAAGTTGTCTACCATCCACTCCCTTCACCAGTCGTCTTCTTGATGGGATACTTGTTGAATCTGTGACCCGTTCTCCCACATGAATAACACTTCCCCATATTCAGCTTAGGACAATGTAGGGAAATATGTCCTTCCTGTTTATTGTTGAAGCACACGTTCTTCCACATCATGCATTCTCCCGCATGAGTCTTTCCACTCTTGCTACATGCTTGCTTCTTCTTCGGGTTTAACTTTTCAGAATTAGGGTTGTCGTTGTCCCTCTTCTTCTTTTTCTTGTCTTTCTGCTGCTTGATTGTTCCTTCGGACGATCCACCACCTTCTGTGACGCCCCCAAATCCGGGTTCCCTAACCTCGGGTTTTGTGCTCACGATCCATCAAATATATCACATCTAACTACTCATTCCTTAATGAAAAACATCATTCATAATATTCCTTAATACAACTTATAACAATATCCCAGGTTAACTAACCTTGACATAACTTACATACCCTTATATAATCAAAAAGTTTACATAATTAATTACATAATAAAACATAACCATTAAAATTTGACACTAACTACTCCCAAGCCTTGCATTTGCCTTTGTCCCTGTAGAACTTTCTGCTACATCGACATTAGCTGAAATATTTTATTTAAGAAAGGGTGAGCAATGAGTTTGCTCCGCAAGTTAAAATATACAATAAATGATATATATCATGAATAGAAGAGTCTAGCTTCTATAGAACTTCATCAATAATCAAAGATTTCGATGTAGCGGAATAATAATTCAATCTCAATAATAAAACTTTCTCCCATTTCATATTGAATAGCATATCAGAGATGAAATAGTAAAATTCTTTCAAAGATTCAATAATATTCAATTGAATAATAAGAATTAACAATATTGTAACAATATTCAATAAAGTGGTATATACCCAGATTTCATGTTGAGTGATCACAAAAGGATCATGAACTAATAGAGGAATCATTTAGTTATTAAAACTAAATTACCACAAGAATATAAATTAGTTATAAAAACTAAACTATACTCTTCTGCAAGTACCTGGAGCGGCCAACTCCTTTGTACCCTATATTATGCATAATACTCAATAATAGCGCATAGGTCGATTTACGACATTAAAATTTGTTCATCTCAGTCTTACATCACGAGTCTATACCACAACAATATGGTTTGGATTACTTTCAAAGAAATACTATGATTTCAATAATTAATAACAATACTAATCCATCCGAAACCAATGGCATAGATCTTCCAATAACAATTCAGTTCATAATAAATAGAACATTTCATGCCTTAACAAATATTAGTCTTGCCAAAAAAATTAGCTGAGACATGATTTATAAATAGTTCAAATAATAGAACAAGAATCAATTGCACTACATGCGAATTACAACAATCATTACAGATGTGAATAACTATCAATAATTATTCACTACCATGCTTGAAAAATAGTAACTCAAGTTGAGTTAGGAACTTGCCTGATTCGTTGACTACTGCTACGCAATTTAAGTTAACTTCTTTTGTAAGACATATCATTGATAAAATCGATCTCTTAATTAGCATCATATATCTTACTCATAGCAATTTAACATGAAATCACATAACCTATCATTAGTGAGTACACTATACTATCTTAGACTTAACACTTACTCGTTCATTTATAAGTTCGTAATATAACTTGACAAACTATTTATGAACTCAGTAGACTTAATATATCATTTTAGTTTCTATTTTAGCAAGCTAAAACAAAACTGACTTCACTTCCACGACATTTAGGTTTCCTTTTCAAAGAATCTGAAATGTTCATTTCGGAAAATTTGAAATACACTATTCACGAAAATATGAAATCAGCTTATATTTTTTTTAATCTTTTGACCAATCATATATACATATATTCCTTACACAAAAAGTATTTTTCTGGAATTTTCCAACTCCCTCAAGTATTTTTCAAAAATCAATTTCTAGTTAATTCCTTAAGAAATTAGCTACCTTGTACTTAAATCCAGAAATTCTCAACTCTTGGAGGGATCTTAGACATGTTAACGTGAGCTTATAGTTTAAATTTCAAGGACATCGGAGTTGGAGAACTCCGGTTATAGCGATTTTCGTCCGAAAAACCTAAATATTGAAATGGTCATAACTTGCTCAATTTAAGTCAGAATGAGCTCATTTTTGGACAGGAGTTACTTTATGTCATATATTTTCATTTCCCAAAAGACCGAAATTTATTCCATAATTTAGGTTGTCGAAACTGCCCTTTCAATTTCTTTCACAATTTATTTTCAGAACTTTTGGGTTTTACCTACTTTGCTAAAATGAGTCCACACGAAAAATCTATATATCCTTTTTAAGTGATTCAACTTGGATATATTAGAAGACTCATATATCTAACTTTAGAAATTGACCACACTCAAAAATTCACAGTAGAATGAGAGATATGGTCATTTCCATATCATACTTGGTTTTCTCAAAAATCTGTTTTTCAACATTTGGTGTCTTTTGAGAAAATTTATATATTTTCATATAAAATCAACATTGCTCAACATAATATTTAAAATAACTCATATACTCATGGATGTAACATGATCCATGGTTTAATTCACCAAATAATCAACAATCATAAGATCAAACACAACAAAAGCTAAGAAAAATTTTATTTTCTAACTTTTGAAAAACCTAACTCGTATTTCTTAGTTTAGATTCCACTTGATTCATAAAAGAGTTGGATCTAAACATAAAACACTTTTAAACACCAAGATCTAAGGTTTTAAGCCTCAAGATCATAGTTTTACAAAAAATCAAAACTCAAATCATCATAAAGAGAAATTAAACTATAAAAGTAGGGATTTCTTATACCTTCTCTTGATTCCTCTTCTTCTTCTTCTTCTTCTTCTTCCTAATACTTAGATTATGGAACTTGAAAACTTACAAAACTCTCCCTCTCTCTGTTCTTCTCTCTTGTCCAAAATCTATAGGCTTTTTCTCTCTCTCTCTCTTGCTTGCTTTCTTTAGTTAGCTAATGAAATAAAGCAATAAGAACAATTGTTATACTTGATTTGTTTTTTAGCAAAAAGTAAATAGATATAATGTATATATCTATTAATATTAACTAATCTCTTACTCTTTCCCTCTCTCATCATTTAGTTAATGGTTTCTTGCAAGAATGGTCAAAAGTGTTGGTTTCATCCAAAGTTTAACACCTAAGCAAAGTTGTTCACCTACTAAAGTGATGTAATGATTGTATGCCTCTCCCTTTCTCTTTCTCTTAAATGACCAGCCATGTGGCCTTTCTTTTGCCAAACATTTGCTTCCTTTTATGCTTTATATAATGATAATAATGACCCTCCCTAAGTTAATTTTAATTTGGCCAAGTTTGGACTCTCTTTTATTTCTTTTTGGGCTTGCATTTTTTTATTCCTTTGCCTACTAATTAAAATGAACTTGGGCTCCTCCACCAAATAAATTGGGTCATCACTAAACTTGCCATTTATATTAAATATTGGGCTAGCTCAATAATTTAATTATTCTTAAATTAATTAACTACATGTCTCATGCTTAAATAAACAATTGGGCTACAAATAAATTCTCTGGGCCTTAAAATCAAGTTAGTTCTATACTTATTAATTTTTATCCATTCTTCATTATTTAATTAGGGTTCCCTTACACACATTAGTAAGTTAATTTTTTACTCATATATCTTTAATTTCATAACCCAATTAGACTTGTTATTCTTATGTTATAAAATTAATTAATTGAGATGTATAAAATAAATCTCTAAGAATTAGTATATATTTTAAAATACTATCATTCTCATAAATTATAACCCATTAGGTTATTTAATTATCATACCTAATATATGTATTAGGTTACATAACTTTATTCTTCATCTCTTTACAAAATAAATGTACACACATTATATAATACATATTTACTCAATCACGTATATAATTCACATATGTCCTAACATATTTCCCCTAGTTTATTAACTTATTATCCCAAATTGACTTAATAAGTTATAAACACATACATACTCATATCAATAATCAATTACTTAAGGATTGTAAATCCTTTTAATTTAGTAATCAAGGCTAACATTCAAGCTATGTTAATTTTTTACATAACATTCATTACTCTTCCTTGATTAAGTATAATTTTTAGTTAATAAATTAACTATCTAGCTTAATTATCATATACACTTATATGATTCAAGTACTTTATTTTTTTTTTCTTTCAAAATAAATTATTCCAAAAATTTTGAATTATGTGAAATTCTGGGTTCTCACATTCTCCTCTGCAAGTACTTAGAGCAGGCCAACTCCTTGTACCCTATATTATGCATAATACTTAAGTCGTGCGCAATGATCGAATTTATGACCAATAAAATGTTCCCTTTATATAAAAGGTTATTCTTCTCAGTCTTAGAATCAAAATTTGATTTAACAACAAAATTCAATGATTTCAATATCTAATCACTTCTCTTCTCTTCTCTTCTCTTCTCAAACCTATCAAGTTTTCTTTTTCGATTTAGCCGATACAACTGGCATTGATCTATCAATAATAATTAAATTCTCGTCTCTTCTCGAACCTATCAAGTTCTAACAAATATTCGTCTAGCCAGAACAATTAGTTAAGACATTTCTCAACACAATTCGATAATAAACAGGAATTATCTATACTGTCAATATTAGCTTCTACAGATATGAATATCCAACAACAGAATTCTACGAATATATATTTTTCGAATCAGTAATTCAATTTAAATTATTAAACATGCACTAACTGCGAATAATCAACAATAAATTCTTGGACGTGATATAATTAACAATAATTAACCACTATAATAATTAAATGAATATAACTCAAGATCGAGTTAGGAAACTCGCCTCTTCCGCTGTTTACAGCAACACAATATACTTATCTGCTTTTGAAAGACCTATAACCAATAATATCGGTATCAGAATTAGCACAATATTTCATAACACACAACACTATAAATCACAGTCAATCTTCTCCTAGACACATTACCACATAGTCATATAAGTGTTTATAACCTATATAAACACTTATCAAGTCTAATTATTTCGGTCTGGTTGGACTTCGGTCCATTCTCGGTGTTCTGGTCACTCTATCCGACAATTAACACAGTTATTGTCAATTAAATTCAGTTTCAAAGCTTCAATATTATATTAGATATGTCAAATATTATTTATAATATTTTTCGGAAGCTTTTAATATTATTTAAACAATTTTTATAATTTATAATAATTTTTCAAACACTTAAATCATTTTTAAATGATTTAATTATCAAATAATCTTATCATCATTAATATTTAATAATATAAAAATATTAATGTTATACTTATCAAAATATTAAAGTTATTGTTAATAACTTAAAATATTTTAAATCATCAATATTCTACTTAAATGATTTTTAAATTAATTAAAATTATTTTTAAACCATCACCATTAATATTTAAATATTAATGAAATTATTATCAAAATATTAAAAGTCATTAATTATAACTTAAAATATTTTTAAATCATTTTTCTCATTTTTAAATAATTTTAAATCAATAAAACCATTTTTAATTCATTTATTTAATGTAATAATTAAATAAATCTAATATCATTAATATTAATTTATTAATGAGAATTCTCCAAAAATATTAAAAGTTTTCATAATATTAAATCATTTTTCTCTAATTTATTTAACACACTAATTAAAAAAATTAAATATAATTAATATTTAAATAGTTATAAATATTAATGAAAAATGTCCCAAATAATTAAAAGTTATTTTTCAGAATTTAAAATGATTTTTAAAACCATTTTTGTTATTTTTAGAATTTATTTTCTATTTTTAATTTATTTCTGAAATTAGAAAATAGAAATAAATAAAACCGTCGCTAAAACCCTTTAGCGACACTTTCTGTCGTTTTAGGTGTTCTTGAGCCTCAAGAACACTGTCAGACCAGTTTCAAGGGTCATGGTTTGACCGTGTGTAATTTCCAATATATACACGTTCTGAGCAATGTTAAACATTGATCATGTAGTGTTTTTGTAACACTGCATGAATCAATCATCATCTCGACCATATAACAAATCAATAAAAAGATCTGGGCTAGCAAACATGCTGTCAGAGTGTTTCTGGGTTTTCTCAGAAACCCAACAGTTCAACCGATCTCTTTCATGCTCGATTTCCTTTATGCTCAGGTCATGATTTATGTCGTTTAATGGTTCAAATCTATAGTATACATGACAATGAACACTACTATAACAACAAATCAGTTTAACAACAACAGATTCTCAAGCTATGACTCAATCAAACATTGTCAGAAATTTTGTTCATCAAATTTTTGGGTTTTTCCAGAAAGATAAAATCAGTTCGGGTGGACTACTTTGACCACATGTTACGTTCGATTGGTTGAATTTTTAAGGCATCTAAAGGAATTTAGCTATAGTCCAGACAACAGGCTACACTTTTATTACAACAACAATAACAAACAACATAACACCTGACATAACTCGAGCTTCAAAAATCTTGTCAGACGTTAATCTAAACTTTCTGGGTTACCTAGATTTTACTCGGTCATGGTCGGTCAATCGACTTTGGCCGATTATAACTGTAATTCTGGAAATCGAATAGCTTGGATTCCACTTCCAGATCACATACCATATGACAAGCTACAAGTATAATGCTTAAAACAACTCACAACATAAACACATAAAGATCTAAGGCCACTGACATTTGCTTGTTAGAGCACTTTTAGACTCAACAACAATTTTTGAAAAACTTTATTTTAAGGCACTTTGATGCTATGGATTCATGATAGATCATCATAGATCTTCATAAAACATCCATTAGCAAGATTCTAAACACTTAAACACAAAAAATTCTAAGCATACAAGATGAAAATGAAACTTAGGGTTTATACCTTTTCTTGAATATGCTTTGATCTTGCCCTACCAATCTGATCTAGATGTTTTTGAGGGCTAAAAAGTGACTGAAATACTTGATAATTTTGGAGGGATTTATGAGAGAAAGAGTTGGTAAGAGCAAGAGAGCAAAATGGCAAAGTAAATGAACTTTCTCTCTCTTATAACTTATATATAAAATGATATGTTGCTAGATCTGAGGTTGGCTGTCATTTAGGGGCTAAGTTACTGAGATATAAAGTCACTAAATCAATATATTAGGTT
Organism: Panax ginseng; assembly: GCA_020205605.1. Classification (NCBI taxonomy): domain Eukaryota; kingdom Viridiplantae; phylum Streptophyta; class Magnoliopsida; order Apiales; family Araliaceae; genus Panax; species Panax ginseng. The sequence continues at coordinate 57,118,641 of CM035145.1, forward strand.
ACCTACAAAGCGCTTGGTATTTTTACAAGTTACCATTTAAAGAAAATGAAAAAGGGCATTTTGCTCTTTTGTATAATAATTTTAATGGCATTCTTGACTTTTGTCCAAACCCTTAAGATTTAACCCTTAGGGTTTAACCCTAAGGTTCTAACCCTAAAGTTCTAACCCTTAGGTTTTACAAACTCCAATTCTAAAATTTTCTAATTAAGGTTTAAAAATAGATAATTAAGAATTTCGAAAATGTAATTACGGTTTTAAATAGAAATTAATATTTCTAAAGTATAATTAGGGTTTCCTAATTATATTAACACATACTAATTATAGACACTCGAAATTTTTTGCACACATGTCACTAATATTGCAGGAGAACAGATTCGTCTTTCAAGAGGGAACCCTGAAAGAATATTCATATCCATTCCGGATACTATCGAAAGTTCAGCATCAACCCTAGAACACACACTGGGAGTAACAATTCCAACCTCAGAGATAACCCCGAGGCTTGCAGATCCAACACCGGAACACACACACCGGAGAAGACCGATTAATCTCGGAGATAACCCCGAGGTATCCAGTCTCAGTCCCAATCATGGGAATAACTACCAACCTTGGTGATCAACCCAAGGAATGCAGTTCCGGAGATAACCCCGAAAATGCTTGTTTCAAATGCAACCAGCTTCAATCTTGGTGCTCACAACGAGACACCCAATACCAACCCGGAGATAACACCGGGAGGACATGCACACCTCAGAGTTGACACTGAGGACCTTCAACACTTACAGCAGTCCAATCTCAACAATAACCCTGAGCAACGTCTGCTTTATTAGCCCAAACTGGCAATAACTCTGGTGAGGGGGCAAGGCATCATCTCGCCACTCTAAAGCCACATCATGTCATCTCAACATTTCATACACACATTTCTACACCACGATGTCCCACAAGAATCAAGGAAAACGAATCCCGAGTGACTATTGTGGGGTAACGGATAGAATTTGCAGCTTGAAGACTGGAGGGCATCGTCCCATCTTCAATGGCTTCTTACAAACTCTATTCCCATGCCATTGTACAACTCTCGACAACGGCGGTCCGAAATAGGTCCTATATACCTCAATCGGATGCCCGGATTGCAATTCTGAAAGTTCGAGCGGACATTGCAGTGCCTACGTGCACGCATTTACGAGACAGCCGGACCCAAGAACCCTGGGGAAACTCAGGGCAAACCAGCAGTACACTGTGGCTCCCCCTCTATAAATAGAGGGCTTGGGGTGGCTATTTTAAGAAGAGAAAGAGCGAGGAAGCCCTGTCAAATTTGCTTCGTACTTGCAATATACTGAGTGCTTTCCCATTTTAAACACTTGTGAGCTCATATATAGCTACTTTTTATGCATGGGAATGAGTTTCTTCCACTTTAAAGATATAGAAGCCTTCTTTGGCAGCTCACTGTAAGCCTTCTCACACACTTTAAAGCATTTATCTTCATCTTTGCACACACCCTTCTCCACGTTGAGAGTCGTGTTGCGTGTGTTTGCCCAGACTTTAGTCCGTGGTTTTATTTCAGTTTGTATATACATATATTATATATATATATATATATTTATATATATAGACTAACATTATCGAGTTATGCCTCGATTGAGCTTAGACTTCGGTTTGGAGAGTTTATTTGCTTATATATATATATATATATATATATATATATATATATATATATATATATATGAACAAAGTTTATATATACGATTCGACACATAGTTCATATATATATATATATATATATATATATATTAAAGCAAATGTGTCAAACTTTGTTCGTTGAGCCTAGACTTGATGCAGAGCATTTCTTGCTTTATATATATATATATATATATATATATATATATATATATATATATATATATATATATAAGCAAACGCATAGGATGCGTTCTTGTGTGTCGAACTCGCTCAATGAGCACGGATTTTACATCAGAATATTTACTATTATATATATATATATATATATATATATATATATATATATATATATTTTCGTCCCACATGGAGTTTACTTCATGGTGGTTGATCGCTTTTAGAGCTTTCTTTACGTTTCATCCTGCCTGGAGTTCACTTCGTGGCAGTTGATTGCTTTGTACAGCTTTATTTACATTTTGCCCCGCCTGGAGTTCCCTCCATGGTGGTTGATAGCTTTACAGCTTTATCTACGTTTTGTCCCACCTGGAGTTTTCTCAGTGGTGGTTGATAGCTTTTTATAGCTTTATTTACATTTCTGATCCCCCATTGAGGTGCTTCGTGGTTGGTGATCATGTCTGTGTGTATATATATATATATATATATATATATTTACAGCTTTTATATATAAACCTGCTTACTGCTTTCATACAAATTGTGGTATCATGTGCGCCTAGGAATCATGTGATCACAGATCCAACCTATTGGATCTAGATTCGGTTCCCGTGATGGACATTTTTAGCTGTAAGCAGCTTGTAATTTATTCTGCGGTGTTTAATTTTCCTCAGATGGTTTTCATACCCACGAGGAAGTCGACATTATTTTGTTATAGATGTTTCGTATCTCGAAAATAAAATCAATCAAGCCGGACACTTAATAAAATGTAAGTGTAAAAGGTCTCAATTACTATTGAGCACAAGGGTTTAAAAAACCTCTTTTATAAAACATCACTTCCATATCTTGCTAAAAACTAAATTTTTACATAAATTCAAACCCTGTGTATATAGGTGCGAACGAGGTCTCGCACTGCTTCCAAATAACAGCACATTGACCCACACACACACACACATTCAGATAATAGTTTCTTGCAAAGAGGCGATCACCGTGGTAACACGGATGTCGGGGGATGCCTAACACCTTCCCCCCGCATAATCAAGTCCCCGGACCCTAATGAATCTCGGTTTCACCGACCCGTTTAGCAGTGTCATATCACTGGGTTAATGTGCAAACCTTTTCTCGGTTGTGTTGGTACAACCATTTAAAAAACCAACTGGCGACTCTTAACAGTCCATCGTCGACATTATACATGTCGGACCTTTTTCACTTGTTTTTTCAAACAAATCTCACCTAAAATGAGAACACCAAAGAACATGTAACGGAAAGGGACAAGTAAAAATCCCGATGTCGACAGGTGGCGACTCTACTGGGGACACCAGTAAGAGGACTTAAGCCGCTATTACAATCTTTTCAAAACTGTTATCTACTTGTATGTGGATGCGTCATTTACATTTATGATGAATGTGTACGAATGCATTTACTTATTGCACTTAGTGCCTCGCACCATATCTGCTTGTGATATTAGTGCTTCGCACATGTCATCATTTCCATACGGTGAGACACGATGTGTGTGAATGTATGTTGTGTGGTCCCTCCACCAGGAGGCTATCCCGTCGATGTTTGATTACTGGACTCGTAGGAAGAGTAATTCTCGCGAGGCTCAGGAAAGGCACCACCCAAATTCGCTCCAGTTGAAAGACCGGATTAATTTCCCGTTGAGTTAATTGCGATGATTTGGGAACCTTCATGCCAAAAAGTCGAGAGAGTAACCGAAGATAGGTCAGCCTCTGATAAACCCAAAACGGAGGAAAGTCTCTTCATGCTTTCTCATTTCAATTACTTGTAAACACAATTACTTGTAATTTCATTCCATATCTATCTCCATGTAATGAGAAATATGAAGAAATGTGTACACATACATAAATTGACATGCTACAAACAGCTGACATCCATTTGCAGGATAAAATTCCTAAAATGGACACATCACATAGCATGTTATTATACACACATTCCCTAAAGACTAAACTATGCAAGTCTTTCGCAGGGAACCAATCGGACCTACTACTCGGTCAAAATCCAAAAAGGTTGCAGGCCTACAGTCAATCATGTCGTCATCTGACCAGACTGACCTTAATCCAGTTTCTCGCAAAGAATTCAACGGATTAAGCAAACAAATTACAGATTTGGCTGTTCTTCTCAAAGAACTACACCAGTTTACTCAGGGTCCAAAGATACCCGTAAATGATGAATCCTCTACACAAAGGGGAGCCTAGGTCATCAAAAAGTCAAAAAGAAAGTCCTCCAAATGGAAGAGACCCTTCGTGCTATCAAAGGAATTAGAACACATGGGAGTGTTTCATATGCTGACCTTTGCATTTTCCCTGGTGTTCATTATCCAGAAAAAATTAAAACTCCTGACTTCGAAAAATATGACGGGTTAGGAGATCCGTACACACATTTGAAGGTGTTTATCGGAGAACTTGGATCTTATGCAGAGGACGAAAAGCTCAGAATGCAGTTGTTCTAGAAGAGTCTAACTGGAGAAGCCTGTTTGTGGTACACAAGATTAGACAACTTAAAAATCCATAGTTGGGAAGCACTCAATAAAGCTTTCAGTCTCAGATGGCTCCTGATCGGTATCAAATTACCAAGATCAAGAAACAGTCTAACGAGTCTTTCAGAGAGTATGCTCAAAGGTGGAGACGTCTAGCTGCCCAAGTTATTCCTGCCATGATAGAATCAGAGATGGTCATGACTTTTATAGACATATAAGAAGCTCTTTTCTATGAAAGAGTTTTAGCCGGCATTGGCAAACCATTTTCTGAAATGGTCAAACATGGGGAGATGGCTGAGATGGGATTGAAGTCCAGAAAAATTCAAGACCTAGCTGTCCTTAAAGTTGTTGCTGATCACATCCAATCTGAAAATTATGGAAACAACCCCCGGAGGGTCCATAAAAAGAAAGAGGAAGATGTTTCCCTGATACTACAGGGTCAAAAAGGCAATCAAAACATGCCTATTCAAAGGAGAAACTACACTCCCTTTCAAGCACATTCTTCGAACCCTCCAATACCAAAAGGTGGAGAAGTCAAACGCCCTCGAGTGTTCACACCCTTAGGGGATACCCTCGAGAATATTCTCACTCTTCTAACAACACAGAAGAAAATTACGCATCTTCTTCCACCAGCCAGCCCTAATGGACGGGGTTTCAATGCTGCTCGGAAATGTGATTATCATGCCGGGGCACCTGAACATGATACCCAGGATTGTTGGGCCTTGAAACAAAAGGTCTAATACCTGATAGACAACGGTGAGATCATGGTCACCAAACCAGATCAGCCTCACGTTCAAGACAACCCTCTTCCTCAACACAAAGAAGAAGAGGTCAACATAATCAATTGGAGCAATGGACAGAGTTCCAATTTCAACTGTGAATCCTCCCAGATCCTCAAAGACGGTGTTGACAAATGGGATTATGCCAAGTTCCAATTCATAATAGAACGAAAGATGAAAGCTCTATGTAAGCAAATTGAGCAATTGGTAGAACCGGTTACTTATCAGCATCAAGTGACACGCCAGTAAATCAGCCAGGAGTATGCCAGTCTCCTGCCTCTTGTCATGAATATTCCCTCGTCACTTTCAGAAAATGAAATATTGGAAGACAAAGTGATAAAGAGAGTAAATGCCAAAGCCCGTTGAGATTTTGCCAACAAAAGGGAATTCACATATCTGGGCCAACCTAAAGAGGAAATCCTTCAGATGCTAATCAATGAAGGAAGGATCACTTCCCTTCTACCTCCAATAAATCCCCATTCAGGACGGTACAATTCTGATGGAGTATGTCAATATCACTCCCATTCTCGCGGTCACAACACAGAGGAATGCTGAGCACTCTGCCACCTCATCCAAAATCTAATTGACAGTGGTGTCCTGCATTTAGCAGACGATGATATTGTGTTACGTGCAAGTGAGAATACATGTCCTACTAAGTGGAAGAGTTTGGTAGCAGTCATATCCACTGAAACTAATAGGGCTAACCAATAACTCACAATACCAATAATTCAACTCAGGGGAAGCAACAATCCTTTGAAAGTGGCTGCTCCCGAGCCAATTAACTTGCCATGCAGAGCACAATATCCTATTGTTAGCTTACATAAAGTGCCGTGGATTTATGGAGAAGGAGAAGGTGAAGGATCCACCTCACATACAACTGCTACAGTGTCGAAGAAAAATCCACTGTATCTTCCCCAACGGGTGATGAAGTCTACCATCAAATCAAAGGGGAAAATACCCATGGAGAAGATTGAGAAATTCCTCCGCACTATGGATCATAATGAAGCCAAGGTGGTTTTAAGCTTAGGAGAAGCTCCACAACAAATATTAATTTTGGACTTGGTCCTAACTTTCGAGGATCACCGGAAGATCTTACTGAAGGTTTTGGAAGACGCCTGCTTACCAACATCAGTTGATACGGAAAAATTTCAACACTTGGTTGATCACATTTTCAACAACAATGTGATATCCTTCACTGATGATGACATACCCCCCGAAGGGACCGGTCATTGCAAGCCGTTGCACATTACGGTCTTGTCCTCCGGATACATGCTAGCTGGAGTCTTGATAGATGGAGGTTCATCTTTAAATATTTGTCCATACGCTACCTTGGTGAAGATGAATATCAATCTCAACCGATTCCGGAGTAGCCATATTGTCATCAAACCTTTTGATGGAGCCCGCCGAAATTCGGTCGGAGTAATTGAACTGCTAATCAAAATTGGTCCCCATACATTCTGCGTATCTTTCCACGTACTCAAGATAGATCCGGGATATAACCTTCTCTTGGGACGACCTTGGATTCATATGGCAGGGGCAGTCCCCTCCACCCTTCATTAACAACTGAAATACATTATCAATAATAGCCTAGTCACGGTCAACGCTGAACCAGAGTGTCCTCCACACGGGGACATGCCATTCATCAATGCCAATGCAGATGTTGAATCGGTCAGTTTTTATGCCTTGGAAGTAAGCAATACCCAATACCATGCTATTGGAACATAATTTTCCGAACCCAAGATTTCTGCCGAGGTAATGTCGGCTACTCAAGAAATGATGTCATTGGGTCATTAGCCGGGACAAGGGCTGGGTAAAGAACGCCAGGGTATCAAGTACCCAATTCAATTAACCAAGCAAACTGGAACAGCTGGACTAGGTTATTCTGCCAGTTCTAGTCATAGGAATCCTTATCAGCATCAGCAGATTCCTTCAGCTTCAAGCACGCGACGTTTATCTTCGCCTTCAAACTCTGAGTCCGCACAACCTCCTGTAAAGGTGCTAGCCAGTATCATGGCTATGTTATTTCCCAAGCCGGTACCGGTGAAGGAGAAGGAAGTCTTCGTTCCAAATCCCGCGGTGGAAGAAGAGGAACGAAGAATCAAGCAAGATGTCGTCAGAATGATGTCAGGCATACGCATCATCATTCATGTTGAACATTCAAACAGATACATCCCAGACATAATGTCCATCATTCGGGAAAAGGAGGAAGATAAAAACCCCTCCATCACTGTAGTCCACCCGGACTTTGCCCTTGCCAATTGGAGCAGCACTCCTTGCATTGGTCGACAAGGGTAAAACGGGCAGAAACTCTTTCTGCCCTGTAGATATCATAACTTCTTACTTTTCTGTACAGTATTAGCAATTTATTTTGCTAGTATATGCTAACACTGTGTATGATCAAAACGTTTCATATATACTAAGTGAAAGTATATTTTTTTTCAGGACCCTGAATTTAGATGTGCATGTACTTGCTGATATGATGCCTCTTCTCCACAAGGATTGTACCTTTGATGTAGATATGAATTCAGCCTTGATGGAAGTACATGAGGACATTGAGGTGCCTCCAGAAATTCAAGAATGGGTCAAAGACAAACCTAAACCCAACCTTGACCAAACCACTTCCTTTAATCTCGAAACCTTAGAAAGCCCTAAGTTAATCCAGATTGGTTCAGACCTTACCCGAAACCAGCGGAATGACATGGTTACGCTACTAACCCAATTCCAGGATGTGTTTGCATGGTCTCACGAAGACATGGTGGATATCCAATATTGTTTTCGTACCTAAACACGGAGGGAAGGTGCGAGTCTGCGTGGATTACCAAGACTTGAACAAAGCTTGCCTTAAAGATAGCTTTCCCGTGGAATTTATCCACATTCTTATTGACAATACTGCGCAATACTGCATGCACTCCTTTGCTGATTGCTTTGCGGGGTACCATCAAATCATGGTTGCTCAGGAAGATCGTGAGAAAACTGCTTTCATCATGCCTTGGGGAAAATTTTGCTATAGACAGTAGTCATTCGGCCTCATCAATGCCGGAACCACCTATCAGTGAGCTATGATGGCTCTCTTCCATGATTTAATGCACAAAGAGATAGAGATCAACGTGGATGACATCATTGTCAAGTCCCGAAGGGAAGAAGACCACTTAGACCATCTCAGAAAATTGTTCAACAGGTTGCGTAAGTACAATTTGAAGTTGAATCCAGCCAAGTGCGCCTTTGGCGTTAAATTAGGCAAGTTGCTAGGATTTCTAGTCGACCACAAAGGATTGAGATGGATCCTACCAAAATCCAAAAGCCATCACGTAAATGCCCATTCCTCGGATGAGAGAAGGAAAATACGGATTTTTGGGAAGAATCAACTTCATTAGCAGGTTTATCTCTCAACTCACAGCAACCTGTGAGCCAATCTTCAAACTATTAAGGAAGAACTCCTCCATAAAATGGAATGATGAGTGCCAAAATGCCTTCCTCACAATTAAAGAACAGCTAGTCAAAGCTCCTATTTTGGTACCACCCAGGGATGATGTTCCCCTGTTCATGTACCTGTCCATAAGTGACAATGCCATGGGCTACATGCTGGGACAGAAAGACGATATAGGCCAAGAACGAGCTATCTATTACCTCAGCAAAAGATTCAGCAGCAGGGAACACAAATACACTCTGATCGAAATGACGTGTTGTGCTTTAACATGGGCTTCCATGAGGTTATAACATTACCTACATGGTCACACAACCCATCTCATATCCCGCGTGGATCCTCTCAAGTACGTGTTCAATAAACCCATGTTAAATTGTCGGTTGTCCAGATGGCAGTTGATCCTACAACAATTTGACATTGTATATGTGACTCAAAAGTCCATCAAAGGTCAAGGAATCGCGGATCAACTGGCTGCTGCACCTTTAGGGGATTTCAAACCCTTGGAGACATACTTCCCCGATGAAGGAGTAATGACAGTTCAGCAACACCATCAGTATGATACACGCCAAGCATGGAAGATGTATTTTGATGGAGCTGTTAATATGGAAGGTTCTGGAGCTGGAGCGAGCTTCTAGTATCTCGCACGGGGAAGCGATATCCGTTCTTTGTCAAATTGCAGTTTGTCAGCACCAACAACACAACTGAGTTTGAAGGTTGTCTCATGGGGCTAAAATTTGCTCGTTCAATGGGCATCAGGCGGATCAACTTTGGCCTCCTTGATTCGCATATCAAACAAAGGACACTTTCCAAGCGTCACAATTTCCCTGCACAAGGCCCCAGCCTATGGGAATTACGTTGGAGAAGTATCGGATGAGCTACCTCCCATTCAGCATTCTTGGTATCAACATATCAAGGAATACATATAAGATGGATCTACACCCGCTGAGGCGAGCTCGACTGAGAAAAGGCGGATCCAACGACTTGCTATAAAATTTTACCTGAGTGGAGATGCGCTCTACAAAAGAGATGCAGGACTAGGTCTGCTCAGATGTTTAGACAAAGATCAAGCCCAAAGGCTTATGGATGAAATCCATAGTGGAGTCTGTGGCCCCCACATGAGTGCCCCCCTCCTTGTCAAGAAAGTCCTCAGGACATGACATTATTGGCTATCTCTCAAAGTTGACTACAATGACCACGTCAGGAGATGCTATTAGTGCCAGATTCATGGGAATGCTATACACGCCCCTCCATGAGAACTCCACAATATGAGTTCGCCTTGGCCCTTCTCAATGTGGGGAATGGACGTTATCGGGACCATTGAGCCTAAAGCCAGCAATGGACATCGATTTATCTTCACCATGATCGACTACTTCACCAAATGGGTAGAAGCAGCCTCCTTCCTCAGGGTTACCAAAGAAGTCATCATTGCTTTCATCAGAAATAATGTCATTTGTCGATATAGACAACCAGAGGTGATTGTGCCAGACAATGCTAAGAACCTCAACAACAAAATGATGGAGGAATTATGCAGTAAATTCCACATCAAACATCTCAACTCTGTCATCTATCATCCGAAGATGAATGGTGATGTTGAAGAGGCTAATAAAAACATCAAGAAGATCATGCAAAAGATGTCCGCCAATCACAAAGAATGGCCTGACTTATTGCCTCTTACTCTGTTAGCCTACAAAACATCAATACGCACTTCCACTAGGGCAACCCCATACACATTAACCTATGGGATAGAAGCAGTGCTCCCCATAGAAGTTGAAATGGAATCCCTCAGAGTGTTGATAGATGCTCAGCTGGATGAAGACCAATGGGTACAAGACAGATATCACCAATTGTCTCTAATAGGCGAAAGAAATCACGCGACTATCTTCCATGGTCGATTATATCAACAAAGGATTGCGGATCCTACAACAAAAAAAGTCCCGGCCATTGACGACTTAAATAACATGACTTGGTTTTGAAGAAGATCATTGACAACCAAGATCAATCTAAGGGAAAATTCACTCCTAACTGGGAAGGCCCATTTGTTGTCAAGGAAGTATTGACATGAGGCGCTCTCAGATTACAAGAAATGGATGGTGATGAATTTCCACAACTCATCAACTCAAACGCCGTGAAACGGTACTATGTCTGAAGTAAACACCCTGGTGTTGGATCATCAGATCACCATTCATTCCGATTCTTTAACCCTTTACCACATACAACTCTTCCACACTCTGCCCCTCAGGGAAATAAACTTTTCAAAGCCAGTAGCCTGGCTTCTCTGCGTTCCTACAACTTAGGTCATCCCCCCACAGATTGAACCTCTCACGTTTGCAGTTTGGCTACCCATACATGGGATCAAACTTCTCATACCTGCAGTTTATCCTATCCTAGGATTAAACTTTCTCCTCCCTGCAATTTGACCTGCACATGGGATTACGCTTTTCACCTCGCCATGAGGGGCGAACTACGTCGACCTGATCTCCCTTCAATAGGAGTACATAGGCAACCATGTTACATGGCCCAGTCGCAATAAAAAAAACAACAAAAACATTTCTACCCTCTTCTCCTTACAAAAACAAAAACAAATTCCTACACCGTTTCTGCCACATACAGCGTTGAACCTCTTACACCAGGTTCGAACTACGCAGACCTAATCTCCTCTTCAATATGAGTATGTAGGCAGCCATTCATGGTGCGGTCTAACCCCTACCAAAACACAAACCCTTGTCAATTGGTACTGGGATCATCTGTCAATCCACTACATTTCATTGGCTTCAGACCAAAAGGGATGGAATTACCTGAACTCCTCCCAAATAGGAGATTCAGCGACCATCTAAGCTGCGGTCATACCTTGAAGGGCAACACCAATCCATAAGAGATGGAATTAACTAGGCTTTTCCTGGATAGAAGTACTGGCAACCATCTGTGGTGCGGTCAATCTCAGAGAGGAAAGCCAAACTCCTCTCCACATTTCCATGCAGAAATTAGTCCTAAGACACCAAAGATGGTAGGGATACATACATATCAATGATCCATTCTGAACTATCCAGAGACATCTCAATGTCCATCCCTCAAGGAGGAATTCAGAATACGTCAAGATCACAAGCCCTGAAGTAGCAGGCAAAATATCAAGCAAGTACCAAAGCATATCTAAAAAGGAAGTCATCAGAAATATATTTCCCTTCCATATATATAATGATGTTTGATATATACAATGTAAACTGTACATGACAAAATGGCTAAGCTAGTTTGTGCAGGAAAATACAAGCTCATCTACAAGTCAGGGTATATGCGAGCTAACAAGCCCAACATGGCATCCCTCTCAAAAGAAGGAGGCGAAGCTGTGGTCTCCTGTATGAGAATATCCACATGACCCAACAGATCTGCAGCCATCTGCATGGTGACCATATGCTCATCGATATAAGTGCTCATCTCCGCAATCATGCTAGTGATAAGGGACCTCACTACAGTACTATCTGAGACGGCTACATCCCGGGTAGATATGGCACTATCCCGCTCTACTATCATTGCATCTATGGCTGATATAGCCTCATCCCGCTCAACAATAGCGGCATCTCTGCGAGATAATGCCTCATCTCTCTCTAATAGAGTTGTGTCTCTCCCATCAAGGGTAGTCAACATCAAGGCTCTAGCCGGGTCTCTCTCGAAGGTCATCAGATGGAGACTCTGCTCAAAGTACTGTGCCGATTGTTGTGTCACGACAGTGCTGGTACTGGGAGAACCTAAAGGAAATGCTGGCAACCCATCAGTTGTCTCCTCCTCGATGTAGGAATAAATATCCTTCATAGGCTCTACATCGTCTGAATCACTACTCGGTAATGTGGATACTACCGTAGTCGGTGCAATATCTGTCTCCATCCATTCAGAATACTCTGCAGAACAACCCGGATGTCTCACAGAAAAAGCAGCCATCTCACGCTGATCCCAACAAGCATACACATGGGATTGGTCCTCTACTGAAAGATAGCGAGAAGCTGAGCGCTGACCCAACACCCCCTCGAAAGGATAAAAGTCCTGAAACTGGTCAAACTACGACATCACGGCCAGTGGGTGGTAGGTAGTCATGCCTCTCAAGCCAGACAGAGGGAGATAGTCCATGCCCAAAGAATTAGTAATAAAGCTGTAAGGTGAGCTAAGCCCCAAGCACGACAATATGCTAAACGGATCCCTGATATCCGCCAAGAACATCAACCAAGACATGGCATCTGTACACTCCGATGGCTGAAAGGAGTATGACATGGCTATATCACGGGTGAAACAATACCCATGTCATCTAAAGGTGCCAATCGGTCTCAAGTGTGACATAAACCACACGTATAGCATGACCGAGCTGCCCGTGAACACTCTTGTCGGATAAGTGCAACAGTATGTGGCTGACCTCAGAGTCTCTGCTATAATCATCGGTATAATGGTACGACCATCCCTGGGAGCTCTCACTGCTATAATGACTCCAATGTCTATCTCATCCATGTACCGTGGCATATAGACATACGACAGTATGCACAACAGCAGTACATCAACCTTGGCTAGACGCCAATGATCCTCCGGTGCGGTGAAATCGTCATAATGTCGTGTATAACTACCCTCAGAGCCAAATCTGTCAAACAAAAAATGCTGGGATATAACGTGGCTCGATGTAAGCTCATCTTGTACCACCCTACGCCTCAATCCAGTGAGGGTCATGAACTGTCGACTCATGTCCTCTAAGGCCATATGCACGCAAGGTCTGTCCAGCGGTAGCATCGTCAACCGTGCATACTCCTCCAAAGTGGGAGTCAACTCCTGGGTCCCAAATCGGAAAACCTGCCTCTCCGATACCCAATGCTATATCATGCCATCCACAAATCCTGTGGGTACCTGAAACATTAACAGGGTCATAGTATGCTGTAACAAATGATCTACGGTAACCCTGTCTGATGGTGACATGCTATCATACCACGATCGCATACCAGATGCCACCAATGATGTTGGGGTATGATCAATACGGCTAACTATCGAAGAAGACATTTGTATGGGCCGTGTCATAAGACCATCCAGGGGTCAATGCTGAATATCTCTAGACATACATACATATGCATAACATGATACATGCATTGCAGATAATAGATGGCAATATGATATAAGGAATGAAAAAACTGTGCATACATTCCTAAGTATATCAACATCTAATACATCATCTCTATACAGCTACAAATACAGGAAAATGGGGCACAAATGCCCTACTACTAATAGAGGCCTATCAAAAGATATAACGAGAATGGGGCACAACCACCCAATAGCTAACAGAGGCCTATCAAAAGATATAATGAGAATACACATCAGAAGAAGACAATGGTGTCAATGTCTACATCATCAATCCTATCCACCTGATGTAACTCCTCCTAAGTCACTGTATCTCTATCAATAGGGATGTCAGGCCTATATAGAGGAGGATCTGCGCTGGCAAAATTGAATGGGTCATCTGAGGGGCCAGCACCTGAGCTGGAAGGATCAAACGAATCTGCCTCTATCAGATCTCTGCCCAAATGCCGGATAAAGAAATGTGCCTAGTCTAGTCGCCGGGTCAAACTGTCAATCTGTGTCACATGAGTCGGATCTCGGACACAGGATATCCAATCCGTCATCATCACGGATCCTGGAACCATATCCCCCATGAACTGAGTGGCACGGGACAAGGCTCCAATAGTACGAGGGAACCACCAACACTGGAATATCTCTTGAGTGCAAGGACCCTCTGATAATTTAAAGTCGTCAAACCCCAACAATGGAATATAAGTGACGGGTGACTGCGATACAGGCCTATAACGCTTGACAGGAGGAAATATCGGCATACAAATCTCCCCTGTATTGCTCCTAATAGAACGCTCTCCTAAATAGAGCTCCCATCCTCCATCTGTAAAGAGAGGAACTCTCCGGGTGGAGATCACATACTCGACGCCAGTCGGGTACCCATCCTCAAAACTGATGGCCAAATGTTCCCCGGAATAAGGAATCAATGTGATGATATCAGCTGTCAACAACTCCAGCTACATGCGGCAGTAAGTGAAACCCTCAGCTACAGGGACCTCTGCCAAAATGGAATGATGCGATAGTCGTCCTCGTGGATAGGTATCTAAACCTAACACACTCACAGGACGCAAGCATGGGAGCCTCTCGTAGGCCCAAAACTGCCAACACAATGGGAAAACATCTGCAGTCAGTAAAAACTCTTAACCTCTAAATAGGAAATGACAAGAGAAATACTCACCAACAGAAATGGGTAGAATCCTAGCAAAGCCTCAGTCAAACCCTGTGAGCGCATACGCATGCCCCGGAGGAAACAGGTAAAGGTGTAGGAACCCCAATCATACTCTCTAATATGGTCCACATGACGCGTGGCACTGATCAAAGCAAACGACATCGTAGAAGAGTTATCTGCTATGAAGCAGCCTCTAATGATCATCAGGAATAATCGCCAAAGAATGTGATCCCTAACTCTAACATCATCAGGCATGGGCTCACTCAAAAGCCCGCTCATAGCATCTACGCTTAAAGGACCTACACGGATAGTCCTTCCTTTGAGCGCCTCCGCCGGAACTCCTAATAAGGATCTGACGGCAGTAGGGGTAATATTCGCCATGCAAGGCACTGGCTCTCCTCCAAACTCCATACCTGTGACAAACGGCCGATCCATCGGCGTCATCATCACCTCACAGTCCAACAAATGGAGTGACTGAGTCTGATGAAACCATCGCTCAGACAATGCCCTGAGGTAACCTCAGGGACAACGACGGGGAATGATGGAGAAGAATGCCCCGAATCCCCAATCATGCACTACCACTCTATAATCGGGATGAAGTGCCTGGTACATGGAGTGTATGCTAAACCGATTCCCTCGAGGCTTTGTAAAGCCGGGAACCTACATGAAATGCATATAAACATCAGAATCCTTTACTCCTCTTCAATAAGAAAGAAGGAAGATAAAGATCTAACGTCATACCTTGTTAGCATGCAAGTACATCGAGGGGTGTCTGCTCAAATCACCTAGAAGCTCTGGGTTTGCCACCTGAATAGAAGGGAGATCCCTACGGGGAGCATGTGCAGCAGGAGCGGGGTCCTCAATCAAAATATCCTCATCCTCGTTCTCGACGTCCGACACATCAACCCGGACTAAACGTATCACTGCCTCCACCAATCGACGAGGTTGTCTAACAGAACGGGGTCGAGGCACTTCAGAAGCCTTCCTCCATATACCAGAAGTGGTCCTACGGGAACTACTCGGCTAATTCGGATCTATAATATCTGGATAACAAGTCTCCAAATCAGCTCAGAAAGGGTGTGGTATTTCCTTACCTGGAGCTTTTCAAAATGCATTTTATGACTACATGCATGCATACATTACTTTAACATACATCTATAGTGGAGATAAAATTGCATGACTAATTAAATGCCTACATTTTAGAAAATTTTGCCATGGTCCCCTTTGAAAATAGGACTATCCACATGCACATAGGCACGACTAGGTGGCCATTCAGTAACACCCCTACCCTAAAGTCATATACATAATATATGCTTTAAAAATCAAAATCATCAATGCATAAGGTTAACCTCAATATCAGGAGTACTTTGCCTTTTTACCTTTTGCTCATTGGACCTCAAATAGGACAAAAATAGCAGAAAAAGGTGCCAATTTGACTGTCTCAAAAGTCAAATTTTTTCACATCATTATGTTTAGTATGGTTTAATACTAACATTTACTATGTTGAATATTTTTTATCAAGTCATTTGAGCATATATAATCACTACTAAGTGTTTAGATGCATTTTATGTGATAACTCATTTTCCAACGGATAAAAACTGGAAAAAATACATGCATACGTTACCAGGATAGTGCAGAACACTTGTACGGTGACATAATTTGCAGAAAATCGCCCGAACTCAGCAGATCTGAAGGAGAGCTCCAGATTTTTCTTCGCGACACAAGTTGAAAGTGACTTGTGAGACCAACCTACAGGATATTAATATCCACGGTTGGCCGCAGGTCCATCTGCGGCTGAAGCAAGTGTACCTGTAGCACCCCTATATGGGCCCCACCCCTCTGGATCGGTCCAGTTCGAGTTGCAAAGGAGTTATTGCGGACTAAAAAAGTCAAATCGGGAATAAAAACGCTACGCGATTGAGCAAAATAGCCTGCAATCCTGGTCTTCTCAGATGGAACTTTAAGTCTGTACATCACTCATTGGTAGTCGCCCAAACACAAGGTATTCCATGCCAATGATCTCATTTGTTACAAATCACATTCGACAATACCTTGTACAGGTCCAATGCCGCCAATTTCGGGTCATTACCCAAAAGATCAACGTGATCCCCGACGGGGGTTACAACGTGGATCCCCGATGGGGGTTACAATGTGGATCCCCGATGGGGGTTACAATGTGGAACCCTGGCGGGGGTTACAACGCATGTTCATCTGTTGACACACACATCAACGAAGGTCAACTAACCTTGACGTTATTTCAGCTGATGGCAAGTAAACCCATCGAGGCATCGAAAGTTGTTTGATGATTGCGTACGTTTGTAGTCATAAGTCCCTAATAGATCCCCGGCGGGGGTCACAACTTAGTTTTCCGTTGATTCACACGTCGGCGAAGGTCAAACAACCTTGGCAATATGCTCACAGAGTATCAGCAGTTGGTTCACACGTCAGTGAATGTCAAGTAGCCTTGACAGTCAACCCCACAGGGTTTTCATTCGGTGATTCACACATCAGTGAAGTATAAATCAACGAAGGTTAAGCAATCCTGACAGCATCTGCTGTTGGCAGTAAATCCAATAGAATCTTTACATATCCTAGCGATACAAACCAGGAAAGGTCAACATCATCAAGGAGGATCGATGATGGAATATGTTATACACATCCTCAAACAGATAAAGCTTTATCCCCACAGATCTCTTACACGTAAGAGGTACCTCATCGGGATTAAGTCGGTATCAAAGATTCAGGACTTTGGTGATAACTCTAACATCAACATCCTAACAGGTTCGGATCACACATCCGATCAGGTCATATTTGTTGGGTTTTGGCACATAAAACGTAGCGGAAATTAAACAGTTTAAAGTGCAATTTCGAAACCCTAAAACAGGATCCATGCGAAAAACAAATTAATTCAGTGGTTAGAAATTATACCGATTAAGAAAGCTAGAAATGATGCGGTCGAATCTCTGACACAATCCAACAGAACAACGTCTCTATGGTATCCAGATGAACGCCCCACGAATTGTTGTATGATTTGCAGTAAAAAGGAACTGCGGTTCTAGCCACCAAGGATGACGATTTTTGAAACTATTTTCTCTAGTCTCTCTCTAAGAGCGGCTAGGGTTTTAGGTTATGATTAACTTCCCTAATACGCTGATATATCATATATATAGCAGTAAATCAGAATTAATCAAAACCCTAATCTCATTAAAATAAAATCCAAATTTATATATATATCTTAATTAAGTCTTACTTAATTAATATACCTATATATAAATTATCCTATTAATTTAAATTCGTAATTTAAATACTATCAATCATATTGATATACTTAAATCTTTATAATTTAAATTAATTCCCTTTTTAATTACGTTCTATGTGTGTGACCCTATAGGTTATTATTACGTTGGCAATAATTTTAAAATCATATTATAAAATTATAAACAGTGAGTGGCATCTAGTAATGCATCACTGCTACCCATGTAATAATAAGATCGATGATTCGATGCAACCTTTTCGTGACCAATGTTTCAATGTAATTTAATCATTTTAACCTTAATATCCTAGATTAAACTCGAGTCATGGAATGTGTCATACTCTTCATAATTTAATCTTAGTTTTTCTTTATCAATGAGTAGAGTATATGAAACAAATCACTATTTGAGCATGGCCATGCATTTCATAGTCCTACTCAATCAAGAGGCCTATGGATATCACCCATAATATATAGGATGGTTAAATTCCATCAAGATCACTCATATTCCTCACACGATTCATGATGTACCCAATAATCACCTTTATAGTCCACCCTATTAAAGGTGACATTTGATGATATCAAAGTACATAAATTCCCGTGTAGAAATATAGTGATTTCAGGTCGGAGGACCATTACATCAGTGTCACTATGAGAATTTCTAATGACACTTCCCATAATGCTCCACATAGAATTCTCATGGTGGGTCTGTCCAGTACATCATTCTCTAACATGTACCTATGCATTGAATTAATATCTCATATATTTATGACCAATGAGATTTGGTCATCAGTCAATCCACATACTAGTCTTCGTGCATCATTGTTGTCCCATCAACAATGATACTCGACTAGGGACATTTAAGAACAATGATACTAATTGTAATTATATAATCTCATGTTCAAGTCACATACTTGAAACTATATAATTTGTATCAATATTCTAAGGATTTTATTATGTTAACATTTATATAACGCGATAAATAAAACCATAATAAAATCATTCATTTATTCAATCAAATATAATATCAAAACGTTAAGCAATTATATCAAATAATTGGCCTCTAGGGCATAAACTCTAATAATATTTGCCAATCCTTGGTAAACATTACAAGGATTCGATAATCATCCCTAGCATTGTAATCTCAAATTGTGTGTTCCGAAGATTATATCTGCGGTCTAGGGTTAAATCCGAGGTTGAAACCAATTACTCCCATTACGATCCGAGGTTAATCTTTGAACTTCCTGGTAGTATCCGGTGTGGATTTGGATTGTCTTTCGGGGTTCTCTCTTAAAGGCGATCCGTCCTCCCTGTAATGTTAGTGTGATGAGTCTGAGAAAATTTTGAGTGTCTAGATTCCCTCTTTATCATACTCATGCATGGCGATGCATGGGTAGGATAAAGAATCCTAGACACTTGAAACGCAACAAGATAAACATGGTGCTAAGGGTAACAACATGATGCAAATGTATGATGCATGTATACGGGTTGTGGCCCAACATGTTTGGGGATGATCTTTGGTTCCTGTTGCTTCAACCGGGATTGGCAATCTTGACCAGATCGATGTGCAAGCAAGAATCATTAGGATATTGGTGTTGGAGTTATCACCAAATTCTCTGTGTTCTTGATAACGACTTGATCTTTGAAGGGGTATCTCTTATGTGTAAGAGATCTGTGGGGATAAAGCTTGATCTATTTGAGAATGTGTATAACATATTTCATCATCTATCCTCTTGGAAAATGTTGACCTCTCCTGGTTAGTATCGCCAGAATACGTCATGATTCTATTGGATTTACTGCCAATAGCAAATGCTGTCAGGGATGCCTGACCTTCGTTGACTTGTGAATCAACGGTTGAAACATCCTGTGGGATATGCTGTCAAGGTTTCTTGGCCTTTGCTGATGTGTGAATCAACGACTGAAACTCTGTGAGGAGATCGTCAAGGTTGCTTGACATTTGCTGACGTGTAGATCAACGGAGCATTGCATTGTGACCCCCACCGCGGATCCGCTGGGGAATATGAGCATCTAGGTATGAGAACCTCGAACAGCTCTATAGCTCTGACAGGTTTAAATGCTATCGGCTGAAATGATGTCAAGGTTGCTTGACCTTCATTGATACGTGTGTCAACGGCTGAGCATGCGTTGCTACTCCCGTTGGAGATATATGTTATAACCCCCATCGGGGTCCTATTGGGGATGCATAAGTATGTACGCAACTACCGAACGGTTCTCAACGCTTCGATGGGTTTGCCTGCCATCGGCTGAAAGAATGTCAAGGCTGCTTGACCTTCGTTGATAGAATTGTCAACGGATGAACGTGTTGTAACCCCCACCGGGGTACGTTATAACCCCTGTTGGGGACTCACATTGTAACCCCCATCGGGGATTCATGTTGTAACCCCCGTCGGGGATTCACGTTGTAACCCCCGTCGGGGATTCACGTTGTAACGACCCGGAGTCGGCAGCATCGGACCTATATAAGGTATTGCCGAATGTGATTTACGACAACTGAGGTCATTAGCAGAGTATACCTTGTGTTCAGGAAACTACCAATGAGTGATGTGCAGATTCAAAGTCTCATCTGAGAAGACTAGGATTGTATGCTGTTTTGCTTAATCGCATGGCATTTTTATTCCCGATTTGACCTTTCTAGCCCGTAAGAACTCCGTTCTAACTCGAATTGGACCGAGCCGGAGGGGTGGGACCCACATAGAGGAGCCATAGGTGTACCTGCTACAGCCACAGGTGGGCCTGCGGCCAGGCGTGGATGATAAATCCCAGCAACTTGCCTTCACAAGTCACTTTCAACTTGTTTCTCTCCAGAAAAAACCGTGAGCCACTTCCATTTCTTGAGTTGCTTAACGTCAGAATTTCATCACCGTACAAGTGTTCTACACTATTCTGGTAACGTATGCATGTATTTTTTCCAATTTCTGTCCGTTAGATTGTGAGATATTGCACGAAATGCATCTAAACACATAGTAGTGATTATGTATGCACAAATGACTTAATAAAAAATATTCAACATAGTAAATGTTAGTATTAAACCATGTTGAACATAATGATGTGAAAAAATTTAACTTCTGAGATAGTCAAATTGGCACCTTTTTCTGCTATTTTTTGTCCTATTTGAGGTCCAATGAGCAAAAGGTTGAAAGGCAAGATACTCCTCGCATTGAGGTTGGCCTTATGCATGATGAGTTTGATTTTTAATGCATATATTATGTATATGACTTTGGGGAAAGTGTGCTACTGAATGGCCACCTAGACAAGCCTGTGCGCATGTGGATAGTCCTATTTTCAAAGGGGACTATGGCAAAAATTTTCCAAATGTAGGCATTGGGTAGTCATGCATTCTAACTCTATTATATATTAAAGTAAATGCATGCATGCATATAGTCATAAAATGCATTTTATAAAGCTCCAGGTAAGGCAATACCACACCCTTTCTGAGGTGATTTGGAGACTTGTTGTCCAGATATTATGGATCCGGATTAGCCGAGCAGTTCTTACAGACCGCTTACAGCGCATTGCGGCGGAGGGCTTCAAGTGCCTCATCCCAGATTACGTCGACGCATGTACCTCGTCGGTTGATGGAGGCTGTGATTCGTCCCATCCAGGTAGGGGTTCCAGACGTTGAGGACGAGGAGGTGGATATTGAGGATCCCGCTCCTGCTGTACATATCCCTTGCAGGGAGCTTCCGAGCATCCAGGTGGTGAACCTAGAGTTGCTAAGTGATTTGGGTAGACACCCATCGATGTATTTGCATGCTAACGAGGTATGATGTTAGACTTTATCTTCCTTCTTTCCTATTGATGAGGATTAAAAGGGTCCTGATGTTGATCTGTGCTTCATGCAGGTTCCATGTTTTACACAGCCTCGGGGGAACTGGTTTAGCATCCACTCCATGTACCAGGCGCTTCATCCTGATTATAGGGCAGTAGTGCATGCGTGGGGATTTGGGGCATTTTTCTCTATCCTTCCCGTCGTTGTCCACAGGGTTACCTCGGGGCATTATCGAGCGATGGTTTCATCGGACTCATCACTCCACCCGGCTTTGGATTGCGAGGGTGATGACGCCTATGGATTGGCGATTTATCACAAGTATGAAGTTTGGAGGTGAGCCAGTTCCTTGCATGGCGAATATTACCCCTACTGTTGTCCGGTCCTTGTTAGGAGTTCCGGCGGGTGTGCTCAAAGGTAGGATCGTCTGTTCAGTCCTTTGGCGTAGATGTTATGAGCGGGCTATTGAGTGAGCCCATGCCTGATGATGTCAGGATCAGGGATCGCATTCTGCGGTGATTGTTCCTGATAATCATTCGAGGCTGCTTCATAACAGATAACTCTTCCACGGTATCTTTTACTTTGGTCAGCGCCACACGCGATGTGGACCGTATAGGAGAGTACGATTGGGGCTCTTACACCTTTGCCTATTTCCTCCGGGGCATGCGTCTGCGCTCACAGGGTTTGACCGAGGCTTGGCTAGGATTTTACCCATTTCTGCTGGTGAGTATTTCTCTTGTCTTTTCCTTTCACAGGTTAAGAGTGTTTACTGATAGCACATGTTTTGCCATTATGTTGGCAGTTTTGGGCCTATGAGAGGCTTCCATGTTTGCATCCTGTGAGTGTTTTAGGCTTAGATACCTATCCACGAGGACGACGATGGCATCATTCTATTTTGCCAGAGGTCCCTATATCTGAGGGCTTCGCTCATTGCCGTATGTAGCTAGAGTTGCTGACGGCCGACGCCATCACACGGCTTCCATATTCAGGGGATCATTTGATCATCGGTTTTGAGGATGGACACCCTACTGGAGTAGAGTATTTGATTTCCACCTGGAGATTTCCTTTTTTCACTGATGGAGGCTGGGAGCTCTATTTAGGAGAGCGTGCTATTAGGAGCACCACAGGGGAGATTCAGATACCGATCTTGCCTCCTGTTAGGCGTCGCCATTGGCACATATCCGATCACCCGCCATTGATATTCCATTGTTGGGAGTTGACGGTTTTGATTTATCTCGAGGGTCCATGTACTCGGGGAGACATTCGGTATTTGGTGGCTCCCTCAAGACTATTGGTGCCCGATCCGTGCCACCACGGTTTATGGGGGACATGGTTCCAGGATATTTGATGATGACGGATTGGGTGGCTTGTGTCCGAGCTCCGACTCATCTGACCCAGATTGATAGCTTAACCCGGTAGTTGAATCGGGCACAAATATTTATTCGGCATTTGGGCAGAGATCCAGCAGAGGAAGAGACATTTGTTCCTTCCATCTCAGGTGCTGGCCCCTCAGACGACCCATTTGGTTTTGCTGGCGCAGATCCTCCCCTTTGTCGGCCTGACATCCCTGTTGATAGAGATCCAGTGACTCAGGAGGAATTATATCAGGTGGACAGGATTGAGGATGTGGACATCGAGACCATTGTCTTCTTCTGATGTGTATTCTCGCTATATCTTTTGATAGGCCTCTGTTAATAGTAGGGCGCTTGTGCCCCATTTTCATGTACTGGTAGCTGTATAGAGCTGATGTATTAGATGATGATATATTTAGGAATGTATGCACTGTTTTTTTTCATTCCCTATATCATATTGCCATCCATTATCTGTTATACATATGTATGTATGTCCAGAGATACTCGGTATTGACCCCTGGATGGTCTTATGACACGGCCCGCACAAATGTCTTCTTCGACAGTTAGCCGTATAGATCATACCCCACCGTCAATGGTGGTATTGGGTATGCGCTCATGGTACGATAGCATGTCACCACCAGATAGGGTGACTGTAGATCTGTTATTGCAGCATACCATGACCCTTTTGGCATTTCAGGTTCCTGCAGGATTTGTAGATGGGATGCTAGAGCATTGGCTAGCTGATAGACAGGTATTTTGCTTTGGCACCCATGAGTTGACTCCTACTCTAGAGGAGTAGGCCCGTTTTACGATGCTGCCCCTAGACCGACCTTGTGTACACATGGCTTTGGGAGACATGAGTAGACGATTCATGACTCTCATCGGATTGAGGCGCAGAGTGGTGCAGGATGAGATGACATCTGGCCATGTGATCTCTCAGCATTTTTTGTGTGACAGATTTGGTGCGGAGGATAGCTACTCACGACATCTGTGGGATTTCACGTAGCCGGAGGATCATTAGCGTTCGGCCGAGTTGATGTAATCGATACTATGTGTCTTGTCATCACACGTGTACATGCCGGTACATGGATGAGATAGATATAGGCGTTATCATGGCGGTGAGAGCTCTCGGGAGGGTCGTACCATTGTACCTATGATCGTGGCGAGACCTTGCGATCGACGTCGCCTCTGCAGACTTACTTACCGTCGTGTGTGTTTCTGAGGAGTTGATCATCATGTTGTATGTGTGGTTTATGTCACATTTTGCGACAGATTGGTACCTTTAGACGATTACGGGTATTGTTTCTCCCATGAGGTGGCTATGTCGTATTCCTTTTGACCATCGAGTGTGTAGATTTCGATCTGGTCCGCATTTTTGGCAGATATCCGAGATCCATTTAGCATATTGTTGTGCTCGGGGCTTTTCTCACCATATAGCTTCATTACTCATGCTCCGGGCATGGATTTCCTCCCTTTGGCTGGCTTGAGGGGCGTGACGACTTATCATCCATTGGGTTGTGATGTCGCAGTTTGACCGATTCGAGATTTTCATCCTTTCGAGGGGGTAGGTGGTCATTTCACTTTTCGATACCTCTCGGTAGAGGACCGATCTCGTGTATAAGCTTGTTGGGATCAGCGTGAGCTAGCTGCTTTTCCTGCCAGTCTTCTCGGTTATTTCGCAGAGTACTCGCATGGATGGAGACAGAGGTTTTATCTACCGCAAATGAGATTTGCGATGTCGGAGATTGAGTTAGGCGATGTAGAGCCTAGAGAGGACATTGATACCTACATCGAGGAGGATTTCTTTGTTGGGTTGCCAAGATTTCTTAGGATTCTCCTAGTACCAAGATTTACTTTTGTGATCCAATTTTCGGCCTGATTTAGAGCAGAGTCTTCATCTGATGACCTTTGAGAGAGACCAGATTCGATCTATGATGTCGACTGCTCTTGATGTGAGGGACACCGCCCTATTAGAGAGAGACGAGGCATTAGCTCATATAGATGCCGCTGTTGTTGAGCGGGATGAGGCCAGGTCAGACAGAGACGCAGTGATAGTTGAGCGGGATAGTGCTATATCTGCCTAGGATGTGGTCACATCACAGATAATCTTATGCGAGGTCCCTTACCACTGGTATGATCGCAGAGATGAGTGCGTATATCGATGAGCATATGGTCATCATGCAAATGGCTACAGATCTGTTGGGTCGTGTGGATATTCTTATCCAGGAGACTACAGCTTTACCTCCTTCATCTGAGAGGGATGCCATGTTGGTCTTGCTAGCTCGCATGTACCCTGACTCGTAGATGATCTTGTATTTACCTGCACAGACTAGCTTAGCCATTTTTTCATGTACAGTTCATATTGTATATATATCAAACAACATTATATATGATAGGGAAATATATTTTTGGATCACTTCCCTTTTAGATATGTCTTGCTATTTGCTTGATATTTTTGCTCGCCGCTTGGGGCTTGTGATCCGGATGAATTCGAATTCTTCCTTGGTGGATGGACATTGAGCTGTCTTTGGATAGTTCAGAATGGATCATCGATCTATGTATATCCCTACCATCTTTGGTGTCTTGGGACTTGTTTCTGAATGGAAATGTGGAGAGGAATGTGGCTTTCCTCTTTGAGATTGACCGCACTTTCCACAGATGGTCGCCAAGATTTCTATTTAGGAGAAGCCTAGTTAATTCCACCTCTTATGGTTTAGTATTGCTCTCGAGGTATGATGTGACTTAGATGGTCGTTGAATCTCCTATTTGGGAGGAGTTCGAAGTAATTCCATCCTTCGTGCGAAACCAAATGAAATGTAGTGGATTGAAAGAGAATCCCAATACGTGACAATGGTTTGTATTTTAGTAGGGGTGAGACCGCACCATGAATGGTACGCCTATGTACTCCTATTGAAGAGGAGATCAGTCTGCGTAGTTGAACCTAGTGTAAGAGGTTCAATATATATATCGTGATATGGTGTAGGAATGTTTTTGGTTGTTTTTGTTTTTGTAAGGAGAAGAGGGTAGAAATGTTTTTGTTGTTTTTGTCTTATTGCGACCGGGCCATGTAACATGGTTGCCTACATATTCCTATTGAAGAGGAGATCAGGTCGACGTAGTTCGCCCCTCAGGGCGAGAAGAAAAGTGTAATCCCATGTGAAGGTCAGAGTGTGGGGAGGAGAAAGTTTAATCCTAGGTTGATGATAAACTGCAGGCAGGAGAAGTTTGATCCGATGTATGGGTAGCCAAACTGCGAACGCAAGAGGTTCAATCCGCGGTGGGATGACCTAAGTTGTATGAGTGCAAAGGAGAAAGCCAGGCTCCTGGCTTGAAGAGTATGTTTCCCTGAGGGGCAAAGTGTAGAAAGTTGTAGGTGGTAAAGGGTTAAAGAACCGGAAAGACTGGTGACCTGATGATGATGCACCAGGGTGTTTGCTGGTTACTTCAGATATAATACCGTTTTATGGTGTCTAAGTTGATGAGTTGTGGAAATTCATCGCCGTCCATTTCTTGTAATCTGAGAGCGCCTCCTGTCAATACTTCTTTGACAATAAACGGGCCTTCCCAGTTAGGAGCAAATTTTCCTTTGGCCTGATCTTGATTGTCAAGAATCTTCTTGTAACCAAGTCATGTTGTTTAAATTGCCAGTAGCGGACTTTTTTGGTTGTAGGATCTGGCGATCCTTTTCTTTAGTATAGTGACCATGGAAGATAGTCGTGGTTCGCCTTTTCGTCTCATCGAGAGACAATTGGTGATACTGTCTTGTACCCATTGGTTTTCATCCGACTAAGCGTCGATCAACACTACGAGAGATTCCATCTCAACTTCTATGGGGAGCACTTTGCTTCCATCCCATAGGTTAAAGCGTAGGGGTTACCCCGGTTGAAAGCACATTGTGGTTCTCAGAGGCTAACATGAGTAAGAGGCCTTGAGTTAGGCTAATCTTTGTGGTTGGTGACATCTTTTGCATAATCTTATTGATATTTTTGTTAGCCGCTTCAACAAAGACCGCTCATCTTCTTGGATGATAGATGATGAGTTAAGATGTTTGATGTGGAATTTCTTGCATAACTCCTCCATCATTTTGTTGTTGAGGTTTTTGGCATTGTCGACACAATCACCTCACGGTTGTCCATATCGAAAACGACATTATTTACGATGAAAGCAATGATGACTTCTTTAGTGACCACTCGGGAAGGAGGTCGCTTCTACCCACTTGGTGAAGTAGTCGATCATGGTGAAGATAAATCAGTGACCATTACTGGCTTTAGGCTCAATGGGCCCAATAACGTCCATTCCCCACATTGAGAAGGGCCAAGGCGAACTCATATTGTGGAGCTCCCGTGGAGGGGCGTGTATAGCATTCCCATAAATCTGGCACTGATAGCATCTTTTGACGTGGTCATGGCAATCAGCCTTGAGAGATAGCCAATAATGTCCCGTCCTGAGGACTTTCTTGACAAGGAGGGGGCCACTCATGTGGGGGCCACAGACTCCGCCATGAATTTCATCCATAAGCCTTTGGGCTTGATCTTTATCTAGACACCTGAGGAGACCTAGTCCTGCATCTCTTTTATAGAGCGCATCTCCACTCAAGTAGAACTTCATAGTAAGGCGATGGATCCGCCTTTTCTCAATTAGGCTCGCCTCAACGGGTGTAGATCCATCTCGCAGATATTCCTTGATATGCTGATACCAAGGAGGTTGGATGGGAGGTTGCTCATCCGATACTTCTCCAACGTAATTCCCATAGGCTGGGGCCTTGTGTAGGGAAATTGTGACGCTTGGCAAGTGTTCCTTGTCTGATATGCGAATCAAGGAGGCCAAAGTTGCTAATGCGTCTGCAAAATCATTCCTATTACGAGGAATGTGTAGAAAGGAGATTTCTTCGAACTCCAAAGCCATCTTCAAAATCTGCCGATGGTAAGGCAGCAAATGTAGTTCCTTGGTTTGATGGACTCCGGTGGATTATCTGATTACCAACTCCGAATCTCCAAGGACAGTTAACCGCTTGATGCCCATTGAACGGGCAAGTTTTAGCCCCATGAGACAGCCTTCATACTCAGCCGTATTGTTGGTGCTGACAAGCAAGAATTTGGCAACAACGGATCCGCTTCCCCATATCGATCATGGAATTTCTCTAGCTCCAGAACCTTTCATGTAAACAGCTCCATCAAAATACATCTTCCATGATTGGCATGTATTGTACATATGGTGTTGCTGCACTGTCATTACTCCTTCATCGGGGAAATATATTTCCAAGGGTTTGAAATCCCCTGAAGGTGCGACGGCCAGTTGATCTACGATTCCTTGACCTTTGATGGACTTTTGAGTCACATATACAATGTCAAAATGTTGTAGGATCAACTGCCATCTGGACAGCCGGTAGTTCAACATGGGTTTGTTGAACACGTACTTGAGAGGATCCACACGGGATATGAGATGGGTTGTGTGACCATGGAGGTAATGTTGTAACCTCATGGAAGCCCATGCTAAAGCACAAAATGTCTTCTTGATCAGAGTACTTGTGTTCACTGATGCTGAACCTTTTGCTGAGGTAATAGATAGCTCGTTATTGGCCTCTATCGTCTTTCTGTCCCAGCATACAACACATGGCATTGTCACTTATGGACAGGTACATGAACAGGGGAACATCATCCCTGGGTGGTACCAAGATAGGAGCTTTGACTGGCTGCTTCTTGATTGTAAGGAAGGCATTCTGACACTCATCATTACATTTCATGGAGGAGTTCTTCCTTAATAACTTGAAGATTGGCTCACAGGTTGCCGTGAGTTGGGAGATAAACCTGCTGATGAAGTTGATCCTTCCCAAAAATCCACGTATTTCCTTCTCTGTCTGAGGAATGGGCATTTCCGTGATGGCTTGGATTTTGGTAGGATCCAGTTCAATCCCTTTGTGGCTGACTAGAAATCCTAGCAACTTGCCTGACTTGACGCCAAAGGCGCACTTAGCTGGATTCAAATTCAAGTTGTACTTACGCAACTTGTTGAACAACTTTCTGAGATGGTCTAGATGGTCATCCTCCTTTCAGGACTTGACAATGATGTCATCCACGTAGATCTCAATCTCTTTATGCATTAAGTCATGGAAAAGAGCCATCATAGCTCGTTGATAGGTAGCTCCAGCATTAATGAGGCCGAATGACAACCGTCTATAGCAAAAAGTTCCCCAAGGAGTGATGAAAGCAGTCTTCTCACGATCTTCCTCGAACCATGATCCGATGGTACTCCATAAAGCAATTAGCAAAGGAGTACATGTCGATGAAAGCAAGATTGTCAATGAGAATGTGGATAAATGGCACGGAAAGCTATCTTTTAAGCAAGCTTTGTTCAAGTCCTCGTAATCCACATGAAACTCACACCTTCCCTCGAGGTTTAAATGCAGACACGATGTTGGATATCCACTTAGGATATGTAGACACCATGATGATGCTTGGCTTGAAATTGTTTCACAATCTCTTCTTTCACCTTTAAACTCCACTCAGGTTTCAATCGCCTGAGCTTTTGCTTGATCGGCTTAAATCCCTCTTTAATGGGAAGGCGATGAAGGACAATGTCAGTGGATAAACCCACCATGTCTTCATGAGACCATGCAAACACATCCTGGAATTGTGTTAATAACGTAACCATGTCATTCCGTTGGTTTGGGGTAAGGTCTGAACCAATCTGGATTAACTTAGGGCTTTCTAAGGTTTCGAGATTGAAAGAAGTGGTTTGATCAAGGTTGGGTTTGGGTTTTTCTTTGACCCATTCTTGAATTTCTGGAGGCACCTCAATGTCATACTGGGGATCCATCAAGGCTGAATTCATCTCTACATCAAAGGTACAATCCTTGTGTAGGAGAGGCATCGTATCCACAAATACAGGCACATCTAAATTCAAAGTCATGAAACAAAATATGCTTTCACTTAGTATATATGAAATGCGTTGATCATTCACAGTGTTAGCATATACTGGCAAAATAAACTGCTAATACTATACAGAAAAGTAAGCAGTAATTGTATCTACAGGGCAGAAAAGAATTTTTGCCCGTTTTACCCTTGTCGACCAAAGCAAGGAATGCTGTTCCAATTGGTAAAGGTAAAGTCCGGGTGGACCCATGATGATGGAGGGATTGTCATCATCTTCCTTGTCCTGAATGATGGCCATTACGTCAGGGCAATCATCATCTGGGGTGTATCTGTTGGTATGTTCATCATGGACGATGATGCGCATGCCCGACATTATTCGGACAACGTTTTCCTTGATTCTCCGCTCCTCTTCTTCGATTGCGGGATTTGGAATAACGATTTTCTTTTCCTCCACCGGTTTTGGCTTAGGAAATAACATGGCCATGACATTGGCTGGCACCTTTACTGGAGGTTGTACGGATTCAGAGTTTGAAGGCAAAGCCAAACGCCACATGGTTGAAGCCAAAGGAATCTGCTGATGCTTATGAGGATTCCTATGACTAGAGCTGGCAGAATAGCCTAGTCCAGCTGTTACAACTTGCTTAGTTAATCGAATGGGGTACTGGATACCCTGCCCATCTTTACCCAACCCTTGTCCTTGCTTATAACCCAATGACATCATTTCTTGAGTGGCTGACATCACCTCATCGAAATGTAGGGTTCGATCAATCGCCGCCCAATAGCGTGGTATTGGGTGTTGCTTATTTCAAAGCATGAAAACCGGTGGTTCTACGCCCCGCATTGGCATTGATGAACGGTATATCCCCATTGAGGAATCTACGGTTCGGCGTTGACCGTGACTGAGCTATTGTTGATAATGTACTTGATTGTTGGTGAAGGGTGGAGGGGCGCTTACCGCCATGTGGATCCATGGTCGCCCCAAGAGCAAAAGTTGTATCCCGAATCTATCTTGAGCACATGGAAGGATACGCGAGAATGTATGAGGGCCAATTTCGATTGGCGGCTCAATTACTCCAACCGAAAATTCTGCGAGCTCCATCAAAAGCTTTGATGATAATATGGCTACTCCGAATTCGGTTGAGATTGATATTCATCTTCACCAAGGTGGCATATGGGCAGATATTCAGAGAGGAACCTCCAACTATTAAGACTCCAGCCACCATATAACCGGAGGACAAGACCGCAATGTGCAACGGTTTGCAATGACCAGTCCTTTCGGGCAGTATGTCATCATCAGTGAAGGATATCACATTAGTGTTGAAAATGTGATCAACAATGTGTTGAAATTTTCAGATCCGCGATGTCGGAAGATATGCTTCTTCCAAAACCTTTAACAAGACCTTTAGGTGATTCTCGGAAGTTAGGACCAAGTCCAAAATTGATATTTGTGGTGGAGCTTCCTTCAAGCTTAAAACCACCGAGGCTTCCGTTATGACCCACAGTAGAGAGAGGAATTTTTCAATCTTCTCCATGGGTATTTTCCCTTTGATTTGGTGGTGGGGTTCATCACCGATGGGGAAGATACTGAGTGGATTTTCCTTCGACCGCAATAAGCGTGGTATGTGAGGTGGATCCTTCACCTTTTCCATAATTCCACGGAACCTGCGCAAGCTAACAATAGGATATTGTGCTCTCGCATGGCAAGTTGATTGGCTCGAGGCGGTCACTTTCAAAGGATTGCTTCCTCCTTTGAAATTTGAATTATCGGTGTTGTGAAACAAGATTAATCCCTTGACCTTGATGAGATATAACTGCTACCACACTTTTCCACTTAGTAGGGCTCGCATTCTCGGGTTGCTCGTAACACGATTGTCGTTATATCGCCAAGCCTAAATACACTAATGTCGATTAGATTTTGAATAAGGTGGCGGAGTGCCCTTGGCATTCTTCATCTTTGTGACCGCGAGAGTGGCGATGGTATTGACATACTCCATCGAGTTGTACCAAATCCGAATGGGGGTTGATTGGAGGTAGAAGGAACCGATCCTTCCTTCATTGATTAACATGTGAAGGATTTCCTCCATGGGTTGGCCCAAATAGGTGAATTCCGTTTGTTGGCGAAATCCGACCAAGGCTTTGGCATTTGCTCTCTTCGTCACTTTGTCTTCCGGCATTTCATTTTACGAAAGGACGAGGAATATTCATGACAATTGGAAGGAGACTGGCATGCTCTGGTGATTAATGCCGAGTCACTTGATCTTCGATAAGTCACCGATTCGCCAATTGCTCAATTTTGTTTTGAGAGAGATTTCATCTTTCGTTCCATTGTGAAACTGGAACTTAGCATAATCCCATCCGTCATCACCGTCTTTGATGGTCTAGGGGGAGTCACAGCTGAAGTTGGAACTCTGTCCACTGCTCCAATTAATTATCTTGACCTCTTCTTCTTTGTGTTGAGGAAGAGGGTTGTCTTGTATGTGAGGCTGATCGGGTTTGGTGACTACGATCTCTCCATTATCTATTAGGTCCTGGATCTTGTGTTTCAAGGCCTAACAATCCTGAGTATCATGTCCATGTGCCCTAGCATGATAAGCACATTTCCTAGCAGCATTGAAACCCCGTCCATTAAAATTTGTTTGGTGGAAGAAGATGCGTAATTTTCCTTACGTGTTGTCGGAAGATTAAGAATGTTCTCGAGGGTATCCCTAAGGGTGTAAACACTCGATGGCGTTTGACTTCTCCACCTTTTAATCTTTGGAGGGTTTGCAGATTGTCTTTGGAAAGGGAGTGTAGTTTCTCCTTTGAATTGGCATACTTTGATTGCCTTTTTGTCCTGTAGTATCGGAAACATCTTCCTCTTTCTTTTTATAGACCCTCAAAGGGATTGTTCCCATAATTTCCAAATTGGATGTGATCGAGAAGCTTGACTTTGAGTGCGGCTAGGTCTTGAATCTTTCCGACTTCAACCCCATTTCACCATCTCTCCCATGTTTAACCATTTCAGGAAAGCGGTTTTGCCGATGCTTGGCTAAAACTCTCTCATAGAAGGGAGCTTCTTGTATGTCTATGAATGTCATGACCATTTTTGATTCTGTCATGGCAAGACTAACTTGGGCAGCCAGGCGTCTCCACCTTTGGTCATACTCTCTGAAAGACTCATTGGATGGTTTTTTAATCTTGGTAATTTGATACCGATCGGGAGCCATTTGAGTTTGGAAACTGTATTGAGTGAGGAAGGCATGTGCTAGCTCTTCCCAACTGTGTATTTTGGAGTTGTCTAATCTTGTGTACTACGAACGGGCTTCTCCAGTTAGACTCTTTTGGAACAATTGCATTATGAGTTTTTCATCCTCTGCATAGGATCCCAGTTCTCTAATAAAGACTTTTGAATGTGTATAAGGATCCCCTAACCCGTCATATTTTTCAAAGTCAGGAGTTTTAAATTTTTGTGGATTGTGAACACCAGGAAAAATACATAGATCAGTATATGAAACACTCCCGTGTATTCCAATTCCTTTGATAGCGCGAAGGGTCTCTTCCATTTGGAGGACTTTCTTTTTGATGTCACCATTGTCTGGATCTCCAGTGGAATGGGCAGCATCCTGCATTTTGTTGGTCATATCCAATTGTGGCTCTGGTATGGTAATGACCGAAATTCCTCCTTGTGTGGAGGGCTCAGTATGTACGGGTATTTTCTAACCCTGTGTAGACTAATGTAATTCTTTTAATAGAACAGCCAAATCTGTAATCTGTTTACTTAATCAAGTGAACTCTTTGCGAAAAAGCTGGATTAAGTTCGATCTGGTCGGATAGCGACATGATTATTTGTGAGGCTGTTGCCTTTTTGGACTTTAATGGGTAGTAGGTCCGATTGATTCCCGCGAAAGATGGCATAGTTTAGTCCTTAGGGAAGGTGTATAATGACATGCTATGTGATGTGTCCATTTTTGGAATTTTATCCTATAAAACGGGTATCAACTGTTCGTAGCATGTATGTGGACATATTGCTTCATATTTCTCATTACATGGAGATAGATATGGAATGAAATTATAAGTAATTGTGTTTACAAGTAATTAAAATAAGGGCATGAAGAGACTTTCCTTCATTTTGGGTTTATCAGAGGCTGACCTATCTTTGGTTACTCTCGCGGCTTTTTGGCATGAAGGTTCCCAAATCATCGCAATCTACTAGACGGGAAGTTAATTCGGTCTTTCAACTGGAGCGAATTTGGGTGGTGCCTTTCTTGAGCCTCAGAGAATTAGTCTTCTCACGAGTCCAGTAATCAAACACCGACGGGATAGCCTCCTGGTGGAGGGACCACACAACATACATTCACATACATCACGTCTCACTGTATGAAATGATGACATGTGCGAAGCACTAATATCATAAGCAGTTTATAGTGCGAAGCACTAACATCACACGCAGATATGATGCGAAGCACTAAGCTCAAACAAGACATGCATTCGTACAAATTCATCCAATGTAAATGCAATATCCACACACGAGCATATAATCAGTTTTGAAAAGATTGTAGTAGCGGCTTAAGTCCTCTTCTTTGGATTCCCAGTGAGTCGCCACTGTCGACGTCGGGATTTTGGATGTCCCTTTCCATTACTTGTTCTTTGGTGTTCTCATTTTAGGTGAGATTTGTTTGAAAAAACAAGTGAAAAGGTCAACATGTATAATTTCGATGATGGAATTTGTTAAGAGTCGTCGATTGGTTTTTAAATGGTTGTACCAACACAACCGAGAAAAGGTTTGCAAATTGACCTAGTGATGTGACAGCGATATACGAGTCGGTGAACAAGGATTCATTTAGGGTCAGGGGACTTGGTTATCTTGGGGAAGGTGTTAGGCACCCAGAACATCCGTGTTACCACGGTGACCGCCTCTTTTAAGAAACTATTATCTGAGTGTGTGTGTGTGTGTGTGTGGGGGTTGATGTGTGTGTTATATGAAAGTTGTGCGAGGCCTCTTTCGAACCTATATCTGCAGAGATTTGAATTTATGTAAAAATTGAGTTTTTAGCAAGATATGGAAATGATGTTTTATAAAGAGGTTTTTCAAACCCGTTTGCTCAATAGGAATTAAGACCTTTTACACTCCCATTTAATTAAGTGATCGGCTTGATTGATTTTATTTGACGAATGCGAAGCATCCGTACGAAAATAATATATAAAAAAATAATGCCGACTTCCTCGTGGATATAAAAACCATCTGAGGAAATACAGACATCGTCGAATAATTTACAAGCTGCTTATAGCTGAAAATGTCCATCACGGGAACCAAATCTAGATCCAATGAGATGAATCTGTGATCACATGATTCCTAAGCGCATGAGAATATTGCAATTTGTATAAAAGCAATAAGCGGTATATATATAAAAGCGGTAAATATATATATCTGCACGGGATCACCAACCACAAAGCACCTCCATGGGGATCAAAATATAAATAAAGTCAGTAGAATACGGTCAACCGCCACGAAAGAAACTCCAAAGCGGAGATGAGAATGTAAATAAAGTCGTAAATGCAATCAATCGCCACGTAAGTAAACTCGAGCGGGACGAAATGTAAAGAAAAGCGTAAAAACTATCAAGCGCCACGAAGGAACTCGAGCGAGACAAAACAAATATATATATGTATATATATATATATAAGAAAGCAATAAAAGCACCAGATGTAAAATCCAGTCTCATCGAACATAGTTCGACCACGATTCATATATATAAGTATATATATATATAAAAGCGAGTAAGCGCTTTTGCATCAAGTCTAGGCTCATCGAACAAAGTCGAGACATACGGTTGATATATATAAGTATATATATATATATATATATATATATATATATATATATATATAAGTGAATAAACGCACTATAGGGCAAAGTCTAGGCTCATCTAACAAAGTCAAACAGCACAATTAATATATATAAGTATATATATATATATATATTAAAGTAGTACACGCTCGGGCATCAAGTTCAGGCTCAATCGAGGCATAACTTCGATAATGTTAGTCAATATATATATATATATATATATATATATATATATATATATATATATATATATCTGATGGAAGAAAAACCACTAATAGAAGTCAAGGGCAAAAACAAGCAACACGACTCTCAATGTGTAGAAGGGTGTATGCAAAGATGAAGAGAAAGACTCTAAAGTGTGTGAGAAGGCTTACGGTGGACCGATAAAAAAGGCTTCTATATCTTTAGAGTGGGTAAACTCTTGGGTTTTTGTGGGTACAAAAGAGGCTATATATGAGCTCTGTGTGTTTGAAAGTGGGAAAATCTATTTGTATGGTGAGTGCGAGAGCAAATTGTGCAGTGGTTTCCCGTTTTTTTTCTCTTAAAAATCAGCACCCCAAGCCTCTTATTTATAGGCAAAAGGTGTCATGAGTGTACTGCTGGCTCGGTATGAGTGTGTGCAGAGGCGGGTCGGGTCGTCTCGAAGTACGTGCACTCAGGCACTATAATGTCCACTCGGATTTTGAGAAGTGCAATTCGGACATCCGTTTTGAGGTATTCAGGACCTATTTCGGACCGCTATTGTCGAGAGTAGTACGATGGCATGGGATTAGAGTTTGTACGAAGTCTTTGAAGATGGGACGATGCCCTCCGATCTTCAAGCTTCAACTTTCATCCGTTACCCCGCACAATAGTCACTCGGGATTGGTTAGCTTTGTGGGACATTGTTGCGTAGAGACGAGACGTGGCATCGTGTTGGACGAGATGGCGATGTTGCCCTTCACCGGTGTTACTTCCGGATTGGGCCGATAAGCAGACGTTGCTCAGACTTCACTGAGATTGGACTGCTTCATTTGTTGAAGATCCTTATTGTCATCTTTGAGGTGTGCCTGTCTTCCCAATGTAATTGTCGTGTTGGCACAGTGTATTTAGTTGTGAGTGCCGAGATTGAAGCTGATGGCATTTGAAACAAGCATTTCCGGGGTTATCTCTGAAACTGCATTCCTTGGGGTTATCACCAAGGTTGGTGGCTATTCCCATGGTTGGGACTGAGATTGGATACCTCGGGGTTATCTCCGAGATTAATCGGTCTTCTCCGGTGTGTGTTCTGGTATTGTATCTGCAGGTCTCGGGGTTAAATCCGAGATTGAAACGAATTACTCTCCAGTTGTGATCCGGGGTTAATCTTTGAAATTCGATAGTATCCGATTGTGGATTTGGATTGTCTTTCGGGGTTCTCTCTTAAAAGACGAAATCATCCTCCTATAATGTTAATGTGATGAGTACATAAAATTTTGAGTGTCTACAAGGTGATGATGACGCCGATGGATTGGCAGTTTGTCACCGGTATGGAGTTTGGAGGGGCGTCAGTGCCTTGTACGGTGAATATTACCCCGACTGCCATCAGATCCTTGCTAGGAGTCTCGGCTAAGGCGCTCAAGGGGAGGACCTTTTGTACAGGTCCTTTGAGCGTAGATGCTATGAGTGGGCTATTGAGTGAGCCCACGCCCATTGATGTGAGAGTCAAGGATTGCATTCTTCGGCGATTATTCTTGGTTATTATCAAGGGTTATTTTATAGCAGACAACTCTTCCACGGTGTCATTCGCTTTGATCAGCGCCACTCGGGAGGTGGACCGTATTAGAGAGTATGATTGAGGCTCCTATACTTTTGTCTATTTCCTCAGGGGAATGCGCATGCGTTCACAGGGCTTGACAGAGGCTTGGCTAGGATTTTACCCATTTCTGCTGGTGAGTATTTCTCTTTTGATTTCGCATGTACAGGTTAAGAGTATTGACTGACAGCAGATGTTTGCCTTTGTGTAGGTAGTTTTGGGCCTATGAGAGGCTTCCATGTGTGCGTCCTATTAGTGTATTAGGTTTAGATACCTATCCACGAGGACGACGATGGCATCACTCCATTTTGGCAGAGGTTCCTGTAGCTGAGGGTTTCACCCATTGTCGCTTACAGTTAGAGTTGTTGACAACTGATGCCATCACTTGGGTTCCCTACTCTGGGGAACATTTGACCACCGGCTTTGAGGATGGATACCCGACTGGTGTCGAGTATGTAATGTCCACCCGCCGAATTACTCTCTTCACAGATGGAGGATGGGAGCTCTATTTAGGATATCGTGCTATTAGGAGCACTACAGGAGAGATTCATGTACCGATCTTGCCTCCTGCCAGGCGTTATTGGCCTGTGTCGCAGTCGCCTATCAGTGATATCCTGTTGATGGGCGTTAACAGCTTTACTTTATTAGAGGGTCCATTTACTCAGGAGGCATTATACTGCTGGTGGTCCCCTCATACCATTGGAGCCCAGACCCGCGCCACTCAGTTCATGGGGGTGAAAGTAGTATTCATACAAGGCAATCATGTGTGATGATAAAGCATATACTTTGTAATCAATCTTATTTATTTATTAAAGGCATTTATTATCAACATGGTGCTATTTTAATAATATGTGATAAACCCATAGTTTTAAGCAATACTTTTAGAATCATGATGATATCATGCTAATGAGATCTAAATTCTTAGATAGCTTAAAACTAAAATGTTCTCAATCGATGGATTACTAAAAAGGGGATTAGTGAATCTGGATAGATTGATACATACGTTGCTTGCTCATTGGATGAGAATGATTGATCTCGTGATCATTTGTGTGGAGACACTAAAGCAAGTATGTAGGTGCTTATTAGAGAATAAGTTTACTGAACGTGACTCGCTAAGGAATACCTAATAGAGTTTTACTTGCCTGTCAATAGAAATTCATGTAGTGATAGTAGTACAAATGATCCTTAGACTTGAGATCATCATAGTATCTTATATATAATGAATTACACTTTGACTTATTCCTTAAGACTCTTAGAGTGTATCAAAGGGTATGATTGGGTGTAATAAGTTATATATGGAGATAATGAATGATCAATAAAGAATCTACCACTTCTAGTAAAAGAAGAGAAATGTCTTATGTGATTCGATAAATGATAACCCAGGAATCCTTGGCCAAGGTAGAATGAAATTAGAAAGAAGTTTCTAATTTTCATTCATTAGAGTTAATGCATTTAGGAATCGAAATACATATAATTAAATAAAATAAGACTTGTGGTAATTCCATGTCTTATATTTAATTGGGACATTGTATGGTGGAAGGATTGAATTATCGCAGTAACTATTTACTCAAAAGTTCTTTTATGATTAATGTTGAAATCTATATTATCTGGAAAGTCGTTGATCGGTAGGGATACTTATCCCTATTGTAGAATAAATATTATTTATTTAAAAAATTAATCATTTAATTTATTTATTTAAATAAGATTAGAATTGTTCTAATTGATTTATTCAAAACAGGTTTATTATGGAGAACCTAAAGGGTCACACCATAAAAGGAAGAATAATTATTTAAGAAGTTAATGGCATAATCGTAATAATATGTTAAGTATATTTAATTTAATCTGTGGTGATAAAATAAATTAAATAGCTTAATATTTATTATTTAATATTTTAGAAATATTAAATATAAATTAATAAGAGGAGTCTTATTAATATTATTACAATTATTATTATTTTAATTTCTAAAAGAGTTTAGGAATTAGTAATATAAGTACTCTTATTTATTCCTAATAGGATTAGGAGGAAAAATTAGTTAAAGGAGATTAATTAATTATCCCTAATAAGATTAGGGAGCCCAATTAATTAAACGAGTTTAATGAAATAAATAATACCTTATTTTAATTAAATAGGGTTACCTGATATCTTTATAAAAGGAGTCTTATATCAGATATCAACATATACGTGATTCCAATAGTTGGAGAGTACGCCCCCTTTTTCTATAGAGATAGGAAAAACTAGGGTTTGAGCAAATACACCCTTGTAAGACCCCAACTTTTATGAATAAAGATTAATTTTTCTCAAAATATATTTTTGAATATTATGGTGTGGATTTGATATAATGTTATAGTTGTCGGTATTATTCACAAATTTTGCAAAGTAAGCAAGTGGTTATATAATATTCGATTGGTCGGGGAATATTCATTTTAACAAGGAATATTCGTACGACGACACAATCATTGGTGGACCCACAACGAAAGTATTGTCGTAGTTAGAAAACGATAGAATTATCTTTTTATAAAAATAACGGCGAAAGTTTTACTGTTAAACTGTTGAACTACCTGGTGGTAAAAGCACAGTAATACATGTGGTTGCATAGTAGCACGCGGTATTGATTATTGATGCTTACGTGAGAAGTCACTCAGTTATACTCAATTATTGCTACAATAGTTGTTGCATAATATCTCTCATTTTATTGATTCAATTATTGTCACAGTATCATCTGCATAATATCTTATATTATTAAATCAATAATTGAGACGACAAAGTTATTCATATTATTATTTGCAATATTGACAATGTCTAGAAATTTCTGTCAATGAGAGGTTTGGTCACCTAATTTAACGCCATGATAGGGAGAAATCCTTATCGGAAAGCCCCTCTTTCACGGGAATGATACGGTTGTTAAATATTGTGAGTTATAATATTAATGATGAATAAGTTCGTGTTGATTAAAGATGAAATTGATATTTCCATTGTGTTGGGATTATTAGTGTTAGTGGAAATCGACATCTATTTCGATAATAATGGATGTCTGGAGGTTATATTGACAAATCGGGTAATTAATCGGATAAATGAGCAATTAATTGTTATTAATTCACATGCTTATAACTATTTGTTCACATGTGTGTACTATTGATTCACAAGATATACTATTAGGGGAGGTGGTGCAAGTTTGATAATACTTGCAGGACTAAATTAAAAATGAAGGAAAAGATGAAGATATTATACTTGTAATATTTGAGCCCCAAAACGTGTAATTATCGAAACTATGTTTTCCTATAAATAGAAGCTCATTCTTCTTTCATTCTCACCAATTCACTAAGACTCACAAGAGCAATTATAGAAAGAGAAGCTATAGAGAGAGAAGTTTTAGATAGAAAGTAGAAGAGAAGTCTGCTACCTCACTATTCCAGTATCCAGTCTTCTTCTGAGGTAAGGGATATTATTTTTTTCAGTATTCATAGGAATAATATTATCTTCCATACTCTGTAGTATGTGAGTAATATTATTTCGTCTCGTATTCCTGATTATACCCTCATTTTGTTAAAGTATTGCTTCTATACTCCGTGAAATTAATAGAATATCCTTGAAATTTGCGCTTCATCTAGTATCGTTTCACAAGGATATTTTTGCACATTCTTGTTAAATTTTAAGCTTTTCATGCCGGAGTACTGTCTATGAGTAGTATTCATTTTTATGGTACTATTCACAAAGTACTATCCAGGGGGTACTATTCACAAAGCACTATTCACGAGTACTATTCACGAGTACTATTCACAAAGTACTATTCACAGGATACTATTCCCAAAGTACTATTCATGTGGTACTATTCACCCGAGGAATTATTCATGACAAAAATTAATTTCTTTGCTGTCCAAATCATTTTTGATATAATATTATTCTTGAATTTTACTCCACAAAGCAGTATCATGTTGACAATTTGGACATTATTGAATTCTGGATAAATTAAGTTATACTCTTTAAAAATTTATCCTTTGCTTTCTTTTAATTGAATTCTTATATCATTGTCATCATCCTCATGCTTATATTGTGATAAAAGTCATGTGTGGCTTACGTGCATAGATGTACTATTGATTGGTATGATTATGACCGAGGATTATTCGGTATAATCATGGTAGTAATGTTACAAATGATGTGGTAAAAATCCTCATTGCTTCTGTAGTGCATTGATGGATGGTTGTTGGTATGATTATGACCGAGGATTATTCAGTATAATCTTGACCATTGATGATTACATAAATATCCTTGGCCCGTAGTGCAGGGATGATTCGATGATGTGGTTTATTTATTAAGCTGAGTCTCAGCGATATAATATATGATAAACTTTTTAAATCATAGAAGATAGTAGATATCATGCTCTAGTTGACTCTTCTAATGGATTGCTTGTTCCGTTGCAGTTAAACTTGATGTTTATTATATTTTATCAGTTTAACACTGTTGAAGGCTAACGATAATTTATTCTGCATTATCTTAGTCATAATATTTCTTACTGGGCTAGTTGAGCTCACCCTTTTGCTTTCATATATTGTTCTCTTCAGGAAATGAGAACGTAGCTAGGACTAGTAGGGGAATGGAGTGACGGTCCAAATGTTTGCATTAGTAGTCCTCACTATTTAGTAAAATAGTGTGATAATAATTGTAATGAGGACTTTATTTGAGTTTGGATACTCTCTACGAGACATTATCCGTTTGAAACTCTCAGCTACGTTTTATCGTACTGTATAAAAGAAGTTTGTATTTAAATTCTGTAGCATGTATTTGGCGACTCAAGATGGGTGATGTATACCAATTTTGGGGGCGTCACAGTTGGTATCAAAGCTTAGGGATAAGATCCCTGACTTAGATGTGAGACAAAAACTAGGAGGGGAGAGATGGGGAATTCCTTCGCTAGTATGATTTACCTAAGTTTATTTGGTATTTAATTGGTCTGTCAGAGTATATGGATAATATGTGACATGTCAATTAATCCTTGTTTTGTGGCAGTATTTGATAATGGCATCCAAAAATGTTGAGATAAGTAATGAAGCACATGAGACCGTTGAGTCACCAACGATTAATACCCAGGATAATGTGCATCAGGATGACAATAATCCTCAGGAAAACAACAACGCTGACCAAATGATGAATGATGGGATGTTCGGAGACTTTATGCAATTCATGCAATATCAGGCGAGAACGACTCCTGTTGAAAATGTTGGTGGAAACATTGGCAACTCTCGGACGGTCACCGCTAAACAGTTCAAGGAGCTGGGACCACCGGAGTTTATTGGAAAGCGAAAACCACTTAAGGCGGAGACGTGGATAAAGTAGATCACCAAGATATTTGATGTCTTGGGATGCTCTGAGGAGAAAAAGGTTCCCTTTTCCACCTTTATGTTGTGAGGAGAGGCAAATTACTGGTGGGAATCGGTAAAGCGTACTCAACCTGCCGCACTGAAGATGTCTTGGGAAAAATTCTAAGAAATGTTCAACGATAAGTACTTTCCCGAAAGTATTCGTCACATGAAGGAGCTAGAGTTCATCAAGATGGAGCAGAACAATATGACCGTGTCACAGTACGAAGCTAAGTTTGCCGAGTTGTCCCGATTTACGTCCCACTCAGTTGATAATGAGGAGATAATGACGCGGATGTTTCTAAGAGGTTTGAAACCCGAGATACGTCAATACTTAATTTCTCATAAACTGTGTTTGTATTCAGATGTTGTAAATAAGGCTCATTTAT
Organism: Panax ginseng; assembly: GCA_020205605.1. Taxonomy (NCBI): domain Eukaryota; kingdom Viridiplantae; phylum Streptophyta; class Magnoliopsida; order Apiales; family Araliaceae; genus Panax; species Panax ginseng. The sequence continues at coordinate 57,162,042 of CM035145.1, forward strand.
TGGAACGCGATAACAAGTTAACCCAACCAAGAGAGAGTAGCCGGCAAAATGATAATACCAGTGGTAGCAGTCATCGAAGCGGTGACAACAAACATGGAGGGAATCAACATGCCAGAAATGGTAACCACTTCGGTGGAAATCATGTCCAAGATAATAAAAGTGGAAATTTCAAGAAGAGGAGATTCAACAATGATGGAAAGACGTCATCACCAGCACCTGTTGTTAAGGAAGGGGAACGACAGCCAATCATATGTGACAAATGTGGAGGGGAGGGACATATCAGTCTGAATTATACGCTGCAATCCAAAGCGTGTTATAATTATGGAAGAGAAGGTCACCTAGCCCAATTTTGTCGTGCACCGAAATCAAGTCCAGCTGGGGTGGAGGCATCAAAGGCCGTCCCAGACAAGACAAAAGCGGTAGTTCAAGGGAGAGCATTTGTCGTAACCTCCCAAAAAGCGAGGAATCCGAACGAGGTGATCACAGGTAAGCTAATCATCAACTCTAGAAAAGTATATACCTTATTTGATACCGGTTCTACTCATTCTTTTATTTCTCCTACGTTTAAATTTGACTCCGGAGAAAATAGACTTTGACTTATCTGTTGAAATTCCGTTGGGAAAAACCTTCATTACATCAACTGTTTATAAGTCTTGTTTGATTCAAATCGATAATCGTACGTTACCTGTCGATCTTATCTCCTTAAAAATACTTGCATTCGACGTGATTCTAAGGATTGATTGGTTAACTACTCATCATGCTAAAATTGATTATTTTCGTGAGGTTGTTAGCTTTCATGTTCCTAATCAACCTATTATGCGAATTCAAGAAACCAAACAATTAAAATCAATCACGGTAATCTCAAGCCATAAAGCTATTCATTTTTTGAAAAACGGATGTCAAGCTTTCTTAGCTCATGTCACAGATTTAAACAAAAATACGTCAGATTTGAATGATATTTCTATTGTTAATAAATTTCTTGACATATTCCCCGAATAACTTCCTAGCCTACCCCCGGAGCGTGAAATCGAGTTTGGTATCGACCTTGAACCCGATACAAAACCTATTTCCAAAGCCCCATATCGAATGGCTCCTATTGAACTTCAGGAGTTAAAACCCCAACTGTAGGAATTGTTAGACATCGGTTTCATTCAACGTAGTACGTCTCCTTGGGGTGCTCCTGTTTTATTCGTGAAGAAGAAAGATGGAAGTATGCGACTTTGTATTGATTATCGAGAGTTGAATCATGTCACCATAAAAAATAGGTACCTGTTGCCTCGCATTGATGACCTGTTTGACCAGTTGCAAGGCGCCAAATTCTTTTCAAAGATCGATGTTAGATTACGGATATCATCGAGTTGAAGATTAAAGCGATGACATTCCAAAGAGCGCTTTTAGAACTCGATGACGGGCATTACTAATTCCTAATCATGTCTTTTGGATTGACTAATGCTCCTGCGCCGCCTTCATGGATATGATGAACCGAGTATTCAAGGAATATTTGGATCACTTTGTGGTTGTCTTTATTGATGACATCCTCATTTACTCCAAAAGCTCTGAAGATCATGACCAACACTTGAGGCAGATACTCCAAAAGCTTCGTGAAAACAAGTTATATGCCAAGTTGAAGGAATGCGAGTTCTGTCTTGAGGAAGTAGCATTCCTTGGGCACGTGATATCAAATCATGGAATATTTGTTGACCCGAAAAAGATTGAAGAAATTCAAAGCTGGGAGCAACCTAAGTCAGTGACCGAAGTACGTAGCTTTCTCGGCTTAGCTGGTTATTATCGGAGATTCGTAGAAGGGTTTTCTCGAATCACTACTCCATTAACTCAGCTGACTCGAAAAGATATAAAATTCGGTTGGAGCGAGGAATGTGAGAAGAGTTTTCAAGAACTCAAGAGGAGACTCATTTCAGCACCTGTTCTGACAATACCATCTGGCTCGGAGGGATTTGTCATCTACAGTGATGCTTCAGGCAAAGGGTTAGGATGTGTTCTCATGCAACATGGGAAAGTCATAGCCTATGTCTCACGACAACTCAAGGAATATGAGAGGAATTATCCTACTCATGATCTTGGAGAAGCTTTGAATCCTAATCAAGGTTTGTTTATGATTAAAATTAATTTTTCTGAAAGTCAATATTCTACTTGGGTATTGGATACCGGCTGTGGTTCTCACATATGTAATAATATGCAGGGACTGGTCAGAAGTAGAAAGCTGAGCAAGGATGAGGTCGTCCTACGAGTGGGAAATGGAGCAAAGGTTGTTGTATTAGCTGTAGGGACGTATTGTTTAGCACTGCCTACGGGCAAATCCATTAGTTTAAATAATTGTTATTTTGTTTTGTCACTTATTAGAAACATTATTTCTATCTCTATATTGGATATGGATGGTTTTAACATTATAATAAAGAACAATAGTTGTTCTATTTATAATGATAATGTTTTATATGGTGTTGTTAATTTGTGAAATGGACTTTAAATACTTGATTTGCATGAAAATATACTTCAAATTGAACAAACTAAGAAAAGAAAAAGAGATGATGTTAATTATACCTATATGTGGCACTGTAGACTTGGTCATATTAATGAAACAAGATTATCTAAGTTGTATAAAGATGGGCTTTTAGAGCTATCGGATTATGAATCATATCCAACTTGTGAATCTTTTCTTTGTGAATCTTTTCTCATGGAAAAAATGACTAAATCTCCTTTTAGTGGAAAAGGAGAAAGAGTTACAGAGTTGTTAGCGTTGGTACACACGGATGTATGTGGACCTATGACAACGAATGCACGAGGAGGGTATTCTTATTTTATTATATTCACTAATGATCACTCAAGATTTCGATATGTGTATTTAATGAAATACAAATCTGAATCATTTGAAAAGTTCAAAGAGTTCAGAAGTGAAGTAGAGAAATAAACGGGTAAAAGTATTAAGATTCTTCGATCAGATCGAGGTGGTGAATACTTTAGCAGTGAGTTTCTCAATTGTCTTAAAGAAAATTGTATAATCTCATAATGGACTCCAACAGGGACGCCATATCTGAATGGTGTATCTGAAAGGAGAAATCGAACACTATTGGACATGGTTCGTTCCATGATGAGTTTTACCGATCTTCCAGTGTCAGTCTGGGGATATGCCCTAGAAACGGCTACATATCTACTAAATATCGGTGTATCGAAGGCTTTAAATGGTACTTATCGAGTCTAAAACTCTATTCTGTAACTTAATATCAGTCATATTATTTTTAAATGACTTATAATAATTTTTAAATATTTATCATGAATTTTCAAACACCAAAATCATTATTAAATGATTTAAATATTAAATAATTCAATTATCATTAATATTTAATTAATATTAAACTATTAATGAAACCATTACCAAAATATTTAAGTTAATTATAATAACTCAAAATACTTTTAAAGTATTAATATTACCCTTAAATGATTTTTAAAAGAATTAAAATTATTTTTAAATAATTATCATTAATATTAAAGTATTAATGTATTATTTACCAAAATATTAAAAGTCCTTAATCATAACTTAAAATATTTTTAATTCATTAATATCCTTTTTAAATGATTTTTAAATAGATAAAACCAATTTTAAACTATTTATTTAATATAATTATTAAATAAACTTAATATCATTAATTATTAAATTAATATCATTAATATTAAATTATTAATAAAATTATCATTTAAATATTAAAATTATATTTTATAACTTAAAATATCTTTAAACAATTTATTATCATTTAAAATAATTTTATTATATTAAAATCATTTTAAAACTAATTTATTTAGTATAATTATTAAATAACTTTAACATCATTAATAGTAAATAATTAATGAGATTTTCCTTTAAATATTGAAAGTTATATTTTATAACTTAAAATACTTTAAAAATCTTTATTTTCATTTAAAATGATTTTTCTAATTTTAAAATCATTTTAAACAAATTTATTTAATATAAGTATTAAATAAATCTAATATCAATAATTTTAAATAATTACAAGGAACATATATAAACCAAGATAGCAGTCCAACAACATCAAAATCAACAGACATGACTAAATTCGAGAATTTGTTAGAAAATCGTTCTTCATGTTTTAGGAATTCGGAAAAGGTAATCATAGTAGAAAGTTGCTCAGTTTGACCACCCACTACTACCAGCATATGTGTTGTTTAAGAGACCTAATAGCATGGATCTAGAGTACACATATCAGGCTCAAACTTTATTACAACAAAAAGCACAAACTATCAAACAAAAACAAGAACAAAGCCACAGAAAAGCTTTGTCGGACATTTACAGGTAACAATGCAGGTTACCCGGATCGGTTTAGTCATGGTAAATTCAATGACCTTTAAGCGACTATAACTTTTAATCAATAACAGATATGGACCTGATTCAAGCTTCAGAACAAAGAGCTAATGACATACTACAAATATAAAACATTAAACACCTGAAATCATTAACAACCAAAGATTTAAAGGGTCTGACATTTGGTTGTCAGATTCGTTTTAAAATTTTTCCAGATTTTAAAAATCATCAAATCCGAGCTTCTATATGTTATGGATCTAACATCTAGCAACCCAGATCATCATTATATACTATAACCAACATATTTTAACATTCAAATCTAACATCTAACACAAGATCGATGGTCAGATTTAATGGCTAGGGTTTATACCTTTTCTTTGATCTATCTTGTATTTGAGCTTCTGATTTGTTAGTTGATTTCATGGGGCTGGATTAAGGGACTGATATACATATATATGTCGTAGGTTTTGAGTTGAGAGAGATTGGTTGGGTGTTTGAACAAAAATGGGCATAAAAGTGGCTTTCTCTCTCTCTTGAATCTATATATAATGTGTTGTAATGCATGTATCTCATAAAATAAGGCTGATTGCTGGCTGATATCAGTCACATGGCAAGTCAATGGTTGGTCACCAACCACATTATAGCTAGATTTACAAGTTTTGTACAATAATGCAACAAGGGGTAAAATTGTCATTAGCCCTATGAATTTAATGGCATTTTAGTCATTGGTCAAACTCTTAGGGTTTAACCCTTAGAGTTTAACCCTAAGGTTTAGCACAAAATTGAAGCATTTCTAATTTAGGGTTTGTATAAAATAATAAATTTTAGTTTCTAAAAATTGTAATTAGGGTTTACTAAATTAGTTTAGGTCTTTAATTACTTAGCACTTTGTTAATTAGGTTTAAGAGACACTAATTAGCATTACACTTCCCAATTTAGCGATTAGGGTTTACCATAGGGAAATTAAGGTTTATAATTTAGAAGGAAAAATAATAATAATGGTTTATTCTTAAAAAAACATTAGGGTTCTGAAAATTAGGGTTCTCCCTAATTAAGGTTAATATCTATAACACCAATCATAAATCACATTAACATCATTACCAATAAATCTTAAACTCTAATTTGAGTTTCAAATTAGGGTTTAACAATAACTTAGGATTTTCTAAATATTAATTAGGGTTTCTAAATTTTAATTAGGGTTTACCTAATTAATTATATAATACGCAATATAAATCATATAACACATAACACAATCTCGAATTTCCCATTTGAATTTCACAATAGGATGAAACAAATTAATGTTAGGATTTGGTCATGATACAACATAATTGAATAACCATTATCAGTCCACACATATACAGTACATATTTATAGCACTGAAAATCAAAATATAATTAATATTATATTTTATTCTCATTCCTTGATAAAAATCCAAAATTAGGGTTTGGATTTCATATTTGATTTATTCTCCCATATTTAACCTTAATAATTAAGGTAAAATAATTAATTTAATAATCTGTACTAAAATTCATATAATAAAATAATTATTATAATTATTCAAAGAAAATCATTTCATATATTATTTAAATAATATATAATCATATTTTCATGGAAAATAATTAATAAAAATATTTCTACTATAAAATTAATTATTATAAGAATATAGTTTATAATTAATGTGCAATAATTCTAAAATAAAATTATTTGTAAATATTCATGTAATAAATATATTTTTATTTATTACATAATTACATACACACATTATCTTGTACAAATCCTCATCTTTAAAATAATAATAATAAAAATTATATGCAAAATTTCTAATTTAATTATATAAAGATATCGGGTTGTTACATTCACCCTCTCTTATAAAGATTCCGTCCTCGGAATCTCCATTTTAAAATCTATACATACAAGGGTACATAGCATACACAATCATTACCAGTAGATCTCGATCATAATTTGATCGAACTGATCTTTAACTATTCAAATAAAGCTTGTCTATCTGATTAAACGAAAATTTGATTTCTAAAAGAACTCAAATTCCTCCTTCAAAATAATTTATAAAATAATTTTACTATGTATAAGAAAATAATATATATAAAAAAATAATATTGATTAGAATAATACCTGGAGTTGCATCCCCCGGCTGCCACGATATCTTGAACGGTCATGTTGAAGACGCTTGCGGTTGATATCGTGGGTTTGTTTGTTGATGTTGGTCCCGTTGTAGCCAATGTCCTGCTGCCTTTTCCCGTATTCGAATTCCTTGCCTCCCATCTCCTTCTTGGACAGTCTTCCACCTTATACTCCATTGATTCACACTTAAATCACGCAGACTTGCCCTTTTTCTTCTTTCCTTTTATCGTATAGGTGACAAAACTATCTTTTTCCCCTTCGTTATCCTAGCTATCACAAACGCGTCAACAGGGTCAGTTGATCTTTCGAATCCTGGCAGTATGATGGCCTTGAAGTCTTTGACGTTCGTCGATCGATTATCTGGCTGATCTTCCGGCGATTAGTATTCCGTTCTGCATAGCTTGATCGTCCATATTCGCAAAATTTTGTATCTGGTCTGGTTGTCTTCTAGCTTTGTTGGCGAGGTTCTTACGTCAATAAAAGTGTATTTTTTTAAATCACTTGGCGGCATTATCACAATTTATTCTTTATTCTAAGCCTTATCGTATACGTATAATCATATAACACGAAATTATATATTTATCATGTACTCAAAATATTATATATTTTAAAATTTTTGTTTTCTGCATTAACCAGTACTCATATAATTAACAACTATCTTTATACCAACTTATTTCATTAATCCCATATAAATTCATACTCATATCACTTGACATATATACCATAGCACATATTGCTTTAATCATCCGGTATCCTTTTGTGACTCAAAAGTCGGGAATCGCTGCCACAACTTATACAAAATTTGAAAAATATTACCTTATACAAACATACCTATCATATATATAACATAGAATCATACCTATTCAAGTAATACTAGTACTACTTATTTCTTACGCCTCTACTAAGGATCAATTGCTTAGAGATCTGTCTATTCCCATTATCCTTAATAATCTATTAACACCTAACTACACCTAGTTCGTCCAACTTACCATACATTATGAGTTTAAGAACTCACCACAAACATATAGGTTTAAGAACTCGACATTGACCACATATTCTTTAACTATACTTTACCTATCAGTCATACTATCGTTTTAGGGTACGGTACTATACTTTTCAAAATAACCACCTCATTGAGGTAGCTTTCAATGTGAGCCTCTATTTCAGCTATTGGCTTTGATATTGGCTCGGTTATAGAGATCGGATCCTTCTTTACAATCTGAGGGTATTCTAATTCTTTTCTATCTTACATTTACACACCTAAGTTATCCTGATTATCAACTAATATATACACACAGCAAATAATAGTTTTATACAAGTTACTTTTTATTTTGTTTGACGATGAATTTATCCATTCATCTCTTTTTAAACTCTATATGAGTTATTTATATTTTCAACGTTTCCCTCTATTCCAAGGTTATAGCCTAAGGTCTAGCCCACCTAAGGTTTTTAACCCTAAGCTCTGATATCATACTGTGATGCCCCCAAATTCAGGTACCTGAAACCCGAACTCGGTGCTTCACGATACCATTTCTATTAGCGGAATAATACTAATACTAATACTAATAATAATATAAATAACAAACTTAGTTACATATATCAGAGTCTAATCCCAAGTATGCAACCTTTACTATAATTCTTTACATGATAGATAATATATATCATTGCCTTAGTACAGTCTAACTATTACAAAAGATACCATTAAACATATTCTGTTTTCTTTCCTTTTCACTTGTTCTTGTCTGAACCTTCAGGTTGATCATGCTTAGCTGAAAATATTTAAATTAAGGAATGATGAGCATTTGAGTGCCCAACAAGTAATAACAATTGGAAATATAATTAGCTGAAAGAAATAAATGTTTTCTTTGTACATCACTTCTACAACGAATTTATAGTTGTGGAGTAAACTGAACCGATAATAATAACATAACAATTCTATCTCAAATTTTTGAAACTACGTATTAACTTTATATATAGGTATTAGTTGACAGGCTATGAACATTATTATTAGTTTTTGCTAAGGTTTAGCAGAACTTCATCTGCAAACCGTCATAACTTATAGGCACGAGGGTGATTTGCCCAATGTGCCCTGAATTTGATCAATACTACATTACAAGAACGATATTATCGTTCACTCTGTCCGCCTTGGGCGCATAAAAGTTTTTCCATGATCGGGATGTTCATACTTAGTCTGGAATCCGAACCAAAATAATTTGATTGGATACAGAAAGGTATTTATCATATTCAACGGTATTTCTGAATTTGTGTCTAGCTGATCAAGTAGCTTAGACAGCTTATATATATATATATATCACCTTGTGATTAAATACAATGATTATCCAAGTGGGGACACTTGTATAACCATATATAGAAATTAACGAACAGAATATATATATGAGTTATATAATATAATATCATGTTGATAAACAATGATCGGATATAATATATACGACAATAAATTTAATAATCTAGTACAATAATAATTTAATTCTGAAACTTCTTACTCATGCCCATTGCATAAAGAAAATGCAAAGGTAGGATACTTGCCTGATGCGCTGCTTACAGTACGCAACTTTGTTTTATCTTTTATATCGAAACTTATCATTAATAAGATCATTTTACTGATTAGAATAACATATCGTAACACATAATAATACTTATTGCAGTCAGCACATAACCTAATCACCTTGTCCCACATATTCAACAACCATTGAATCACAAATAAACACATATCTAATCAAATTATCTAAGTCCAGATCAATTTCTAAAACATATCGGTGTATCGACGGCTTTATCGGGAACTTATCGAGTATAAGACTCTATTCTGTAACTTAATATCAGTCATATTATTTTTAAATGACTTATAATAATTGTTAAATATTTATCATAAATTTTCAAACACCGGAATCATTATTATAATTAAATTATCATTGATATTTAATTAATATTAAACTATTAATGAAATCATTGCCAAAATATTTAAGTTAATTATAATAACTCAAAATACTTTTAAAGTATTAATATTACCCTTAATTGATTTTTAAAAGAATTAAAATCATTTTAAATAATTATCATTAATATTAAAGTATTAATGTATTATTTACCAAAATATTAAAAGTCCTTAATCATAATTTAAAATATTTTTAATTCATTAATATCATTTTTAAATGATTTTTAAATAGATAAAACCATTTTTAAACTATTTATTTAATATAATTATTAAAGAAACTTAATATCATTAGTTATTAAATTAATATCATTAATATTAAATTATTAATGAAATTATCCTTCAAATATTAAAAGTTATATTTTATAACTTAAAATATCTTTAAACAAGTTATTCTCATTTAAAATGATTTTATAATATTAAAATCATTTTTAAACTAATTTATTTAGTATAATTATTAAATAACTTTAACATCATTAATAGTAAATAATTAATGAGATTTTCCTTTAAATATTGAAAGTTATATTTTATAAGTTAAAATACTTTTAAAATCTTTATTTTCATTTAAAATGATTTTTCTAATATTAAAATTATTTTTAAACTAATTTATTTAATATAAGTATTAAATAAATCTAATATCAATAATATTAAATTATTTATATTTTCATGACAAAATATCAAAAGTTATATTTTATAACTTAAAATATTTTTATAATCCTTTAAATTATTTTTATATGATTATTAAAATATTTTCTTATAACATAATATAATTTTAAATGATTTTTCAAGTAATAAAATCATTTTAAAATAATTTATTTAATATTATAATTAAATAAATTAAATACCTTTAATATTCCAAAAATATTAAATATTTATGAAATATATTCAAAATAATTAAAAACTATTTTTCAGATTTTAAAATAATTTTTAATAATTTATTTTGTATTTTAATAATTAAAAACTAATTTTTCTATTTATTTCGTAAAAAAAATTAATTTATTAATTAATCTGTTGCAAAAGAGTGCCTATAGCGACATAATTGTCGCTATAGGTGTTCTTCTTGTTCTTGAGCTTAACCCAGACATTCATGGCAGTTAACGAGTGAACTACTTTGATCAGTGATAACTTTTATTCTATGATGTTTCTAGGGAAGATAAAACATTGATCTTGTAGTATACATGTAGGACTACAAATAACACTAACAAACTAAGCCATACTACACCACAACAAAAAGATATGAGCATTCAAAGTCTTTGTCAGAATGTTCCTGGGTTTTCTGGGTAACCCAGAAACCCATGCAGTCTCATGGTGCCATTATCTAGCTCAATTTTCTCAATGTTCTAGTCATTAAATGGTTGATCTAATGATTCTAACATGTAGTCCTAATTACAAGGAACATATATAAACCAAGATAGCAGTCCAACAACATCAAAATCAACAGATACAGCTCGGTCAAGGACTGTTAGAAAATGCGTTCTTCATGTTTCTAGGAATTCCAGAAAAGGTAATCGTGACCGAGTTGCTCAGTTTGACCACCCACTACAACCAACATATGTGTTGTTTAAGAGACCTAATAGCATGGATCTAGAGTACACATATCAGGCTCCAACTTTATTAGAACAAAAAGCACAAAATATCAAACAGAAACAAGATCAAAGCCACAGAAAAGCTTGTCAGACATTTCTGGGTAACAATCTGGGTTACCCAGATCAGTTTGGTCATGGCCGGTCAACGACCTTTGACTGACTATAACTTTTAATCAATAACAGATATGGACCTGATTTAAGCTTCAGAACAAAGAGCTAATGACATACTACAAATATAAAACATTAAACACCCGAAATCATTAACAACCAAAGATTTAAAGGGTCTGACATTTGGTTATCAGACTCGTTTTAAAAAAATTTCAGATTTTCAAAATCATAAAATCCGAGCTTCTAGATATTATGGATCTAACATCTAGCAACCCAGATCATCATTATATACTATAACCAACATATTTTAACATTCAAATCTAACATCTAACACAAGATCGATGGTCAGATTTCATGGCTAGGGTTTATACCATTTCTTTGATCTATCTTGTATTTGAGCTTCTGATTTGTTAGTGGATTTCGTGGGGCTGGATTAAGGGACTGATATACATATATATTTTGTAGGTTTTGAGTTGAGAGAGATTTGTTGGGTGTTTGAACAAAAATGGGCATAAAAGTGGCTTTCTCTCTCTCTCTTCAATCTATATATAATGTGTTGTAATACATGTATCTCATAAAATAAGGCTGATTGCTGGTTGATATCAGTCACATGGCAAGTCAATGGTTGGTCACCAACCACATTATAGCTAGATTTACAAGTTTTGTACAATAATGCAACAAGGGGTAAAATTGTCATTAGCCCTATGAATTTAATGGCATTTTAGTCATTGGTCAAACTCTTAGGGTTTAACCCTTAGAGTTTAACCCTAAAGTTTAGCACAAAATTGAAGCATTTCTAGTTTAGGGTTTGTATAAAATAATAAATTTTAGTTTCTAAAAATTGTAATTAGGGTTTACTAAATTAGTTTAGGTCTTTAATTACTTAGCACTTTGTTAATTAGGTTTGAGAGACACTAATTAGCATTACACTTCCCAATTTAGCGATTAGGGTTTACCATAGGCAAATTACGGTTTATAATTTAGAAGAAAAAATAATAATATGGGTTTATTCTTAAAAAAACATTAGGGTTCTGAAAATTAGGGTTCTCCCTAATTAAGGTTAATATCTATAACACCAATCATAAATCACATTAACATCATTACCAATAAATCTTGAACTCTAATTTGAGTTTCAAATTAGGGTTTAACAATAACTTAGGGTTTTCTAAATATTAATTAGGGTTTCTAAATTTTAATTAGGGTTTACCAAATTAATTATATAATACGCAATATAAATCATATAACACATAAGATAGTCTCGAATTTCCCATTTGAATTTCACAATAGGGTGAAACAAATTAATGTTAGGGTTTGGTCATGATACAACATAATTGAACAACCATTATCAGTCCACACATATATAGTACATATTTATAGCACTGAAAATCAAAATATAATTAATAATATATTATTATTCTCATTCCTTGATACAAATCCAAAATTAGGGTTTGGATTCCATATCTGATTTATTCTCCCATATTTAACCTTAATAATTAAGGTAAAATAATTAATTTAATAATCTGTACTAAAATTCATATAATAAAATAATTATTATAATTATTCAAAGAAAATCATTTCATATATTATTTAAATAATATATAATCATATTTTCATGGAAAATAATTAATATAAACATTTCTCTTATAAAATTAATTATTATAAGAATATAGTTTATAATTAATGTGCAATAATTCTAAAATAAAATTATTTATAAACATTCATGTAATAAATATATTTTTATTTATTACATAATTGCATACACACATTATCTTGTACAAATCCTCATCTTTAAAATAATAATAAAAAAAAATTAATTATATGCAAAAATTTTGATTTAATTATATAAAAATATCGGGTTTTTACACTATTGGGTGTAAATGGGTCTTTAAAAGAAAGATCTGGAAGCGGGGCGGCAAGGTAGAGACCTATAAGGCCTGGATTGGTCGTATAAAGGTTTCAAACAAAGACAAGGAGTTGACTTTGACGAAACCTTCTCACCAGTAGCGATGCTCAAGTCCATTCGGATTTTGCTTGCGATTACAGCTTACCATGACTACGAAATCTGGCAGATGGACGTGAAAACGGTCTTCCTCAATGGGAAACTTTAGCAGGATGTGTATATGACACAGCTAGAGGGATTTATTTCGAAGGTTGGAACAAATCAAGTCTGTAAGCTACAACGATCCATTTATGGATTGAAGCAAACTTGTCGTAGGTGGAACATCTGATTTGATGAGACAATCAAACAGTTTCATTTTATCAAAAATGAGGATGAACCATGTGTGTACAAGAAGGTTAATGGGAGCGCTGTTTCATTATTCGTATTATATGTTGATGATATATTACTAATAGGGAATGATATTCATATGCTACAATCAATTGAAATCTGGTTATCTAAACACTTCTCCATGAAGGACTTGGGAGAATCATCCTATACTTTGGGGATAAAGATCTATAGAGATAGATCTAAAAGGATGCTTGGCTTGTTCCAAGGAATGTACATTGACTCGATGCTAAAGAGGTTTAGCATGGAAGATTCCAAAAGAGGTCTCATGCCGATGAGCCATGGAATAAATCTCTCCAAGAAACAGGCCCCAAAGACACCTGAGGAGAGAGACTATATGAGTAAGATTCCTTATGTTTCAGCAATATGATCTATCATGTACGGTATGATATGTACTTGACCGGATGTCACTCATGCACTTAGTGTAACAAGAAGATATCAGTCGAATCCAGGAGAAGAGGAGTGGAAGGCAGTGAAAAATATCCTAAAGTACTTAAGAAGAACTAAGGATGTATTTTGTAAGACCCCAACTTTTTGAATAAAGATTAAATTTTCTCGAAATATATTTTTGAATATTATGGTGTGGATTTGATATAATGTTATAGTTGTGGGTAATATTTACAAATTTAACAAAGTACGCAAATTGTTATATAATATTCGATTGGTCGGGGAATATTCATTTTAACGGGGAATATTCGTACAATGAAACAATCATTGGTGGACCCCCCAGCGGAATTATTGTCGGATTGAGAAAATGACAAAAATACTTTATGAAAAAATAACGGCGGAAGTTTTACAGATTAAGCTGTTGAACTACCCGGTAGTAAAAGTAAAACGATGTCTGGCGTGGTTGCATAGTAGCAGTACACGGTATTGATTATTGATGCTTACGTGAGAAGTCACTCAGTTATACTCAATTATTGCTACAGTAATTGCTGCATCATATCTCTCATATTATTGATTCGATTATTGTCATGGTATCATCTGCATAATATGTTATTTTATTAAATCAATAATTGAGATGACAAAGTTATTCATATTATTAAATTGAAATATTTACAATGTCTAGAAGTTCTGTCAAGGAGAGGTTTGGTCACCTAATTCCGCGCCAATAGAGAGAAATCCTTATTAGAAAGCCCCCTCTTTCCTTGGAATGACCTGGTTGATAAATATTGTGAGTTATACTATTAATGATGAATGTTATTAAAATTGAAGTTGTGTTCGGAGTTGAATTTGGAGACGCGAACGTGATATTTGAGTACGGAACGATGAAATTAGTAAAAATAGTCTATAAACACAAAATTTTCCGGAATTCACTATTTGGTCAAAAAATCAACAGTTGACTTTTTTGTGAAAAGTCAAACTTTGAAATTTCCAAATTTATATTTTTGATAAAAATGGTTTCATTGTGTTGGAATTATTTGTGTTAGTGAAAATCGATAATTATTTCGATAATAATTGATGTGTGGAGGTTATATTGACCAATCGGGTATTTAACCGGATAAATGAGCAATTGATTGCTATTATTTCACATGATTATAACTATTTGTTCACATGTGTATACTATTGTTTCACATTCTTGTCACTATTAGGGGAGTTGGTGCAAGATTGATAATACTTGAATGACTAAGTTAAAAATGGAGGTATAGATGGAGGTACTATACTGTAATTCGTATTTTCACATGTCTAGAACAATTGATTCACATAATTCACTATTGAATCACATTATTTACTAGTAGGGGAGGTGGTGCAAGTTTGATAATACTTCCGTGACTAAATTAAAAATAAAGAAAAAGTTGGACGTATTGTACTTAAATTTTTCGAGCCCCAAAACTATATTTTTCTATAAATAGAAGCTCATTCTTCCTTCATTTCTCACCAATTCACAAAAGCTTTAGAGCTATTATTATAAAGAGAAATTATAGAAAGAAGAAGAGAAGTATCCAGTATTCTAGTATTATTTCTTTCTTATCTATGAAGAGAACTTCTGTTATTCCATTCTTTATTATTCTGTTGGAATAACCTGTATATGTGGGCTACCCTATACTTGGTGAAATTCTTCTATTGTTCCATTCTTTATCATTACATTGGAACATCACATGCTCATGCGTTTCTGTGGGACTGATTAAAATCTTTATTATTACATTGGAATATCCTATACATGCGTTTCTGCCTTGGGACTCGATTCTCGTTATTTATTATTACATTGGAATAACTCACTTTTGTCGATCTATCACATGCACGGTGTTTTCTTTTGTTATTCCATTCCTTATTATACTCGGTTGGTTAAAGTTTTGACTCTATACTCCATGAAATTAGTGGAATATCCTTGATATTTTAGGCTTCATCCGATATCTTTTCATGAAAATATTTTCACGAGCATTCTTGAATTTTACTCTACAAAGCGATATCATGTTGACAATTTGGACGTTATTAGTTCTGGATAAAATAATTCTTGAACTTGTTTTATTGAATTCTTATATCATTGTCATCATCCTCATGTTTATATTTTGTTGAAAGTCATCGTGGCCTATAGTGCATAGATGGACTTGGTATGATTATGACCGGTGATTATTGAGGCGTAATCATGGTAGTAATGTTACAAATGATGTGGTAAAAGTCCTCAATGGCCCGTAGTGCATTGATGGACGATTGTTGGCATGATCATGACCATTATTGAATACACAAATATTCTTGGCCCGTAGTGCATGGATAATTGTGGTCGTGATACTAAAGAATATCCTTGGTCATAGAGTGGGGTAATTCGATGATGTGGATTATTTATTAAGCTGAGTCCCAGCGATAAAAGTGATAAAAAAACCTTTTAAATCATAAAAGATAGTAGATTTTATTCTCTACTCGACTCTTTTAATGGATTGCTTGTTCCGCATGATTAAACTTGATGGTTGTTATATTGTATCGGTTTAACTTTGTTGAAGGCTAATGATAATATATTCGCATTATCTTAGTCATAATATTTCCTACTGGGCTAGTTGAGCTCACCCTTTTACTTTTATTGTTCTCTTCAGGAAATGAGAACGTAGCAGGGACTAGTCGGGGAACGGAGTGACGAACCAAATGATAACATTAGTAGTCCTCACTATTTAGTGAAATAGTGGAAAATAAATGTAATAATATTGAATTTGAGTTTGAATATTGTCTAGACGACAATATTTTTATTAAAACTCACAGCTTATGTTTTGTCGTACTTTACACGACAGTTGTATAATTAAGTTGTATTTGTATTCTGTACCATGTATTTAACGACTCAGAATAGGTGATGTATACCTATTTTGGGGGCATCACAGTTGGTATCAAAGCTTAGGGATATGATCCCTGGCTAAGATGTGAGACTAGAACTAGGAGGGGAGAGACGGGGAATTCCTTCGCTACTATGACCTACCTAAGTTTATTTGGTATTTAATTGGTCAGTCAGAGTGTAGGGATAATATGTTTTATGTCAATTAACCCTTGTTTTGTGGCAGTATTTGAAAATGGCATCCGAGAATGTTGAGAACATCAATGGAGCACAGGAGACCGTTGAGTCTCCACAGATCAATAACTAGGATAATGTGCATCAGAAAGGCGACAATCCTCCTGCAAACAACAACACTGACCAAATGATGAACGATGGAATGTTCCAAGGCTTCATACAATTCATGCAACATCAGGCGAGAGCGACTCCTGTCCAAAATGTAGGTGGAAACACTGGCAACTCTCGGACGGTCACCGCTAAACAGTTCAAGGAGCTGGGACCACCAGAGTTTATTGGAGAGCCAAAACCACTTAAGGCGGAAGCATGGATAAAGCAGATAACCAAGATATTTGATATCTTGGGATGCTCCGAGGAACAAAAGGTACCCTTCGCCACCTTTATGTTGCATGAAGTGGCATATTACTGGTGGGAATCTGTAAAACGTACCCAGCCTGACGCACTCAAGATGTCTTGGGAGAAGTTCCAAGAGCTGTTCAACGACAAGTACTTTCCCGAAAGTATTCGTCACATGAAGGAGGTGGAGTTTATCAAGTTGGAACAAAACAATATGGACCGTGTCATGTCTGAGGCTAAATTTGCGGAGTTATCCCGATTTGCATCCCATTTGGTTGATAATGAGGAGCGAATGGCCGAATGTTTTAAGAGGTTTGAAATCGAAGATACGACAATATCTTATTTCTCATAAAGCGTGTTTGTATTCAAATGTTGTAAATAGGGCTCGGTTGTTGGAAGTAGCGATAACGAGTCAACGTAACCAAGAGAAAGCGGTAAGCGAGAATGAAAATACCGGTGGTAATGATCCATGAAGCGGTGACAACAAACGTGGAGGAATTAACATGCGAAATTGTAACCACTTACGGTGGTAATCATAGCCAAAACAATAAAATGGACATTTCAAGAAAAGGAGATTCAACAATGATGGAAAGACGTCAGCACCAGCACCCATTGTTAAGGAAGGAGAACGACCACCTATCATATGCTTCAAATGCGGAGGGGAGGGACACATCAGTCCAAATTGCGCGATGCCGTTCAAAGCATGTTATAATTGTGGAAGAGAAGGTCACTTAGCTCGATTTTGTCGTTCACCGAAGACAAATTCAGCTAGGATGGAGGCACCAAAGGCCGTCCCAGAAAAGTCAATGCCGGTAGTGCAAGGGAGAGCGTTTATTGTGACCTCCCAGAAAGCAAGGAACCCGAACGAGGTTATCACGGGTAAGCTTATCATAAACTCTAGTGAAGTCTATACCTTATTTGATACCGCTTCTACCCATTCTTTTATTTCTCCTACTTGCGCTCAACGTTTAAATTTGACTCCGGAGAAATTAGACTTTGACTTATCTATTGAAACTCCATTAGGAGAAACCTTCATTACATCGACTGTTTATAAGTCTTGTTTGATTCAAATCGGTAACCGCACGTTACATGTCGATCTTATCTCCCTAAAAATACTTGCATTTGACGTGATTCTAGGGATTGATTGGTTAACTACTCATCATGCTAAAATTGATTGTTTTTGTAAGGTTGTTAGCTTTCATATTCCTAATAAACCTATTATGCGAATTCAAGCGACCAAACCATTAAAATCAATCACGGTCATCTCAAGCCATAAAGCTATTCGTTTATTGAAAAATGGATGTCAAGCTTTCTTAGCTCATGTCACTGATTTAAACAAAAATACGTCAAATTTGAAGGATATTTCTATTGTTAATAAATTTTCTGACGTATTCCCTGAAGAACTTCCTAGCCCACCCCCAGAGCGTGAAGTTGAATTTTGTATCGACCTTGAACCCTGTACAAAACCCATTTCCAAAGCCCCATATCGAATGGCTCCTATTGAACTTCAGGAGTTAAAGATCCAATTACAGGAATTGTTAGACATTGGTTTCATTCGTCCTAGTACTTCTCCTTGGGGTGCTCCTGTTCTATTCATGAAGAAGAAAGATGGGAGTATGCGACTTTGTATTGATTATCGGGAGTTGAATCATGTCACCGTCAAAAATAGGTACCCATTGCCACGTATTGATGACCTGTTTGATCAGTTACAAGGAGCACAATTTTTTTTCAAAGATCGATCTTCGTTCTGGATATCATTAGCAAAAGGTTAAAACTGAGGATATTCCAAAGACTGCCTTCAGAACTCGGTACAGGCATTATGAATTCTTAGTCATGTCTTTTGGATTGACTAATGCTCTTGCTGCCTTCAAGGATATGATGAACTGAGTATTCAAGGAATATTTGGATCACTTTGTGGTCGTCTTTATTGATGACATCCTTATTTATTCCAAAAGTCGTGAAGATCATGAGCAACACTTGAGGCTGATACTCCAAAAGTTTCATAAATATAAGCTTTATGCCAAGTTAAAGAAATATGAGTTCTGGCTTGAGGAAGTAGCATTCCTTGGGCACGTAGTATCAAGTCATGGAATATCCGTTGAAGCTATTCAAAGCTAGGAGCAACCCAAATCAGTGACCGAAGTACGTAGCTTTCTCGGTTTAGCTGGTTATTATCGGAGATTCGTGGAGGGATTTTCTCGAATCGCTACTCCATTAACTCAGCTGACTCGGAAAGATACAAAGTTCGGTTGGAGCGAGGATTGTGAGAAGAGTTTTCAAGAACTCAAAAGGAGACTCATTCCAGCACCTGTTCTGACAATACCATCTGGTTCGGAGGGATTTGTCATCTACCGTGATGCTTCGGGCAAAGGGTTAGGATGCGTTCTCATGCAACATGAGAAAGTCATAGACTATGCCTCAAGACAACTCAAAGAATATGAGAGGAATTATTCTACTCATGATCTAGAGTTGGCAGCTGTTGTCTTCGCACTTAAAATTTGGAGGCATTACTTATATGGAGAGAAAGTGGAGATCTTTACGGATCATAAAAGCCTCAAATATTTCTTCACTCAAAAGGAACTCAACATGCGACAATGATGTTGGCTTGAACTATTGAAAGATTATAATCATACCATCCAATACCATCCTGGAAAAGCGAACGTGGTAGCTGACTCATTGAGTAGAAGATCATATGCGGGTACAAGTGCAATATTCACAACACAAAAGCCAATTTTGTGTGACTTACAAAGGATGGAGATAGAGTTAAAGACTCCAGGGACCCATGTGATGATGGAGAATATACGAGTAGAAACGACTTTAATTGATAAAGTTAAAGTTGCTCAAGTTACAGATCCGGAGCTGATGCGTGTGAGGAAGAAAGTGCAAGAAGGTGCTATGCCGGAAGCAAGAATCGATGAAGAAGGAATACTTCGAGTCAACTCCAGACTTTGTGTTCCTAACGACCCTGATTTAAAGTATAAAATCATGATGGAGGCGCACAACACACCTTTTGCAATCCATCCTGGGAGTACCAAAATGTATCATGATCTTCGTCATACATTTTGGTGGAGCAATATGAAGAGAGAGATAGCGCTATTTATCTCAATGTGTCTAATTTGTCAACCAGTTAAAGAGGAGCATCAAGTACCAAAAGGTCCATTGCAACCACTTGAAATTCCAGAATGGAAGTGGGAGCACATTACCATGGATTTCGTTACCGGTCTTCCCAAAGTTTCTCAAGGCATAGATGCGATTTGGGTCATTGTTGATAGATTGACCAAGTCTGCTCATTTCTTATCGATAAGAGAAATTTATACACTTGAACGTCTTGCTCGTATGTACATAAACGAGGTTGTAAGATTGCATGGTATGCCAGTATCCATAGTTTCTGATCGAGACCCAAGATTCACTTCAAGATTTTGGGTTAGTTTACAAAAAGTTATGGGCACAGATTTACGACATATCATCCTTAGACGGACGGGAAGTCGGAGAGGACAATTCAAACTCTTGAAGATCTATTAAGGCTCTGTTTCCTTGACTTCAAGGGAAGTTGGGACAAGTTCTTACCATTGGTGGAGTTTTCCTACAACAACAGTTATCAAGCAAGTATTGGCATGGCTCCATTTGAGGCGTTGTATGGAAGAAAGTGTCGTTCTCGATTATCTTTGGGATGAGGTGGGTGAAGCAACGTTGTTGGGACCGAGTTGGTATGTATGACTCTGAGAAAAGATTTAAATGATCAACAAAGTATAAAAACCTTACAAGATCGACAAAAGAGTTATGTTGATCTTCATCGAAAAAGGACGTAGAATTCGATATTGGAGATCATGTATTATTACGTGTTGCTCCATGGAAAGGAGTTACAAGATTTGGAAGAGAGGAAAGCTCAATCCTCGATTCATTGGCCCATTTTAATCCTCGATCGAGTAGGAGGCGTGGCTATAGACTTGCGTTATCGCCAAGTATGTCTCGTGTTCATAACATTTTCACATATCCATGTTACGTAAATATGTGAAAGACCCGAACCACATTATTGAGTTAGAACAGGACGAAATAGAGGAAGATTTAACGTATGAAGAGGTTCTGTTAAAATCTTGGATAAGAAGGAACATATTCTACGCTCCAAGGTTATACCTCTAGTCAAAGTTTTGTGGAGAAACCACGATGTTGAGGAAATGACACGGGAGTTAGAATCGAAATGAAATCAAAGTATCCTCACCTCTCGACATACCAGTCGTACCCTAATTTCGAGGATGAAATTTCATAAGAAGGGGAGGTTGTAAGACCCCAACTTTTTGAATAAAGATTAAATTTTCTCGAAATATATTTTTGAATATTATGGTGTGGATTTGATATAATGTTATAGTTGTGGGTAATATTTACAAATTTTGCAAAGTACGCAAGTTGTTATATAATATTCAATTGGTCAGGGAATATTCATTTTAACAGGGAATATTCGTACAACGACACAATCATTGGTGGACCCCCACAACGGAATTATTGTTGGATTGAGAAAATGACAAAAATACTTTATGAAAATAACGGCGGAAGTTTTACCGTTAACTGTTGAACTACCCGGTAGTAAAAGTATAGTAATACGCGTGGTTGCATAGTAGCACACGGTATTGATTATTGATGCTTACGTGAGAAGTCACTCAGTTATACTCAATTATTGCTACAGTAATTGCTGCATCATATCTCTCATATTATTGATTCGATTATTGTCATAGTATCATCTGCATAATATGTTATTTTATTAAATCAATAATTGAGATGACAAAGTTATTCATATTATTAAATTACAATATTTACAATGTCTAGAAGTTCTGTCAAGGAGAGGTTTGGTCACCTAATTGCGCGCCAATAGGGAGAAATCTTTATTGGAAAGCCACCTCTTTCCTGGGAACGACCTGGTTGATAAATATTGTGAGTTATAATATTAATGATGAATGTTATTAAAATTGAAGTTATGTTCGGAGTTGAATTTTGAGACGCGGACGTGATATTTGAGTACAGAACGATGAAATTAGTAAAAATAGTCTATAAAAACAAAAATTTTCTAGAATTCACTATTTGGTCAAAAAGTCAACAGTTGAATTTTTCAGGAAAAGTCAAACTTTGAAATTTCCAAATTTATATTTTTGATAAAAATGGTTTCATTGTGTTGGAATTATTTGTGTTAGTGAAAATCGACAATTATTTCGATAATAATTGATGTCTGGAGGTTATATTGACCAATCGGGTATTTAACCGGATAAATGAGCAATTAATTGCTATTATTTCACATGATTATAACTATTTGTTCACATGTGTATACTATTGTTTCACATTCTTGTTACTATTAGGGGAGTTGGTGCAAGATTGATAATACTTGCATGACTAAGTTAAAAATGGGGGTATAGATGGAAGTACTATCTTTGTAATTCAGTATTTTCACATGTCTAGAACTATTGATTCACATAATTTACTATTGAATCACATTATTTACTATTAGGGTAGGTGGTGTAAGTTTGATAATACTTCCATGATTAAATTAAAAATAAAGGAAAAGTTGGAGGTATTGTACTGAAATTTTTCGAGCCCCAAAACGTGCAATTATCGAAACTATATTTTTCTATAAATAGAAGCTCATTCTTCCTTCATTTCTTATCAATTCACAAAAGCTTTAGAGCGATTATTATAGAGAGAAATTATAGAAAGAAAAAGAGAAGTCTGCTACCGCACTATTCCATTATCCGTTTTTTCTAAAGGTAGGGAGTATTATTTCTTTCTTATCTATGAAGAGAACTTATGTTATTCCATTCTTTATTATTACATTGGAATAACTTTGTATCATGAGCTACCTATACTTGGTGAAATTCTTACATTGTTCCATTCTTTATCATTCTGTTGGAACATCATCGTATGCATGCGTTTTACACGGACTTGATTTCATTTTTATTATTCTGTTGGAATATCGTATGCCATGCATTTTACACGGACTGATTCTTTTATTTATTATCTCATTGGAATAACTTTACTTTATCGGTCTATCGCATGCCTGGTGATTTCTTTTGTTATTCCATTCCTTATTATACTCAGTTGGTTAAAGTTTTGACTTCTATACTCCATAAAATTAGTGGAATATCCTTGATATTTGCGCTTCATCCAGTATCTTTTCATGAAAATATTTTCCTGAGCATTCTTGAATTTTACTCTACAAAGCAGTATCATATTGACAATTTGGACGTTATTAGTTCCTGGATAAAATAATTTTTGAACTTGTTTTTATTGAATTCTTTTATCATTGTCATCATCCTCATGTTTATTTTGTTGAAAGTCATCTGTGGCCTATAGTGCATAGATGGACTTGGTATGATTATGACAAGGGATTATTGGTGTAATCATGAATAGTAATGTTACAAATGATGTGGTAAAAGTCCTCATTGGCCCGTAGTGCATTGATGGATGATTGTTGGCATGATCATGACCATTATTAAATACACAAATATTCTTGGCCCGTAGTGCATGGATAATTGTGGTCGTGATATTAAAGAATGTCCTTGGCCATAGTGCAGGGGTAATTCGATGATGTGGATTATTTATTAAGCTGAGTCCCAACGATAAAAGTGATGAAAAACCTTTTAAATTCTAAAAGATGGTAGATTTATTCTCTACTGGACTCTTTTAATGGATTGCTTATTCCGCTGCAGTTAAACTTGATGGTTGTTATATTGTATCAGTTTAACACTGTTGAAGGCTAACGATAATATATTCTGCATGATCTTAGTCATAATATTTCCTACTGGGCTAGTTGAGCTCACCCTTTTATTTTTATTGTTCTCTTTGAAATGAGAACGTAATGAGGACTAGTCGGGGGAGCGGGTAGTGGACGGATGATAGCATTAGTAGTCCTCACTATTCGGTTAAATAATGGAAAATAAATGTAATAATATTGAATTTGAGTTTGAATATTGTCAGGCGACAATATTTTTATTAAAACTCACGACTTATATTTTTGTCGTACTTTACACGGCGGTTGTATAATTAAGTTGTATTTGTATTACATACCATGTATTTGACGACTCAAAATAGGTGATGTATACCTATTTTGGGGCGCCACATATTTCTTGTCTACGGTGGGTCTGAATTGAAACTAGAGGGCTTCACAGACTAAAGTTTTCAAACAGACCAAGATGATGAAGAACTGCTTTTGAGGTATGTGTTTACCTTGAATGGTGGCGTAGTGAGTTGGAAGAGTTCCAAACAGCAAACAGTTGTTGATTCAATGACAGAGGTAGAGTACATAGCTGTAAGTGAAGTTGCAAATGAAGCTGTTTGGATGAAGAAGTTTATTACCAAACTTGTTGTTGTTCCTAGCATTACAGGACCGATTTACCTTTATTACGTGACAACAAGGAGTACATTGCACAAGCTAAGGAACCTGTGTCTCATCGTAAATCCAAACATGTGTTGCGTTGGTTTCATTTGATCGGAGAGATCATTGAAAGAGGAGCGTCACCTCGAGGCGTGTGGACTCTCAAAGACAATATTGCAGATCCATTTACTAAAGCGTTAACACAACAACAGTTCTATTGTCACTTAGAGAAGATGGGTATGAGATACCACGACGATTGGCTTTAGTGCAAGTGGGAGATTGAAAGTAGTATCCATTCAAGCCAATCATGTATGATGATAAAGCATATACTTTGTAATAAATCTTATTTATTTATTAATAAAAGAATTATTTATTAAAGGCATTTATTATCAACATGGTGCTGTTTTAATAATATGTGATAAACATATAGTTTTAAGCAATGCTTTTAGAATCATGATGAGATCATGCTAATAAGATCTAAACTCTTAGATAGCTTAAAACTAAAATGTTCTCAATCGATGGATTACTAAAAAGGGGATTAGTGAATTCGAATAAATTGATACATACGTTGCTTGCTCATTGGATGAGAATGATTGATTTCATGATCATTTGTGTGGAGACACTAAAGCAAGTATGTAGATGCTTATTAGAGAATAAGTTCACTGAATGTGACTCGCTAAGGAATACCTAATGGAGTTTTACTTGCCTGTCAATAGGAATTCCTGTAGTGATAGTAGTACAAATGATCCTTAGACTTGAGATCATCATAGTATCTTATATATAATGAATTGTACTTTGACTTATTCCTTAAGACTCTTAGAGTATATCAAAGGGTATGCTTGGGTGTAATAAGGTATATATGGAGATAATGAATGATCAATAAAGAATCTACCACTTCTAGTAAAAGAAGAGAAATGTCCTATGTGATTCGATAAATGACAACCCAGGAATCCTTGGCCAATGTGAAATGAAATTAGAAAGTAGTTTCTATTTTACATTCATTAGGAGTTGTGAATTTAGGAATCGAAATACATATAATTAAATAAAATAAGACTTGACAGTAATTTCATGTCTTATATGTAATTGGGACATTGTATGGTGGAAGGATTGAATTGTATGGTAACTATTTACTCAAAGGTTCTTTTATGATTAATGTTAAAATCTATATTATCTGGAAAGTCGTTGATCACTAGGGAGGTTTATCCCTATTGTAGAATAAATATGATTTATTTAAATAAATTAATCGTTTAATTTATTTATTTAAATAAGATTAGAATTGTTCTAATTGATTTATTCACAACCGTTTTAATATAGAGAACCTAAAGGGTCACACCATAAAATGAAAGAATAATTATTTAAGAAGTTAATGACATAATCGTAATAATATGTTAAGTGTATTTAATTTAATATATGGTGATAGAATAAATTAAAAGGCTTAATATTTATTATTTAATATTTTAGAAATATTAAATATAAATTAATAAGAGGAGCCTTATTAATATTATTATAATTATTATTATTTTAATTTCTAAAAGAGTTTAGGAATTAATTTAATATAAGTACTCTCATTTATTCCTAATAGGATTAGGAGGGAAAATTAGTTAAAGGAGTTTAATTAATTATCCCTAATAAGATTAGGGAGCTCAATTAATTAAAGGAGTTTAATTAAATAAATAATACCTTATTTTAATTAAATAAAGTTACCTGATATCTTTATAATAGGAGTCTTATATCAGATATCAACATATGCGTGATTCCAATAGTTGGAGAGTACGCCCCCTTTTTCTATAGAGATAGGAAAAACTAGGGTTTGAGCCAATACACCATTCTTCTTGAAAATTATTCTTTCTTGGTGGATCATCTCTAAAGGCCACACACTTGGGTGGCTAATATTGATCAAAGGAATTAATCTACCTAGAGATTCAAGGAGATCGCGGAGAAGTATGAGTTAAACTCGTACCTATGGAATCTCATATCTACAAGGGTATGATTCCATAACTTCTTGTTCTTAGTTTTAATTAATAATATGCATAAAGGATGATCCGGGCAATTGGTTTGTGAAAATTTTAAAATCTGATTTTAGTTTGCTTCCGCTATTTTTGTAATTTGATTGCTACTTTGAATTTCACAAAACCTTACAGGGGGATATGGTTCATGGATCCGTGATGATGACAGATTGGATGTCCTGTGTCCGAGATCCGACTCATTTGACACAAATTAACAGTTTGACCCGGCAGTTGGACGGGGCACATTTTTTCATCCAATATTTGGGCAGATATCCTTTAAAGGCGGATACTTTTGATCCTTCCAGCTCGAGGGCTGGCCCTTCAGATGACCCATATGGCATTGCCGGTGCAGATCCTCCCTTATATAAGTCTGACATCCCTTTTAGCGGAGATCCAGTGCCTCAAGAGGAGTTACATCAGATGGACATGATTGATGATGTAGATATCAACACCATTGACTTCTTCTGATGTATATCCTCATTATATCTTTTGATAGGCTTCTGTTAGTTGCAGGGCGTCTGTGCCCCATTTCCCTGTATTTTTTAGTTGTACAGAGATTATGTATTTAGATGATGATGTACTTAGGAATGTATGTACTATTTTCCATTCCTTACATCATATTTCCATCTATTATTTGTTATACAAGTATTATGTTATGCATATGTATGTCCATAGATATTAAGCATTGACCCCTGGATGGTCTTACTATACAACCCACACAGATGTCTTCCTCGACATTTAGCCGTATTGATCACACCCCACCAGTATTGGTGGCCTCATACTTGAGATCTCGGTATTATAGTGTATCCCCTTCAGACATGGTGATTGTAGATCAGCTGTTGCAGCATTCCATGACCCTCTTAATGTTCCAAGTACCATTGGGCTTTGTAGATGGCATGCTAAAGCATTGGGTACTAGAGAGTCAAGTTTTTCGATTTGAGACCCAGGAGTTGAGTCCCACCATAGAGGAGTATGAGCGGTTGATGACTTTGCCATTGGAAAGACCTTGCGCTCAGATGGCTGTCGAAGATATGCGCCGACAGTTCATGACCCTCATCGGGTTGAGGCATAGAGTAGTACAGGATGAGATTATATCCGGTCATGTAGTGTGCCATCATTTTTTGATAGACAGATTGGCTCATTGGACAGCTATGCATAACACTCTGGGGAATTCACCACGTCGGAGGATCAATGGCGTGTTGCCAGAGTAGACGTACTCATGATGTGCGTAGTGGCTTATTAGTACATGCCTATGTACATGGGTCATCTTGACATCGGCGTTGTTAGGGCAGTGAGAGCTCTCAGGGAGGGTCATACCATTGTACCGATGATTATGGCCGAGACATTGAGGTCAGCCACGTATTGCCTCACCCATTCTGCAGGGGTATTTACAGGCAACGCGGTCTTGTTGTACGTGTGGTTTATATCACACTTGAGACCTATTAGCACCTTCCGACGGCATGGGTACTGTTTTTCCCATGAGATAGCCATGTCTTACTCCTTTTAACCAGCAGAGTGTACAGATGATACATCTTGGTCAGTGTTCTTGGTAGGGATCGAGTATCCATTTGACATTTTACCGTGTACAGGGCTCAGCTCTCCCTACAGTTTCATTACTCATGCACCTGGCATGGATTATCTCCCTCTGGCTGGTTTGAGGGGCATGACCACGTATCACCCTCTAGTTATGATGTCATAGTTTGACCAGTTCCAGGATGCTCATTCTTTTGAGGGGGCATTAGGTCAGCGTTTGTCTTCTCGGCATTTTTCAGTAGAGGATTGATCCAGGGTGTATGCCTGTTGGGATTAGTGTGAGAGTGCTGAGTTTACTGTCTGCCATCCGGGCTGTTGTACAGAGTATTCTACATGGATAGAGACAAAGATCACATCGGCAGCGATTGTATCCACAGTGTCAGGGATTAATTCAGATGGTGGAGATTCCATGGAGGTCACTGATTTTCGCACCGAGGAGGAGCTATTTTCCCGGTTGGTAGCAGCTCTTATAGATTCTCCCAGTATAACTGCTATTGCGATCCAGCATTCAGTAGAGTATTTAGAGCATAGTCTGCAACTGATGACCTTTGAGAGAGATCAGGCTAGGGCCTTGATGTTGATAGCTATAGCTGGGAGACATGTCACTCTGTTAGAGAGAGATGGGGCATTAGCTCATAGAGACACCGATGTTGCTGAGCGGGATGAGGCCAGATCATCTAGAGATGTAGTGATTGTTGAGCGGGATAGCACTATATCTGCCCGAGATATCATTGTTACAGATAGTACTGTAGTGAGATCCCTTAATACTTACCTCATTGCAGAGATGAGCACGTATATTGATGAGCATAGTGTTACCATGCAGTTGGTTGTGGATCTGTTGGCTCGTGTAGACACCCTTGGGTAAGAGATCACATCGTTACCTCCTTCTTCTGAGAGGGATGCCATGTTGGACTTGATAGCCCGCATATACACTAATTTGTAGATGGGCTTGTATTTTCCTGCACAGACTAGCTTAGCCATTTTTTCATGTACAGTACATATTATATATATCAAACATCATTATATATATGGCAGGGAAACATATTTTGATTCACTTCCCTTTTAGTTATGCCTTGTTGCTTGTTTGATATTTGCATGTATCTCTATGACTTGTGATCTTGATGTATTCTGAACTCCTCCTTGATGGATGAACATTGAGATGTCTCAGGATTTTTTAGAATGGATCGTTAATCTATGTGTATTCCCTACCATCTTTGGTGTCTTGGAACTAGTGTATGGAGATATGGAAATGAGTGTGGCTTTCCTCTCTGAGGTTGACCGCACCATAGGTGGTCGTCGGTACTCCTTTGTATGGGGGAGCCAAGTTATTTCCATCTCTTATGGATTGGTGTTTCTCTTTAAGGATTCAACCGCAGATTAGATGGTCGTCGATTCTGCCATTTATGTGGGGAGGTCAGGTACTTCCATCCCTTTGGTCTGAAGCTGATGAAGTGTGGTGGATTGCATGATGATCCCAGTACCACTGACAAGTTTTTATGTTTTCATAGGGGTAAGACCGAACCATGAATGGCTGCCTACGTATTCCTATTGAAGAGGAGATCAGGTCTGCGTAGTTCAAACTTGGTGTAGAGGTTCAACGTTGTATGTGGAAAAATGAGGCTAGAGATGCTTTTATTATTTTTTAGTGCGACCGGACCATATAAAATTTCTGCCTACGTACTCCTGTGTATTGGGGAGATCTGGTCGACGTAGTTCGCCCCATGTACATGCTGAATTGTCGATAAAACGTTTAATCCCGGGTGAGATAAACTGAAGGTGTGAAAAGTTTAATCCCTGGTGGGATAAACAAAAGGTGTTAAAGGTTTTGAAAACCTGCGAGGAGTGAATGATCTAATGATCCAAAAACCAGGCTGCTGGTTGGAAAGTGTGATTATCCCTGATGGGGCGAATGGGTGTAAAGAAAGTTGTATGTAGTGAAGGGTTTGGAAAACATGAATTGACTGGGGATCTGGTTATCCAAAACCAGGATGTTTTCTTGATGGTAACTTCAGACATAGTACCATTTCACGATGTCTGTGTTAATAAGTTGCAGAAATTCATCACCATTTATTTTCTGTAATCTGAAAGTGCCTCCTGTCAATACCTCCTTGACAACAAATGGACCTTCCCAGTTCGGGGAAAATTTTCCTTTGGACTGATCTTGTTTGACAAGAACATTCTTTAAGACTAGGTCATGTTGTTTGAATTGTCGTAGCCTTACTTTTCTATTGTAGGATCTGGCGATCCTTTGTTGGTATAACTGACTATAGAAGATAGCAGCGGCTCACCTTTTAGCTATTAGAGATAATTTGTGATACCTATCTTCTAACCATTGGTCTTCATCTAGCTGAGCATCTATAAACACTCTAAGGGATTCCATTTCCACTTTTATAGGGAGCACTGCTTCCATCCCATAGGTTAATGAGTAGGAGGTTGCCCCAGTGGAAGTGCGAATTGATGTTTTGTAGGTTAACAGAGTCAGAGGCAATAAGTCAGACCATCCTTTGTGATTATTGGGCATCTTTTGCATGATCTTCTTGATATTCTTGTTAGCCGACTCAACAGCACCATTCATCTTTGGACGGTAGATGACATAGTTGAGATGTTTGATGTGGAATTTACTACATAACTTCTCCATCATTTTGTTGTTGAGGTTCTTAGCATTGTATGAGACAATTACCTCTAGTTGTCCATATCGACAAATGGCATTTTTTCTAATGAAAGCAATGATAACTTCTTTTGTAACCTTGGGGAAGGAGGGTGCTTCTACACACTTTGTGAAGTAGTCGATCATGGTGAAGATAAACTGATGTCCATTACTGGCTTTGGGCTCGATGGGCCCGATCATGTCCATTCCCCATATTGAGAAAGGACAAGGCGAACTCATATTGTGGAGCTCCCTTGGAGGGGCGTGGATAGAATTCCCATGAATTTGGCATTAGTAACATCTCTTGACGTTATCATCACAGCCAGCCTTGATAGAGAGCCAGTAATGCCCTGTTCTTAAGATCATTTTGACAAGTAGGGGGCCGCTCATGTGTGGGCCACATACACCACCATGGATTTCATCCATGAGCCTCTAAGCTTGGTCCTTGTCCAGACATCTAAGGAGACCTAGTCATGAATCTCTTTTGTAGAGTGCATCTCCACTCAGGTAGAATTTCATAATCATTCGGTGGATCCGCTTTTTTCAGCTGGACTCGCCTCAGCGGGTTTAGATCCATCTCACAAATACTCCTTAATATGCTGATACCAAGGGTGTTAAATGGGAAGTAGCTCATCCGATACTTCTCCACTGTAGTTCCCGTAGGCTGGTGCCTTTTGTCAGGTAAATGTGATGGTTGGCATGTTTTCCTTGTCAAGTATGTTCATCAAAGAGGCCAAGGTTGCTAATGCATCCGCAAAGTCATTCCTATTTCGAGGAATATGGAGGAAGGATATTTCTTCAAACTTCGAAGCCATCTGTAGAACCTGCCGATGGTAAGGCAGCAAATGTAGCTCTTTGGTGTGATAGATTCAAATTGTTTGTCTGATTACCATATCAGAATCTCCAAAGACAGTTAACCGTCTGATGTCCATTGATTAAGCAAGTTTTAGCCCCAAGATACAGCCTTCATACACAGTTATGTTGTTGGTGTTGGCAAACTGCAATTTGACGATGACGTGATGCTTCTCCGCCGTAATGGATATTATAACTGCTCCAGCCCCAGAACCTTCCATGTTCACGGCTCCATCAAAATATATCTTCCATGATTAGTGTGTATCGTCCTAATGGCATTGTTGAACTGTCATTATTGTTGAACTGTCATTACCCCTTCATCTGGGAAGTATGTTTCCAAGGGTTTGAAATCCCTTGAAGGTGCGACGACCAATTGATCCGTAATTCCTTGACCTTTGATAGACTTTTGCGTCATGTAGACGATGTCAAATTGTTGTAGGATCAACTGCCATCTGGAAAGTCAATAATTTAACATGGGTTTGTTGAACACGTACGTGAGAGGATCCACGCGGGATATGAGATTGGTTGTGTGACAAAAATAGGAGCATTGAGTAGCTGCTCTTTGATTGTAAGGAAGGCTTTCTGACACTCATCATTCCATTTCATGGAGGAGTTCTTCCTTAACAACTTGAAGATAGGCTCACAGGTTATTGTGAGTTGAGAAATGAATCTGCTAATGAAGTTGATTCTTCCCAAAAATCCCTGTATTTCCTTCTCTGTCTGAGGAATGGGCATTTCCGTGATGACCTACTTTTTTGCTAGAAACTTGCTTGATTTGACGCCAAATGCGCACTTGGCTGGATTCAACTTCAAGTTGTATTTACGCAACTTGTTGAAGAGCTTTATGAGATGGTCTAGGTGGTCTTCCTCCCTTCGGGACGTGACAATGATGTCATCCACATAGATCTCTATCTCTTTGTGCATTAAATCGTAGAAAAGAGACATCATGGCTCGTTGGTAGATAGATCCGACATTAATGAGTTTGAATGACAACCGTCTGTAGCAAAAGGTTCCCCAAGGAGTGATGAATGCAGTTTTCTCACGATCCTCTTCAGCAACCATGATTTGATGGTATCCGACAAAATAATCAGCAAAGGAGTACATGTAATATTGAGATGTAGTGTAAATGAGTATGTGGATGAATGGCACGGGAAAGCTATCTTTGAGACAAGCTTTATTCAGATCCCTGTAATCCATGCAAACTCGCACCTTTCTTCCAGGTTTAGGCACGGGGACTATGTTGGATAACCATTCAGGGTATGTTAACACCGTGATAATGTCAGCTTGAAATTATTTCACAATTTCTTCTTTAACTTTTAAACTCCACTCAGGTTTTTATCGCCCGAGCTTCTGCCTAACTGGCTTGAATCCCTCTTTGATGGGGAGGCGATGAATGACAATATCAGTGGAAAAATCGACAATGTCTTCGTGAGACCATGCAAACACATCCTGGAATTGGGTCAATAGAGTAACCATGTCAATCCTTTGGTTTGGAGTGAGGTCCGTACCAATTTGGATTTGTTTGGGGTTTTCTAAGGTCCTGAGGTTAAAAGAGGTGGTTTGATCAAGATTTGGCTTGGGTTTGTCTTCGGCCCATTCTTTGATCTCCTAAGGTATCTCATAGTCCTCTTATATTTCTATCAAGTCTGAGTCCAACTTTACATCAAAGTTACAGTCCTCGTGGAGAATAGGAACCTCATCAACAAGTATAGCACATCTAACTTTAAAGTCCTGAAATAAAATACTTTCACTTAATATATCAAACTGTTTAATCATACAAAGTGTTAGCATTTAATGACAAAAATAACTACTAATATTGTACAGCAAAAGTAAGCAGTTATTGTTATCTACAGGGCAGAGGGAGTTTCTGCCCTTTTTACCCTCGTTGGCCAATGCAAGGAGTGCTGCTCCAATTGCCAAGGGTGAAGTCCTGGTGGACGGTTGTGATGAAGGGGTTGTTGTCGTCCTCCTTTTCTCGAATGATGACTATGATATCTGGACAATCATCGTCTGGGATATCTTTGTTTGTACTGTCCGTATGGACTATGATGCGTATGTTTGATAAGCTCCTTGTAATGTCCTGTTTATGCCTCCGATCCTTTTCCTCCACCTCCAGATCTGGTATCAAGACCTCTTTTCCTTTGACCGGTATCGACTTAGGAAATAACATAGTCATCAGATGAGCAGGAACCTTAAACGAAGGCCCTACATGCTCAGTCCTCGTAGGTTGAGGCAATCGCCATATGGCTGAAGATGAAGGAACCTGTTTGTGTTTGTGAGGATTCCTGTGAATGGAGCTAGAAGAATAGCCTAGTTCGGCTGTCCATGCTTAACTGGGAACTTGAATTGGGCGCTTAATGCCCTGATGATCTTTGCCCAACCCTTGTCCAGGTTGATAACCCAAGGATATCATTTCTTGACTTGCCGACATTACTTCGGCAGAAATTCTGGATATCAAAGGTGGTGCCCCAATAAGATGGTAGTGAGTGCTACTCAGCTCCAAGGCATGGAAGCTGACAGGCTCAACTTCTGAATGGAAACTGATGAGTGGGATGTCACCTTATTCAGAACATTCTAGCTCAACATTTACAGTGACTAGGCTATTTTTTATAATGTATTTGAGCGACTGATGAAGGGTTGACGGGACGACTCCAGCCATATAAATCCACGGTCTTCCCAAGAGTAGGTTGTATCGTGTAGCTATTTTGAGCGCATGAAAGGATACGCAGAATATGTGTGGACCAATCTCCACAGGCAGTTCAATATCTCCGATAGCATTTCGACGGGATCCATCAAAAGCTTTGATAATTGTATGGTTGCTTTGGATCCTGTTGAGATTGATATTCATCTTCTTTAAGGTGGAATAAGGGCATATATTCAAGGATGACCCTCCATCTATCAATACTCCTACTACCATGTATCCGAAGGATATAACTGCTACGTGCAATAGTTTGCAATGACCCGTCCCTTCGCGAGGTATGTCATCATCAGTCAAGTTCGAACAAATGTTCGTCTAGCCAGAATAATTAGCTAAGACATTTCTCAACATAATTCGACAATAAACAGGAATTATCTGTACTGTCAATATTAGATTCTTACGGATATGAATATCCAACAATAGTTATTCTACGAATGTATATTTTCTGAATCAGTAATTCAATTTGAATTATTAAACATGCACTAACTGCGAATAATCAACAATAAATTCTTGGACGTGGTATAATTAACAATAATTAACCACTATAATAATTGAATGAATATAACTTAAGGTTGAGTTAGGAAACTTGCCTCTTTCACTGATTACAGCTACACAATATACTTATCTGCTTTCGAAAGACCTATAACCAATAATATCGGTCTCACAATTAGCACAATATTTCATAACACACAACACTATAATTCACAGTCAATCTTCTCCTAGACACATTACCACATAGTCACATCAGTGTTTATAACCTATATAAACACTTATCAAGTCTAACTATTTGATTGCGGTTGGACTTGACCTCATCTCGATTGTTCGGTCACCTATCAAGACAATTAACATATTTATTGTCAATTAATTTTGGTCTCTAAGCTTCAATAATAATTTAGATAAGTCAATTATCATTTATAATATTTTTCGGAAGCTTTTAATAATATTTAAACAATTATTATAATTTATAATAATTTTTAAACACTTAAATCATTTTTAAATGATTTAATTATCAAATAATCTTATTATCTTTAATATTTAATAATATAAAAATATTAATAACATACTTGTCAAAATATTAAAGTTATTATTAATAACTTAAAATATTTTTAAATCATTAATATTCTACTTAAATGATTTTTAAAGTAATTAAAATTATTTTTAAATCATCACCATTAATATTTAAATATTAATAAAATTATCATCCAAATATTAAAAGTCATTAGTTATAACTTAAAATATTTTAAAATCATTTTTCTTATTTTTAAATGATTTTTAAATCAATAAAACAATTTTAATTCATTTATTTAATATAATAATTAAATAAATCTAATATCATTAATATTAATTTATTAATGAGAATTCTCCAAAATATTGAAAATTATATTTTAAAATTTAAAATATTTTCTAACACTTTATTCCTATTTAAAATGATTTTTAAATCAATAAAATTATTTTTAACTTATTTATTTAATTTAATAATTGAATAAATCTAATATCATTAATATTAATTTATTAATGAAAATTCTCCAAAAATATTAAAAGTCACATTTTATAACTCAAAATATTTTTAAATACTTTATTCTCATTTAAAATGATTTTTCATAATATTAAATCATTTTCCTCTATTTTATTTAATATAATAATTAAATAATTTAAATACCTCTAATATTTAAATAATTATAAATATTAAAAGAAAAATATTCCAATTGGTCAAAAATTATTTTTCATAATTTAAAATAATTTTTAAAACTATGTTTAATAATTTTTATAATTTATTTCTATTTTTAAGTATTTTCCAAAAAACTTAGAAAATAAAATAAATAGAAACCGTCGCTAAAGCCTATAGCAACACTTATCTGTCGTCTTAGGTGTTTTTGAGCTCAAGAACACTGTCAGACCCGAGTTCAAAGGTCATGGTTTGACCGTGTATAATTTTATGTTCTTGCATGCTCAATTCAATATAATACCCAGATTTTGTAGTGTTTATGTAGCACTACAATATACAACAACAATCTATGTCATACAACAACACAACTACAAGATCCAAGCCCCTAAAGTATCTGTCAGAACATTTATGGGTTTTCTGGGTGACCCAGAAACCCAAAATAGTTCGAGTAGGCTCCTTCTAGTTCACTTTAATCTGAGTTCTGATTATCAATAGGTTGTTATGAAGGTTGAAATCTATAGCCAACATGTCAGGGAACATATATAAATCACCAGATCAGTTCAACAACATCAAAATTACCAGATACGGTTCGGTCAAACATGGTCAGAAGTCATGTTCATACACTTTCTGGAATTTCCAGAAAAGTGTTTCGTGATCAGATGGGCTATTTTGACCACTCACTAAAACCAATCCATTTAATGTTTATGGAATCTAAAGACATGTACTTTGAGTTCATATTATAAGCTACAACTTGATTATAGAAACATTATCATATCATCTATAGTCTGACAGATAAAGGCCAAAGAAAATCTTGTCAGACTCGGTTTTACACTTTCTGGGTTACCTAGAAAGTTCATGGTCATGCTCGGTCAACGGGTTTTGACCGTCTATAACACACGATCTAGATATCTAATGGCTATACTACCATTTGTAGATTAAAGACCTAATACCAGACTACCAATCCAAAAGATCAAACAAGAAAAATCAAAAACAGACACGGATCTGTGGCTCCTGACATTAGCTTGTCAGACCACAAATCGTGTTCTTGACAGTTTTGGAAAAACACGATTTTAAAGCATTTTGATGCTATAGATCTATGTTATATCAACATACATCATCATTAAACATCATCTAGCAAAGATCTAAACACATAAACACAAAAGTTTTCTTAGCAACTTAGATCAAAATAGGTTTTAGGTTTATACCTTCTTTCTTCAAATCCTTGATCTTAATCTTCCTAACTGATCTTGGTTGATCAAGGGGCTGTTCTATGACTGATACACTTAATAATTTCGAAAGTCTTGGTGAGAGAGAGAGAGTAGGTGAGAGCTTGAGAGAAAAATGGCTAATAAATGGACTTTCTCTCTCTTATAATCTTATATATACAATGCTATGTTGCTAGATCTAAGATTTTCGGCTGGTATTGCTAGAGATTTGAAGTAACAAAGTCAAGTGGTTAGGTTACCAACTAAAGTTGCTAGCAAATATTGCAAGTTAACTTATAAAAATATACAAAAGGGCATTTTGGTCATTCTTCATGTATTTTTAATGGCATACTTGACAATTGCAAACCCTTAGGGTTTAACCTTAAGATTCTAACATTTAGGTTTTAAAACTTTAGCTTTCTAGGATTTTTTAATTAGGGTTTTTAAATTAGAAAATTAAAAGTTTAAAACTAAAATTAGGGTTTCCTAATTAAATTAGATTTTCCTAATCATATCAACGTTTAATAAATATATTAGGCCTTCCAATTAGGATTAGGGTTGCCTAATTAGGATTTAGAAATCCCGAATATGAAATTAGGGTTTTAATTAGAAAAATTAAAATTTCTAAATTATAATTAGGGTTTGTAAAATAGAAATTAAGATAACTAAAATATAATTATGGTTTTCTAATCATATTAAAGTTTAATAAACACATTATGCTTGCCAATTAGGATTATGGTTTCCTAATTAGGGTTTTAGGATTCCCGAATATGAAATTAGGATTTCCCGGCTTATAATTAGGGTTTCTAACTGTACGTTAGGTTTTCTAAATCTGAGATTAGGGTTTCAAATCTCTTATTAGGGTTTATAAATTTTAAACCTTATCCGATCAATCATTGATCAAAATTCTAAACAGTACAAACACGTACTCATTAATATAATTATTTGAATTATATTTTCTATTGAATCCCTATCCAGAAATTACGGTTAGGGTTTCTAAAGCTGTTAAGCACAACTCTACTCGAGAATACACAAATTAACCAATTCTCGAGACTAGTATCCCAGATACACAGTACAATATTAACAGTCAATGTCTAAATAAATTATAAAAAAAAATTATTCGCAAATTTTGGATTAATCAAAATCTCGGGTTATCACATTCTCCATCTCTTGCTCTATTCCGTTAATCTTTCGAAGTAATCCGGGGATTAGTTGTCTTGATCTGTCAAACATTGGAGGATCATACCAAGCAAAAAACTAACAAGCATTCCTCTGTAAACAAATGAATAATCAGAGATATGTGCAAGTAAATAGAATGGAATATATATAACTAAATTTGAACCCTAACACACTTACTTTTCCATAATTCGGACATGAGAAAAACCTTCTTCCTCGGTTTGAATCGATCCAGGACGTTTTAAGTTGAGCTAGCCTTTCATAATCACATACTGCGTTCATGGCTGCAAATACAAAATAGAAAAACACAATAAACCATGACATTTTAAGTTTTACTCTCACATTTAAAAAAAATAAAATAACTTCACTCGCATTTATATTATTCTTGATTAACCAACACCTTCTGAAGTTCATTATTTAATACTTGGCGCATAA
Organism: Panax ginseng; assembly: GCA_020205605.1. Lineage (NCBI taxonomy): Eukaryota > Viridiplantae > Streptophyta > Magnoliopsida > Apiales > Araliaceae > Panax > Panax ginseng. Next base: position 57,200,843 of record CM035145.1, read on the forward strand.
AAATGAGACAAAAGTGTCACCAAAATATGACACTCAAATTACTGACCCATATAATGTCAAAAAATGCTTCAAACCTACGATTTATGAGTTAAAAACCTATAAAAAAACACACCCAAAACAGGTTCTAAACCCAATTTCGTTTAACACAAACAACTTAAAATTACTTCATATAACATGCGTAAAGGCATATGATCATCAGTTACAAAACAGGTTCTAAACCCAATTTGGTTTAACCCAAACAACTTAAATTTCTTTAGATAACATGCGTAAAGGCTTCTTTAATCCCAAACTTAATCAAATTCACCTATTTATGCTTGACAACCTCTAAGAGGAAATTTATCAAACACCTTATATGCAACAGCTTTGTAAGCGGGGTTCATACATGTTTTATGGCCATATAACATGCACAAAACTAACTTCTGATTTGAATCACAAAGTAATCCACTCTTTGATGTCTATAATCAAATCAATATTTAAAATATTTTTAAATAGCAATACATAATACCATTTGATAAAAATATGGCATGTTGGAGAAACTACTATCATGACACTAAAAGAGTGCAAAGTCGACCTTCAACTAGCCTTTTCACAAACAACATCTACATGAATGATAGCTAATTGATAAATTTTTAAATAGCAATACACAAATTTTTTGTCGATAATTGAAAGAGAGATAGAATACAAACTTGTGTATGATGCTTTTGAGGGGCAAAAATTAGGGCAAGACGTTGCGAGAACCTCACAACAAGATTCAAAGAGTTAATCTCCTAACAAGATTAGGGCGAACCATATTTTTTGGATTTGGGGAGAAAAATTAGGGCTAACCCTCGTTTTGGGATTTGGGACGACCACGCGTGCAGGGGTTGAGAAACGAGAGAATCTGACCCAGTCTAAAGTTCGTGAGAAGTGAGGGAAAGAGAGATCGGGAGAGCTTGAGAGGAGAGCGAGAGATGAGAGGTCTGAAGTCGTTCGCGTATGAATGGTGAGGAGAGAGAAAAAAAATAGACTTTTTATAGGTAAGCTTGGGTATGCTTTTTGGGGGGTGAGCCTAAGATCCTTTTTTATATATATATATATATATATATATATATATATATATATATATATATATATATACGATTGGATCAAGTGCATACCCTTATCTTACTCACCGTGCTCACCCTCCTTTTGGCGACGATTTCGGTCATACAATCGTCGCCTACATACTTTTAGCGACGCTATATGTTGTCCGTCGCTAAAAGTATAGACGACGATCCCTATGACCAAGCCCGCCGCCTAAAGGGGGGTGAGTAGTGTGAGTAAGATAAGGGTATGCACTTGATCTCTATATATATATATATATATATATATATATATATAAGTATTTATACGGTAAGGATTATGAGCATTCTCCTTAAATAGCATTCCTCCTTAAATAACATTCTTTTATTAAAACTACGCTGCGTTTTGGAGGACGCGGGCATTTTTGTAAATACGCGGTGACATTGTATTTACAAAATGTCATCGCATCCCTCAAAACGCACGTAGTTTTAATAAAAGAATGCTATTTAAGGAGGAATGTTATTTAAGGAGAATTCTCTTGATCTTGACCGAGTATTTATATATGTAAAAGCAGTAAACGCTCTGAATATTATATTCGGGCTCAATCGAGATAACTCGATAATATATATATATATATATATATATATAACCAATAAAAGCCACGGACCGACGGTCCGGGCATACACACACAACACGACTCTCAACGTGAATAACTGTGTGTGCACAAAAGTGGAGAAAGGCTTTAAGAAAGGTAAGAAGGCTTACAATGAGCTTCCAAAGAAGACTTCAAATAGTTTAAATGAATGAACACTCAGTTTCTACCACTAAAATGTAGCAATATATAAGCTCACAAGTGTTTGAAATGAGAAAGCACTCAGTTTATAGTGTGTACATAGCAAAATGGACAAGGCTTCATCGCCTTTTTTCTCTTACAAATGGCCACCCCAAGCCCTCTATTTATAGAGTTGGGAGCCGCAGGTGTATATGCGGCAGCCCGGGGTTCTCCGGACTCCGTGGGTCCCACAGTCTCGAAGTACGTGCACCCATGCACCGCGTTGTCTGCTCGAACCTTCATAACTTTCAATCCGGGCATCCGATGGAGGCGTATAATACCTTTTCGGAATGCTATTGTCGAGAGCTACACAATAACATGCACCCATGCACCGCGTTGTCTGCTCGAACCTTCATAACTTTCAATCCGGGCATCCGATGGAGGCGTATAATACCTTTTCGGAATGCTATTGTCGAGAGCTACACAATGACATGGGATAAGAAGTTGTACGAAATCAGGAAGATGGGTCCATTCCCAGGTTTTTAAGTCTTCAAATTCTATCTGGTGTGTTGTCTTGTGTAGTAGTCACTTGGAATTGGAGCTATGGTTCTTATAGGACACTTCTATGTAGCATGTAGGTTGAAATGTTGTTGAGATGGTGTGAATGTGGGATCGAGGTGGCAAAATGATGATTTTGCCCCTCACCGAGGTTATCTCCAGTTCTGGGTTAATTTAGCAGTTGTTGCTTAGGGTTATCTCTAAGATTGGGCTGTTGCAATTGCTGAATGTCCTCAGGGTTGTCTCTGAGGTGTGCCTGACCTCCCGGGGTTATCTTTGGGTTTTGGACTGAGTGTCTCGGGGCTATCACCGAGGTTAAAGCTGATTACTGGGGATTGAAATGAGCTTTTCCGAGGTTATCTCCAGAACTGCAACTGTAACGATCGAGAAATTCATATCTTTTGTAAAATACTTTTAATTAATTAAATAATGAATAAAATAATATTAACTGTTATTATTATGTGTTAGTAAGATGAATTCCGTTTTATAACCTAAAAACGTCAGAAAGTTGTGGTATTTTAACTACGTGAAGGAATTAAAGTGTTTGAATTTCCATGATGAAAATAAAAACTTTTCGAGAAAGTTTTCGAAATACACTATTCATCAATTTCAGCTCGGGATTTATTTTTGAACTTTCGAGAAATATGTAACGTTAGAATATCGAGGTGAGATGGATTATGTAATAATAATTTAAGTATGGAAAACATAATTTCGCATGCGGACATAATTTGGGAATGTTAGGAAAATCAAGCGTTAAGAATTTAATGTAATGATCGTATGATATGTAGGTATTATACGAGGAAAATAAATACGAGTATGGTATGAAGTATTGTACGAGTATGTATGAATAATGGAATACCGTATATTATGAACTAGTATATGAATTAGAATACGAGAATTATACGTATAGTATATGTTATGAGGCTTAAAGCCAAAAGAAATGAACTTGTGGGATCATGTAGGAAATGTAAGCCCAATAAAAGAAATGTGCAAGCCCATGTGTGAGTAATGTTAGAACCCAAGTGGTTATTAATGTAAAGCCCAAAGCAAATTATTGCAAACCCAAATGAATAAGCTAAACTAATTAAACCTAAGCCCAATGTAATGATCCTTTGAACTAGGGTGATCCATGGGTCAACCCATGGGTAATCTTCGCACCCAAGCATTGGATATGTTTTGTGGAGGCCAAGCAATAAGTGTAATGGGCAAGTTTATTTAGGGATTAAGTATGGAATAATAAGGAGGTTACTAAGGAGGTGGGATAACCTAATGATCAATATGCCCTAACTTGGAGAAGTGTATAAATAGCAAGCTTAAATTTCATTTGTCGGATTGTTAATTTTCATCCAACTTCCAACTTAATTGGTAGATAGGAATAAGCACATATAAGCTAGACTTTCATATTTGTTCCAAGAAGAAGAAAAGCTAGTTCAACAAGGGTAAGACTCTTGTCCTATAATCTTCCATCTCTTCCATGATAGCTTGATAAAGAAGTGATGTTCATGTATGCTAAGAAATCATAAGAAGGGATAAGCTAATGACTTAAGTATTAATAAGACGGGAATAAGCACTTTGTCCATGAATAAGCTATGAACTAAGGAATAATTTGTAAGACTTATATCATAATTACATGAATGAAGTTAGTATGTTAATAAGATTTAAGAATGATGGTTAGAAGACTTTAACTATCATAAGTCATATTAAACAAAGTTAAGTGTAGTTTATACTTTGACAAGTAATAAGCTCATGAGGAATAAACCATAACTTAATATAAAAATAAGTTGTTGTAATATATAGGTTGAGATGTCTTTTTGTTGGATTGATGAACACATCTTTAGTAATGAAGTTTTGCCGGAATTAACTTGATTGGACGATAATCGTTGTATTCGTGAAATTCTCGTAATGGAAGTCAGATTTTGTGTTTGAGCTCGGAAACATTGGTTTACGATGGAGTCAAGTATTATTTGGCATTATAGAGTTGAGGACTCAAAAATATTCGGATTCTGATGTAAAACGAAAAAACGAGCGTTGAACGTTCACGAACGTTTATTGTTTTCGTTAAAAATGAACCAATAGGTGCATTTTGAGTTAACGAAGTCAAAAATATAAAATTCTTGCATGAACATGTAGAGTATATGATTTGTGAACTAACGGCTTTTGAACGAGCCAATTTGGACTTATAACGAATACGTTATGAGCCCGGGAATCTCACAAAGTAGAAAATCATCAAATTTTTACGAGGCATGAGTCTGCATGCTGCGGCGATTCAAGGCGAAAGGCCCATGCTTGCAGTGAGGCCAAGAACATAGTGCACTGTTAGTTGGCACTGCAGCGTGACATAGTGAAGGGAGAATGGCGCCGCAGCGCCGAGGCTGGGTCTTGTGCACTGCAAACCCGCATCGTAACGCAAGTCAAAGAAGGAAAGTTGGCGCCGCAGCGCCAGCCTTAGGGTTTTGACAGTGAAGAATATTTGTAAGTTGAGCATGAATGGTAACTGATTAACAATGAACTAAAGCTTAATTATAACATTGTAAGGCATTATTAAACCTTAAGTACGATAACTAAAGGTTGAAGATAGTCAATCGAACATGAATGAAATGATGATGTAAACTATAAACGGAAAGCCGGAACCAATAATAACAAATCTAAGTCATAATTAGATTGAGAATAAGGGTAAGATTCGTTAGGAACCATGTATGTTTATTCATGACCTAATGTGTTATGTGATGTTATTATTGAAAGTAGTATGCACACAAGCCAATCATGTTTGATGATAAAGCATATACTTTGTAACAATCTTATTCATTTATTAATAAAAAGTATTAATTTATTAAAGGCTTTTAATTATCTACATGATGCTGTTTTATAATATGTGATAAACCCATAATTTTAAGCAATGCTTTTAGAATAATGATGATAATCATTCTAATGAGATCTAAATTCTTAGAAAGCTTAAAACTAAAATAGTTCTCAATCATTGGATTACTAAATTTGGGATTAGTGAATCCAGATAGATTGGTACATACGTTGCTTGCTTATTAGATGAAGATGATTGATCTCATGATCATTTGTGTGGAGACCCTACAGCAAGTATGTAGGTGCTTATTAGAGAATAAGTTCACTGAACGTGGCTCGCTAAGGAATACCTAATAGAGTTTTACTTGTATGTCAATAGGAATTCCTATAGTGATAGTAGTACAAGTGCTCCTTGGACTTGAGAACATCATAGTATCTTGTGTATGATGAGCTATACTTTGACTTATTCCTTAAGACTCTTAGGGTATATCAAAGGGTATGCTTGGGTATAATAAGTTGTACATGGAGATAATGTATGATCAATAAAGAATCTACCGCTTCTAGTAATAGAAGAGAATTGTCCTATGTAATTAGATAAATGACAACCCAATAGTCCTTGGCCAAGGCAGAATGAAATTAGAAAGGAGTTTCTAATTTTCATTATTTAGAGTTGTGCATTTAAGAGTTGAAATACATATAATTAAATAAAATAAGACTTGACAGTAATTTCATGTCTTATATTTGATTGGGACATTGTATGGTGGAAGGATTGTATTGTACGTTAACTATTTACTTAAAGGTTCTTTTATGATTAATGTTGAAATCTATATTATCTGGAAAGTCGTTGATCGCTAGGGAGGCTTATCCCTATTGTAGAATAAATATTATTTATTTAAATAAATTAATTGTTTAATTTATTTATTTAAATAAGATTAGAATTGTTCTAATTGATTTATTCGTAATCCAGGTTTAATATGGAGAACCTAAAGGGTCATACCATAAAAGGAAGAATAATTATTTAAGAAGTTAATGGCATAATTATAATAATATGTTAAGTATATTTAATTTAATCTATGGTGATATAATAAATTAAATAGCTTAATATTTATTATTTAATATTTTAAAATTATTAAATATAAATTAATAAGAGGAGTCTTATTAATATTATTACAATTATTATTATTTTAATTTCTAAAAGAGTTTAGGAATTAATTTAATATAAGTACTCTCATTTATTCCTAATAGGATTAGGAGGGAAAATTAGTTAAACGAGTTTAATTAATTATCCCTAATAAGATTAGGGAGCACATTTAATTAAAAAAGTTTAATTAAATAAATAATACCTTATTTTTAATTAAATAGGGTTACCTGATATCTTTATAAAGTGAGTCTTATATCAGATATCAAGAGGATACGTAATTCCAACAGTTGGGAGAGTACGCTCTTTTTCTATGAGAGATAAAAAAAACTAGGGTTTAGCCAACCACCCATCTTCTTGAATCTTTTTCTTCCTTGGTGGATCACCTCTAGAGGCCAAACACTTGGGTGGCTAACATTGATCAAAGGAAGGAACCAAACCCGGTGGATTCAAGTTGAACGCGAAAAAGGATTGGAGGTGAACTTGTACCTGAGGAAGCTCAAATCTTCATGATTCTTATTCTTTATCTTTTCGTTTAATTAATAATTGTGCATAAAGGATGATCCGAGTATATGGTTTGTAAAATTTTAAAACTCTGATTTTTCACGCTTCCGCTTATTTTGTGCAATTTGATTGCGTTCATGAATATTACAAACCTAACAGTGGTATCAAAGCCAAACCTTTATGCGAATTATTAATTATTTTAATTTGATATGTATATTGATATGTGTTTAGAACAATTTAATTGGGCATAATTTTATTGTATAAAATTTAAAAATAAAATAATGCAAATTCGAATTTTTGTTTTTTTGGCTGAATCATGGTTATTATAATAAAATATGTGTGATTCACATATATCTCACAAGGATATCATGTGAGATATCACTTTACAGGATTCATGTAAAAGTTATTTGATTCAAGATTTCATGTAAAAGTTATTTGATTCAGGATTTATGCATACTTCTAGTATCCTGATTGTTAATGCCAAGTTTCGTCCGCACGTCCAATCACAGAATCCACGCTATTTGAAAACTCTTGCATAATAACGGATCACCACAGAAGCTTGCTGGTACCGTGTCACGGGATAGCTCCGGTGTGAGAATAAGTACAAGCTGTTCATAAGGTTTAACAATTGAGGCTTAAGTATTTAGTGCTCAAAGATGTATTACCTGTTAATTGTAACCTTGGCCTTGTATTTATAGAGCTCTCACCACCTTAGTATTCTTCTCCGAGTTGGAATAGGACTCCTAAATATGGTAGTTACCTATATTTGGGTCCAACACAATCTCCTTGAAAGGTGCAAGTAGAATCCCTTTCCAATACTACCTTTGGAGTGGCCTTGTTGACATACGATTAGGGTTGGGACCCTTAATCGCGTAAACCCCTTATTACTCCTAACTATACATGTGGGCTACCCAACTACACGGGCCCAATCTCACAGACAGCATAAAGCACTGATCTGGGCCTCGGCCCGAAGGACGCGAGGGCCCGACCCCGATCTCCCCAATTTCCACCAGATCCCGGCCCGAGGGGCTCGGGTAACCGAACCCGACCTCATATATATCTTCGAGCATGTAGGTCCGGACCCTTTGGTTCCGACCCAGGCTTTCAGCCCATATAAGGGTCGGTAAAACACTCCCGAACACTGATTATATATAAAATCGTTATATGATTATATATAATAACCATGTTAGCTAATTCAAGAAAGTAAAGGATCCGGAGTCAGGATATTATATATATGATATATATTAACGGTTAATATATATATAAATATATATTATTCTTAATTATTTTATAATTAAAATAAAAGTTTATTTTAATATTAAAATAAAAAGTTTATTTTAATCTTAAAATAAAAAGTTTTATTTTAATTTTAAAATTAAATTTCATGCTAACTAATTAGAGTTGGAATTGGATTCCATGATAACTAATTAGAGTTGAAATTAGATTTTATGCTAACTAAATTTGTCCATTAAATGATATCAATATATATATTGAATGTTTATTATTCATGAGATGAATGTTATTTATTGATGCATATGGTGATGTGTATGATAATAAATGGGATTAACTAGGGACTATTGACCAATGTGATTGGATTTTATTTTAGTTGGATGCATGAATGTATGAGTTTTAGTAAATGAGGTTTGTGTACCTCGTCTTCTCAAATTTTTTCTTAATGTAAATTCTAACTCCCTCCTATGTACGTCCCCTTGACTGCTGATCAAGGTTTCTATTTATTTTAAATAGTTTTGTAATAGGAATAGTTAGAATTAATTTTGAAGAATTGGAGATCAAGGATCAAGGAGCGCTTGAAGACCCGTTTGCAATGGAGCCCGGGTTTAAATGTAATAGTTATATTTAAATATTTATTCTTGCACCCCTAGGGTTTGACCTTTTGGTTCACTTGGTGGCTCTAGTGAAACAAACTAGAATAAAGTCCATAATCAATCCGGGTAGAATATAGTATTCTATATGGGCATGCTTGTATATATATATATATATATATATATATATATATATATATATATATATATATATATATATATGTATTATGCAAACATGATTCGTATGTTTAATAATATGACGCATATTGTATATATATATATGTGCATGCGCGCTAAACAAGATGAGACAAAATATTACATGAAAACCCCTCAAATTTCTTATATTAAGTCCTAAGCGTTCAAAGATATTTGGAATATCGAACGTCGCCTTCTAGCATGATAAAAAATAATAGAGTATCAATTAATTATTATAAGTTTGTTGTGTCACCACAAGACTTATCTTTCTTTGAGATGTTAATTTTATCTCATTTGATGCTTATAAAAAAAATTGAACAATGTTGTTTTGTTGTGTCACCACAAGGACAATATTTTTCTTTTTTGAATATATGGAGTGCTAGGTTGGACTTAACTTGGATAATTTTGATTCGGATGTGCAAGTACTTGATCAAAATAATCTAAGAGGCAAAATACAAGGAGTTGCATGTTGATGTAATTGACAAGAGTTGTCTACATATTTATTTATATATAGTTTGTTGTGTCACCACAAGGCTATATACATTTGAAATGGGATCCTTATTCTCACTAGCAAATCTTTAATTAGATTTTGCCGAACTATATAACTGAGGGTAATATAGTTTGAAGAAAATAGTGGGAGATACCAATTTAAAACAAGACCTAATTTATTTTGGTAATTAATAAAAGAATGTATGCTAAAATGTTGTTAATTAAAAATTCATTTACAGAATTTTACAATGTCTAAATTACTATCGATGCGTAGCATATTAGATGCTAAATTAACCGGACATAATTAAATGAATTGGTTAAAGAAATTGAGAATAGTTCTCATGGCTGAAAAGCTATCTTATGTCCTTAATACGCCTATCCCTGCAATGGTTGCAGACAATGCCTCTGAGGAAGAGATTGCTACTTTTAGAAAGTGGCAAGATGATGCACAGTTGGCTCAATGCATCATGCTCGCATCCATAAGTAACGAGCTTCAGCGTCAGCATGCAACTATGGATGCTCTTACTATATTCATTCACATCAAGTGGTTGATGGTGAGGAAAGTAGGACTAATAGATATCAGATATCTAAGGAGCTCTTCCGATCTAGAATGATCGATGACACTACGGTATAGACAAAAGTCCTTAACATGATCAATTTGATTGAACAATTAGGACAACAGGTTTTGTCATGGATGGAGAGTTGAGCCAAGATTTGATCTTGCACTCACTCCTAGACTCCTTTTACAATTGTTGTGAATTTTTCATATGAACAAGCTAGATATCAGCCTCGCTGATTTGCTTAACATGTTAAAAAATGTTGAGAGCCACTTTCCAACCAAGAAAGACCATGTCTTACTGGTAGGGGCCAAATGATCTTTTGAAAAGAAGAATGATTCTAAGAAGGTAAATAGAAAGGCAAAAACAAAGGATAATAAGAATAAAACTGATGCGGATAGCAAAGGAGTTTACTTCCACTGCAATAAGCCTGGACACTAGAAAGAAAATGCGAGAAGCATCTTGCAGAGCTAACTAGAAGAAGCTTAGTGAAGCTTCAGTTACAAATACAATTTTTTTCATGATTTAAAATATATTTTTCTTTAAGTCATGCTTCTACTTGGGTATTGGATACCGACTTTGGTTATCATAAATATAGATTTATGAAGAGACCAAGCAGAAGTAGAAAGCTAAACAAATATAAGTAATCCTATGTCTGGTAAATAAAGCAAAGGTTGTTGCATTAGCCATAGGAACTTATAGTTTAGCAATGCCTACGGGTAAATCTATTAAGTCAATAAGTTGTTATTGTATTCCAGTTCTTATTAGAAATATAATTTCCATTTTATTGTTGGACAATAAAATATTTGGTATTATATTTAAGAACAATTGTTGTTCTATTTATAATAATAATTTTTCGTATAGAACTGAAATATTACTTAATGGATTTTGTGTACTTGACTTACGTGTAAATATATTTTGCAAATTGGACAAAGTAGGATAAGAAAATGAGATGATCATTCAAAGAGTTGAATATGTGTATTTGCTGAAATACAAGTGTGAATTATTTGAAAGGTTCAAATAATTCAGAAGTGAAACAAATTGGCAAAGTATTAAGATTCTTTGATTAGATCAAGGAATAAATACTTGTTCAATAAGTTTCTAAATAATCTCAAATGGTTTTCTCATAATGTACGCCTCCTTATACGCAATAATTGATTGATGTATCTGAAAGGAAAAATCGTACCTTGTTGGACATGGTGCGGTCCATAATGATTTTACCGACATTCCAGTATCCTTCTAAGATAATGTCCTAGAAATGGCTGCCTATCTACGAAAATGGTAACCTCAAAATCCGGCCACAAGAGTCCATAAAAGTTATGGACAGGAAGGATTCCTAATTTTCAGTAAGTTAAAATAAGGGTTTGTCCAGCTTATGTGAAAAGGTTTCAAATGATAAACTTGGGATAAGATTTGACAAGGGTCAATTTGTGGGACATCCTAAAGTAAGTTTAGGGTATATGTTCTATAATCCTACTTAGCAAAAGGTGTTTGTTGCAAAACACGCTGCCTTCTAAGATAAAGGTGTTTATCATTGAAGGGGCTAGTGGGAGGATAATAGATCTTGAAGAGTTCAAGAACCACAAATCATTATAAGTCAATTAAGAGGAACACAGAGATGAACCTATTGTACCACAGCCCAAATCAATCAGAATCGGAATAAGCACCAAAGATACCTAGGAGGTATGGATTCATCATAAATGACAATGATGAGGTACACATCATAGAAGATGATGACCCAGTTACATACGATGAGGTAAGAGTTGTAGACACTCAGAGAAATGGATTGAAGCAAGCTTCTCAAATATGGAACATTCGTTTTGATGAGACAATCAAAAAAGTTTGATTTTATCAAGAACAAGAATGAACCTAGTGTGTAAAAAAGGGTCAGTGAGAGCGTCGTGATATTCCTAGTATTATATGTTTATATACTACGGATAAGGAATAATATACCAATGCTACAATCAGTAAAGATAAAGTTGTCTAAACATTCATCCATGAATCATTTGGGAAGAGTATCATAATTGGGGATACAAATCTATATAGATAGATTCAAGAGGATGCTCGATTTAACCCAAGGAACGTATATTCATTTGAAACTAAAGTCGTTTAGTATGGCAAACTCCAAGAAATGTCTCATGTTGATGAGCCCTGGAGTGTATCTCTCTTAATAGTCCCCATAGAATCATAAAAGAGAGATCGCATGAATAACTATCATGTATGCAATGAAATGTACGAGACCTGATGTTGATCAGTCATATTCTGGAGAAGTTCACTATGAGTCAGTGAAAAACATCTTAATGTACTTAATCGCCACTAAGAATGTGATCATATTCATGGTGGGTCTAAATTAAAAACTAGAGGGCTTAACAAACTCAAGGTTTTTCAGACAGACCAAGACGACAGAAAATCAACTTTTAGGTAAAGCGTTACCTTAAACGGTGGTGCAGTGAATTGGAAAGGTTTCAAACAGCAAAGAGTTGTTGGTTTAATGATAAAGACAAAGTATATAGCTATAAATGAAGCTGCAAGTTGATTGTTTGGATGAAACGTTCATTACAGAACTAGGAATAGTTCCTAAATCTCATCTTGGATCTAAACATGTGTTGTGGCACTTTCATTTGATTATAGGAATCATTGAAAGAGGAGAAATCACTATAGATATAGTGGACTCTCAAGAACAACATTACATATCCATTTACTGAAGCTTATCCAATAGCAGGATAATCGTCACTTAGAGAAGAAGGGTATGAGATACCATGGCGATTGGCATTAGTGCAAGTGGGAGATTGAAAGTAGTATGCACACAAGCCAATCATGTTTAATGATAAAGCATATACTTTGTAACAATCTTATTCATTTATTAATAAAAAGTATTAATTTATTAAAGGCTTTTAATTATCTACATGATGCTATTTTATAATATGTGATAAACCCATAGTTTTAAGCAATGCTTTTAGAATAATGATGATAATCATTCTAATGAGATCTAAATTCTTAGAAAGCTTAAAACTAAAATAGTTCCCAATCGTTGGATTACTAAATTTGGGATTAGTGAATCCGGATAGATCGGTACATGCGTTGCTTGCTTATTAGATGAGGATGATTGATCTCATGATCATTTGTGTAGAGACACTACAGCAAGTATGTAGGTGCTTATTAGAGAATAAGTTCACTGAACGTGGCTCGCAAAGGAATACCTAATGGAGTTTTACTTGCATGTCAATAGGAATTCCTATAATGATAGTAGTACAAGTGATCCTTGGACTTGAGATCATCATAGTATCTTGTGTATGATGAGTTATACTTTGACTTATTCCTTAAGACCCTTAGGGTATATCAAAGGGTATGCTTGGGTATAATAAGTTGTACATGGAGATAATGTATGATCAATAAAGAATCTACCGCTTCTAGTAATAGAAGAGAATTGTCCTATGTGATTCAATAAATGACAACCCAATAGTCCTTGGCCAAGACAGAATGAAATTAGAAAGGAGTTTCTAATTTGCATTATTTGGAGTTGTTCATTTAAGAGTCGAAATACATATAATTAAATAAAATAAGTCTTGACAGTAATTCCATGTCTTATATTTAATTGGGACATTGTATGGTGGAAGGATTGTATTGTACGTTAACTATTTACTCAAAGGTTCTTTTATGATTAATGTTGAAATCTATATTATCTGGAAAGTCGTTGATCGCTAGGGAGGCTTATCCTTATTGTAGAATAAATATTATTTATTTAAATAAATAAATTATTTAATTTATTTATTTAAATAAGATTAGAATTGTTCTAATTGATTTATTCACAACCGGTTTAATATGGAGAACCTAAAGGGTCACATCATAAAAGGAAGAATAATTATTTAAGAAGTTAATGACATAATCATAATAATATGTTAAGTATATTTAATTTAATCTATGGTGATAGAATAAATTAAATAGCTTAATATTTATTATTTAATATTTTAGAAATATTAAATATAAATTAATAAGAGGAGTCTTATTAATATTATTACAATTATTATTATTTTAATTTCTAAAAGAGTTTAGTAATTAATTTAATATAAGTACTCTCATTTATTCCTAATAGGATTAGGAGTGAAAATTAGTTAAAGGAGTTTAATTAATTATCCCTAATACGATTAGGGAGCCCATTTAATTAAAAGAGTTTAATTAAAAAAATAATACCTTATTTTTAATTAAATAGGGTTACCTGATATCTTTATAAGGTGAGTCTTATATCAGATATCAAGAGGATACGTAATTCCAATAGTTGGGAGTGTACGCTCTTTTTCTATGAGAGATAGAAAAACTAGGGTTTAGCCAACCACCCATCTTCTTGAATCTTTTTCTTCCTTGGTGGATCACCTCTAGAGGCCAAATACTTGGGTGGCTAACATTGATCAAAGGAAGGAACCAAACACGGTGGATTCAAGTTGAACGCGAAAAGGATTGGAGGTGAACTTGTACCTGAGGAAGCTCGAATCTTCAAGGGTATGATTCTTATTCTTTATCTTTTCGTTTAATTAATAATTGTGCATAAAGGATGATCCGGGTATATGGTTTGTAAAATTTTAAAACTCTGATTTTTCACGCTTCCTCTTATTTTGTGCAATTTGATTGCGTTCATAAATATTACAAACCTAACAATTATCTAATGTAGAGACCTTAAAGACTTAAAGTGCATGTGTAATAACAGTAGTAGACGCTAAAGGCAAGTGTTCTAACCCTTGTTTCAGTTCAATCTGGACAAGTTTTGTGATTCATGTATTCTTACGCATGAACTAATTTATGATGAAGTCAAAGCCAATTCTTTTGACTAGACTTACGATATATTGGATTTCTTATAATCTATCAAAGTATTGTCAATGTTTTACCAAACTATGTTGGTGTGGTTTTCAAATGAAGACTGAGTATGCTAAATTATTTTGTCGTCAAACGACAGGCACGTGAGGTTGCCACAACTTAAACGTACATACGTTTAATGAATGTAGTGTTGATCAACATAGACTTCTATAGTTTGATCACCTAGACGTGCTTGTAAGCTATGCCGGACCTACGGACTTAGTGCCGGGATGTCCTTTTTAACGAACTTATGAAATGTTCATGGTCTTGGACAGGAATTGATGTTTTACTGAATATTGTCATTGTAAAACGTTTTGAAGGAAAAGAAGTGATATTTTGAATATCGATAGTACTTCGGAACTATCGTTCAGTTATTGAAGAAATACGATTCTTATGTTTCAAGCATGTTATTTTTATTCGAATTGTTGTACTTGTTGAGCTAGTTAGGCTCACTCTTGCTTGAACCGTATGAATGCAGCTAAAATCGAACGGACCGAAGGATCCGGCAAAGATAAAGGGAAGGCTAAGGCGAACCCGTAGATTTCCTATGTAATAGTATAGGTTTGTAATGATAATAGTTGATAGTTCAATTGAATGTTTGTGTGATTTGTAGCACCGTGTAGCACCATCTGTCGGGTTGGAAGATACCCGGATATGGGGGCGTCACAGGTTGGTATCAAAGCATTAGGTTATAAAACTTAAAGGGGGATTTAAACCTTAAGTTATAACCTTAAGAAAAGTTAAAGAAATAAAAAATGAGAAATTAACCCTATAAAAATGCATTATATATGTTATGTGTTTTTATTATTCTACTGACGTGTACTAATCAAACTTATTTGTGTTGTGTAGATGTCAGGAGAAAATGGAATATATAGAGACGTACAAGTAGTCAGTGAAGGATCGGTTAATCAGATAGAGATCATACCGAACCTCATAGCAGCAGAGCCCGAAGTAGTATTTATTGAGTCTGGAGACTCAGAGAGCCTAGACTTAATGTCTGTGTTCGACGACATTTTAGAAGAAGAGGTGGAGTCCTTCAACCTAGTAGCAATAGCAGCAGAGATAGCTCCGGGGGAGTCAATGATGTCATTATTTATGGCAGTATTGGATAGAAACATCCATTACTTTCAGGAGGTAAAGGAGCTAAAAGTAGAGCTCTAGGCTGTCTTGGAAGATAAGACAGACGTGGAGTCGATGTGGGAACAGGAACACGACGAGAGAGTTTTAGCCAAGGACAAGGTCCATGAGCTGAAACAGGAGGTCTTTGAGCTCAGGGGGAGCTAAAGACCAAGAAACAGAAGATTGGGAGGATGTCCTATATTCATAGGAGTTCTCATGCGAACTTCCAGCAGAAGGTAGCTGGTTACTCCATAGAAGTAGGGTAGATGCGGCATACTTTCAGTCGTGATATTATCGCCGGTCTTGCCAAGGCAGATTTTGATAATGCCTTAAGGCAGATGTAATCTATTAGCGGGTAGAGTAGTTTAGATATGTAAATATTGTGTATCTAGTAGTGACGTAAAACCCTCTTTTGTGTATCTAAGGGTAGTTTTTTGTAAATCCCAATTTTTGGAAAGCAATAGCGAGATAGTACTAATGTAATCAGTTTAGGATGTATAATGTAAATTATGTAGTATTATACTACAACGAATGAATCAATATAAGCCTTTTGCGGAACATATTGAGTAATGGATGTTTAAGTTATTGTTTAAACTTGAATAATAACTAAACAACAGGAAATGAATAATAACGAAATGTGATGTTTGTTGTAACAGCGAAATGCCGCCAAGAAGAGCACAACGAAACCAAGGCGCTAACGTAAATCAACCGGAGGGAGATCTGTTAATTTACTAACAGCAGCATTTAATAGAACTGGGGCTAATATCTCCATAATTCCTGGAATAGTACGAGCTACTACATTTAAGGATTTCAAGAATGTGGGTCCATCGGAGTTCAAACGAACTACGGACCCCATCGAAGCCCAAACGTGGGTGAAAGAAATTAGGAAGGCATTTGTCATAGTAAATGTCACAAGGGTCAGAAGGTTGCCTTCGCAACCTACATGATGAAGGGAGAGGCCAACTTTTGGTGGGAGGCCAACCAGGCTAGGGCCAGGATCGAGAATCTAATGCGGGTAAGGTTCAAGGAGATATTCTTCGAGAACTATTTTCCCACGAGTATGCAGGGGAGAATGGAGATGAGGTTTCTCGATTTGAAACAAGGGGACATGACGGTTCCCTAATACGCTGCCAAGTTTAATGAATTGGCGAGGTTTGCTCCACACCAAGTGGACACCGAGGTTAGGATGGCTCGACGGTTCGAGCAAGACTTGAAACCCTGGCTCTATAACTGTATATATGTGTTCCAGAGTACTTCCTTTGGAACCATTCTAGAGAGGGCGATAATCGCCGAAAGTGGTAGCGAGGCGTTGTAATAACCCTATATTTTCTATATAAATAAATAAGAAATTTTGCATATTAAATTTTTTTTATTTTAAAGGTGGGAATATGTTCCAGGTAATGTGTATGTATATTTGTGATAAATAAAATTTATTTATTTCTTGAATAATTACAAATAAATTTTTAAAGAATTATTAATCATTATAAACAATATTTTATAGTAATTAATTTTATAATAGAAATGATTTTAGTACTTATTTTCCATGAAAATAAATTTATATATTATTTAAATAATATACTGTAAATTATTATTAGTATTATTATAATAACTATTTTATTATGTGAATTTATTTAGATTAGTTAAGTTAATTATTTTAACTTAATTAATAATATTATATATATGCAAGATAAATCGGATATGTAATCCAAACCTTAATTATGGATTTTGATCAAGGAATGAGAATAATAATATAATATTATTTTTATATCAGTGCTATAAATATGTACTATATGCATAGAATGATAGTGGTTTGTCAATTATGGTGTAGCATGTTAAAACTCTAGTATTAAGTTGAAAACCCTAATTTGGAAACTAAAATATGAGTTCAAGACTGTTATATAATTGTGTTATATGATTTATGTTGTGTATTATAGGATTTTATGTTAATTAGGAAAACCTTAATTAATTTTTGGAAACTCTAATTAACTAGAAAACCTAATTCTAAAATTAGTAACCCTAATTAGTAATTTGAAACCCTAATTACTATTGTAAGCCCTAATTACTAAATTAGTAATCTTAATTATAATTTGTGAAGCTTAAATCTAATTTTCATGATCTATATAATTAGGAATTTAAAAATGATTAAAAACCTTAATTTGCAAAATTAGAAAGTTAAATTTTATATTATTTTAAATCCTAAATTGAAATCCTAAAAAACTAATTTTTGGAAAACCTAAGGGTTAAACCCTAAGGGTCAAACCCTAAGGGTTTGCCAAGTTTACATTTATGCCATTAAATTCTCAAGCCAAAAGACCAAATTGCCCATCTTGTATAATTGAAGCTAACTTGCAAAATTGGCCAACACTTTACTTGGTGAACCACCTTTGACTGCCAATATGACTAAAATATAACATATATTAGCCATTTATCTCAGCCTTGTCTATTGCATCAATATATATATATATAGATCAAGAGAGAGAAAAGCCCCTAAATTGCTTCATTTGTACACTTACACTCAACCAACTCTCTCTCTTTCTCAAAACCTACGAATTTCTATAGCATTTCAGTTCCAAAACCAAGCCCCACGAATTCCATTAACAGATCAGTAGCCTAGAATCAAGATTTGTTCATATAAAGGTATAAACCCTAATAAAAAATCTAACCCTTGATCCTTTGTTAAAAGTTATGTTTTAGTGTTAAAACATGTTGTTTGTAGTCTATATAAGTGATCTGGGTTGATAGATGTTGGATCCATAACATCTAAAACATCTATAGGCTCAAATCTAGTGTTTTTAAAAATCTAGAAATCTTTCATGAGTGGTCTGACTACTGAATGTCAGACCTTCTAGATCTCATCTTGTTTATTGTTTTGGTTGTTTTAAGCTTTGATCTTGTAGTATGCTATGTGGTCTTTGATTTGGAACTTGAATCAAATTCAGAACATGAACAGATCGAAAGTTATGGCTGGTCAAACATAGTTAACCGACCATGACTTTCATCTTTCTGGGTAACCCAGAATTCCCAGGTTGTTCTGACAGCTTGTTTGTAGCCTCGGATCTTGAAGGTGCTTTGTGTTATGTGTTTGTTGTTAAAACCAGGTTATAGTATAGTAGTTATACTACATATTAATGCTTTTATATCACTTATATTTCAAACAGATCGGTTTTGTGGGATTGTCAAACCAAGCAGAAAGTTCGCGGATTGAGTTTTCTAGGTAACCCAGAAAACTCAAGTTCGTGGTTTCTGATAAGGTTTGACCGGACAAGATCTGGCGATTATGTTGTTGTTATGGTGATGTTATGTGTTAGATCTCTTCCTATACATGGTGGCTAGACACTGAATTCATTAAATCACATAACTAATACAAGGCTAACAAGTTGTGGAAGCCCAAAAGTGACTGCTCGAACTGTTCTTCATTTCTGGGTAACCCAGAAATGAAGAACAACTCTGACAGCCACTTTGCAGGCTTAGATCTCATTGGTGTTATTGTTTTTGGTCATGTATGTTGTTGCATCATGTAATATTGCACTAACACTACGAGATCTGACCAACAACATGCCCAGAAACACATTACACAGTGATTGATCAATGGTCAAAGTAGGTCACTCGATAACTGGCTATGAGTGTTCTTGAGCATCAAGAACACCTAAGGCGACATATTTTGTTGCTAAAGGCTATAGCGACAAGTTTATTTATTTTATTTATTTTATTTATTTTATTTTCCAAAAATCCTTTAAAAATAGAAATTAATTATTAAAAATTCCAAAAATAGTTTTAAAAATTATTTTAAGTTATAAAAATTAACTTTTAAAAATTTGACATATTTTCATGAATATTAATATTTATTTGGATATTATTGATATTTAATTTATTTAATAAATGTATTAAATAAATTGATTAAAAATTATTTTATTATATTAAAAATTATTTTAAATGATAATAAAGTATTTACAAATATTTTAAGTTATAAAATATAAATTTTAATATTTTAAGACAAATTTCATTAATTATTTAATATTAATGTTATTAGATTTATTTAACAATTATATTAAATAAATTAATTAAAAATGATTTTAATATTATAAAATCATTTAAATGAAAATAAAAAGTTTAAAAATATTTAAAGTTATAAAATCTAACTTTTAATATTTAAAGGTAAATTTCATTAATAAATTAATATTAAATAATATTAGAGTTATTTAATAATAATATTAAATAAATAGTTTTAAAATAATTTTATTAATTTAAAAAGGAAATAAATGAATTAAAAATATTTTAAGTTATAATTAATGACTTTTAATATTTTGATAAATACTTCATTAGTACTTAAATATTAATGATAATTATTTAAAAATATTTTAATTGTTTTAAAAAAATCATTTAAGGGTAATAAAAATGTTTTAAAAATATTTTGAGTTATTATAAATAACTTTAATATTTTGGCAATGATTTCATTAATAATTTAATATTAATGATAATAGAATTATTTAATATTTAAATCATTTAATAATGATTCTAGTGTTTGAAAAATCATGATAAATTATAATAACTATTTAAAAATTATTATAAGGCTATGAAAAATAATATGACTAATATTTAAATGAATATTAAACTATAGAATAGAGTTTTAGACTCGATAATTACCCGATAAAGCCGTCGGAACACCGAAATGTTTCAAAAATTGATCTGGACTTAGATAATTTGACTAGATATGGATTTGTTTATGATCATACTGCTAAATATATGTGACAATGTAATTAGGTTATGTGTTGACTGCAAATATCAGTACTATGTGATATGATATATTATTCTAATCGAACGAATGATCTTATTAATGATAGGTTTCGGTATAAAATATAAAACTAGTTGCATTATTGTAAACAGCAGCTCATGCACGAATCCTAACTTTTGCATTTACTTTATGCAATGGACATGAGTAAGAAAATTTTGGAATTGTATTATCATTGTGCCAGATTATTAACTCAATTGTTATCGATTTTGTATTCAATCATTTGTATTCATACAAGTTCTCAAACTATTCGATCATTGTTTATCAACATAGTATTATTGTATAATCGGAACATTTATTCTGTTCGTTAATTTCTAAATATGGTTAGACAAGTTTCCTCACTTGGATAATCATTTTATTTAATCACATGTTGATACATACTTATTGGTTTCCAGTATGTATACGTTGACTTAAAAGCCGTCTAGGCTATTTGATTCGGCTAGACATAAACTTAAAAATATTGTTGAACAAGATATAACTTTATTATATCCAACCAGATTATTTTGGTTCGGATTCCCGACTAAGTATGAACATCCCGATTATGGAAAAACTTTTGTGCGCCAAAGGTGAATAAGATGAATGATAATCTCATTCTTGCAAGTAATTTTGATCAATATAGGGCATAACGAGTTGATCACCCCCGTGCTTGTAAGTTATGACGGTTTGCAGATAAATTTATGTTTAACCTTATTGAAAAAATTAAAAACAAAGTTCATAGTTTGTCGATTGATCTCCATTTATAGTCAGTGCGTAGTTTCAAAAATTTGATATAGAATAGATATGTCGTTATTATTGGTTCAGCTTACTTCACAACAGTTGATTCGTTGTAGAAGTGTTATTCAAAGAAAACATTTACTTCTTTCAGCTAATAATTATTGTTGTTATTACTTGCTGGGCAATCAAATTCTCATCCTTGCTTTAAATTATAATGTTTTCAGCTAATCGTGATCAACCAGAAGGTTCGGGCAAGAACAAAGGGAAAGGAAATATGACGTAATAAGTTTGTGTTCTCTTATGTAATAGCTAGACTTTATTAAGACAACAATATTTATTATCATCGTGAAATGTAATGTATTAAAGGTTTGAAACCTGGGGATTTAGACTCTGATATGTAAATTAAGTATGATATTTATATTATTGTTATTATTATTAGTATTATTCCGCTCATAGAAATGGTATCGTGAAGCACCGAGTTCGGGTTTCAAGTACCTGAATTTGGGGGCTTCACAGGTTGGTATCAGAGCTTAGGGTTAGAAACCTTAGGTGGGATAGACCTAAGGTTATAACCTTAGAACAGAGAGAAACGGTGAAAATACAAATAACTCATATAGAGTTTAAAAAAGGAGATCAATTGAATAAATTCATCGTTAAACAAAATAAAAGATAACTTAAATAAAACTATTATTTGCTGTGTGTATATACTATATGCTAATTAGGATAATTTATGTGTGTAGATGTCAAGTGGAAAAGGATTAGGATACCCTCAGATCGTAAAGAAGGAGCCAATGTTAAAGCCAATAGCTGAAATAGAGGCTCACAATGCAAGCAACCTTGATGCAGTTGTGGTATTGGAAAATGTAATACCAGATCCAAAAATAATAGAACTGACATATAGTGATTCGGACACTACAGTTGAAGCTGATCAAGCATCAATAGAGGTGCAGAATCTGAAGAACAAGGTTTCTTCTCTGGAAAAGCTGTGGGAAATAGAAAAGTTGTTAAATAATCAATTACAAAAAGCATTAATAGAAACAATGGAAGAACAAGATAAGCTTAAAATCCAAATTGATCAAATGGGAGCCAAAAGCAACAAATTGGGTGCAGCTCCGAACAAGAAGGAGAAAAGAAAGATGAAAGACCACAACTTAGGAAATCCCGATAACAACCAAGGAAACCTTAACAAAATAGAAAAATGTACGAACTGTGACAAGAAACATGAAGGCTTATGCCGAAAAAGGGAAAATGTTTGCTACAATTGCGGACATGAAGGAAATTTTTCTCCTCATTGTCCCAATCTAAAGCAAGGTGTCTATTTTATTTGTGGGATAGAAGGTCATCAGGCGAAAGGTTGTCCAAGATCTAGAAAAAGGCATAGTGAACCAGTAGTATAAGTACTGTTAGATTATGTGTGTTCTATGATAAGTATGTCTGTATAATATAATATTCTCAACTTTTGTATAAGTTGTATCAGTAAATCCTAACTTTTGTTGTCACAAAGGGATAACATTATGTGTTATATTATGTAAAGAATCATGAATTAGTAGAATGAATGTGAATTTATGTTTTCTTAATGAAATAAGTTTTGTATAAAACCTTGTGATGTATGTTAAACTTATATAATAAGGTTTAGAATGTAAGTTAAATTTATGATTTTATTTAATCAGACAATGCCTCCATGACGTCGAACTCAAAATCAAATGGCAGAAAGAATCTGTCAACATCGCTGAGGGACAACAACCAGACCCGATGCATAACTTCGCGAACATGGTAGCTCAGGCTATACAGCAGGGAATACCAGCCGCAGGGAACCCGCTAGACAATCTCTTGGCAAACTTCAAAGATTTGAAGGATGTAGGACCGCCAGAATTTAAAGGTACAACTGACCCTGTAGAATCCCAAACTTGGGTTAAGGAAATTAAAAAAGCGTTTATGATAGCTAGGGTAGATGAGGGGAAAAAGACCTCTTTTGCCACCTATATGATGAAAGGGGAGGTGAACTTTTGGTAGGAAACAAATCAAGCAAGGGCAGGAGAAGGTGTGGTAACTTGGGCTAGGTTTAAAACTCTGTTTTTTAAAAACTATCTATCAGCTAGTATGCAGGCGAGGATGCAGGTGAAATTTCTGGAGTTAAAGCAAGAGAATATGACAGTTGCGGAGTATGCCGCAAAGTTTAATTAGTTGGCTAGGTTCGCTCCGCATCAAGTTGATACGGAGGCTAGGAAGGCGAGAAGGTTTGAGCTGGGATTAAAACCCTGGCTCTACAACAAGGTGGTAGTGTTGCAGATAAGCACTTTTGTGATGCCCCCAAAATTAGGTATACCTCACCCATCTTGAGTCACCAGATACATGGTACAGAATACAAATACAAACTAATTATACAACAGTCGTGTAAAATATGACAAAACATATGCTGTGAATTTTAATACAAATACTGTCCTCTAGAGAGTATACAAACTCAATAGAGTCCTCATTACATTTATTATCACACTATTTCACAGAATAGCGAGGACTACTAATGCACCATCTAGGACCATCACTCTGTTCCCCGACTAGTCCCTGTTACGTTCTCATTTCCTAAAGAGAACAGTGAAAGAAAGGGTGAGCTCAACTAGCCCAGTAAGAAATATTATGACTAAGATAATGCAGAATAAATTATCGTTAGCCTTCAACATGATGTTAAATTGATACAATATAACAACCATCAAATTTAGCTGCAATGATGAACAAGCAATCCATTAAAAGAGTCAGTAGAGAATAAAATCTACTATCTTTTATGATTTAAAAGGTTTTTCATCACTTTTATCATTTGGAACTTCGATTTTAATAAATAATTCACATCATCGAATCACCCCTGCACTACGGCCAAGGATATTCTTTAGTATCACGACCACGAATTATCCATGCACTACGGCTAAAGATAATCATGTTTTCATCAACGGTCTTGATCATGCAATAAAACAATTCATCTTTGCACTACGGCCAAAGTGAATCCATAGCCATAATCATACCAAAAATTTTCCATCAATGCACTACGGGCCAAAGAGGACTTTTTCCACATCATTTGTAACATTACGGTTATGATTACACTGAATAATCCCTGGTCATAATCATACCAAGCCATCTATGCACTACAGGCCACAGATGACTTTCAACAAAATATAAACATGAGGATGATGACAATGATATAAGAATTCAATAAAACAAGTTCAAGAATTAATTTATCAAGGAACTGATAACGTCCAAAGTGTCAACATGATATTGCTTTGTAGAGTAAAATTCAAGAATGCTCAGAAGAATATGTCCATGAAAAGATACTGGATGAAGCGCAAATATCAAGGATATTTCACTAATTTCATGGAGTATAGAAGTTAAAACTTTAACCAACTGAGTATAATAAAGAATGGAATAACAAAAGAAATCACCATGCATGCGGTACTTCGCATAGACAGGTTATTCCAACGGAATAATAATAACGGAACGAACCAAAGTCAAAGTAAATTCGCACCGCAGGATGTTCCAATGAGAATAATAAAGAATAGAATAACAACAGAAATCACCATGCATGTGGTACTTCACAAAGACAGGTTATTCCAACAAAATAATAAATAACGGAACCAGGTCCGGCGTAAAACGCACAGACAGAATATTCTAACAGAATAATAATAAAGACGGAACCAGGTCCGGCCTAAAACGAACAGACAGGATATTCCAACAGAATAATAATAAAGATGGAATAATAGAAGAATGTCACCAAGTATAGGGTAGTCCGCATATACTGGTTATTCCAGTAGAATAATAAAGAATGGAATAAAAGAAGTTCTCTTCATGAATACAAAAGAAATAATACCCCTTACGGGTACAACAAATAATATTCCCTACCTTAAGAAGAAGAGTACTGGATATATGAGTAGTGAAGTAGCAGAATACTTTTCTTCTTTCTCTCTATAATTTCTCTCTATAATAATTGCTCTAAAGCTTTAGTGAATTGGTGAGAAATGAAGGAAGAATGAGCTTCTATTTATAGAAAAATATAGTTTCGATAATTGCACGTTTTGAGGCTCGAAAAATTATAGTACAATACCTCCAACTTTTCCTTTATTTTTAATTTAGTCATGCAAGTATTATCAAACTTGCACCACCATCCCTAATAGTAAATAATGTGATTCAATAGTAAATAATGTGAATCAATAGTTCTAGATATGTGAAAATATAAACTACAGTATAGTACCTCCATCTATACCTTTATTTTTAACTTAGTCATGCAAGTATTATCAATCTTGCACCAACTCCCCTAATAGTAACAAGAATGTGAAATAATAGTATACACATGTGAATAAATAGTTATAATTATGTGAATTAATAGCAACCAATTGCTCATTTATCCAGTTAAATACCCGATTGGTCAATATAACCTCCAAACATCAATTATTATCGAAATAAATGTCGATTTTCACTAACACAAACAATTCCAACATAATGAAACTATTTTTATCAACAATATAAATTTTGAAATTTTGAAGTTTGACTTTTCCCAAAAAAGTCAACTGTTGACTTGTTGACCAAATAGTGAATCCCAGAAAATTTTGTGTTTATAGACTATTTTTACTAATTTCATCGTTCCGGCCTCAAATATCACGTCCGCGTCTCCAAATTCAACTGCGAACACAACTTCAATTTTAATAACATTCATCATTAATATTATAACTCACAATATTTATCAACCGTGTCGTTCGAGGAAAAGGGGCTTTCCAATAAGGATTTCTCCTATTAGCGCAATTAGGTGACCAAACCTCTCCTTGATGTAACTTCTAGACATTGTAAATATTGCAATTTAATAATATGAATAACCTTGTCATCTCAATTATTGATTTAATAAAATAACATATTATGCGGATGATCTTTGTGACAATAATCGAATCAATAATATGAGAGATATGATGCAACAATTACTGTAGCAATAATTGAGTATAAATGAGTGACTTCTCACGTAAGCATTAATAATCAATACCGTGTGCTACTATGTAACCACGAGTATTACTGTACTTTTACTACCTGGTAGTTCTACTGTATTAACGGTAAAACCTCCGCCGTTATTTTTATAAAATATTTTTATAGTTTTCTAACTACGATAGTACTTCCATTGTGGGGTCCACCAATGATTATGCCATCGTACGAATATTCCCCGATAAAAAGAATAATATATAACAACTTGCGTACTTTGCAAAATTTATAAATACTACCCACAACTATAATATTATATCAAATCCACACCATAATATTCATAAAAATTATTTCGAGAAAATTAAATATTTATTCATAAAATCTGGGGTCTCACAATCTCCCCTCCATATGGAATTTCGCCCTCGAAATTTACGACATACACAGTATCTTTGAAGAGGTGAGGATACCTAAATCCGATTCTAACCCTTGAGGTATAACCTTTGAGTGTTGAATACGATTCTTCTTATCTAAGATTTTAACACATATCTCCTCATACGTTAAATCTTTTTCTATCTCGTCCGGTTCTAAATCAATAATGTGGTTCGGGTCGTCCACATATTTATGTAACATCGATATGTTAAAAACGTTATGAACACGCGACACACTTGGCGGTAAAACGAGTCTATAGGCCACAGTTCCTACTCGATCGAGGATTTCAAATGGGCCAATTAAATCGAGCGTTAAGATTTCCTCTCTTCGTCGATTCTTACTTCTAGAATAACGCCCTCTTGAACCTTCTTAATTCTTCACAATCATCAGCTCTGAGTGTGTAGTTTGAGCGGCTTTAACTTTATCGATTAAAGTTAATGTTAATCGTATATTCCTTATCTTGACATAGGTCCCTAGAGTCTTTAACTCTATCTTCATCATTTATAAGTTATACGAAATGAGTCTTTATTTTAACATCGCACTCGTAAACGCATACTATCTTTTACTCAACACGTCATCTATCACGTTCGCTCTTCCACGATGATATTGAATGGTAAGATCGTAATCTTCAATAGCTCGAGCCAATGTCTTTGGCGCATGTTACACTCATTTTAGTTGAAGAAATATTTGAGGGTTTAAGAAATGGGTTTTGTACTGGGGTCAATACAAAATTTGATTTCACGCTCTAGGGTAGGCGAAGAAGTCTTCAAGAATACGTCTGGAAATCTATCAACAATAGAAATGTCATTCAAAACTGTGACTCTCATCCAAGACTTGGATAGTACGTCACATTGATACCTATCAACTTGCCATCATCATTCACGACATCACCTACAGAAAGTCTGGCTTTGGTGCATTCCACACAAGGAAGTCAACAACGAAAGGCTCGGGGCTCTTTACTTATGGCTTGATATGACAGTGATTGAATTTAGTGGTTTAGTTACTTAAAAAGTTAGGAATATGAAAGCTAACAACCTTACGAAAAGCATGATGAGTAGTTAACCAATAGATTCTAAAAATCACATCCATGCAAATATTTTTAAAGAGATAAGATCGACAGGTAACGTGAAAGTGTTGATTTGAATCAAACAAGATTTATAAATAATAGAGGTAACGAAGGTTTCTCCCAACTGAGTTTCAACAGATAAATCAAAGTCTAACTTCTCCGGAGTTAAATTCAAACATTGAACATAACTAGGTGAAATAAAAGAGTGAGTAGAACCGGTATCTAACACGGTATAGACTTCGCAAAAGTTTATGATTAACTTACCTGTGATAATTTTATTCAGGTTCCTCGTTACGAAAAAAAAACACTCTCTCTTAAACTACCGGTTTTGGCTTGTTTGGGACATCTTTTGGCATCACTATCCCAGCTGGACTTAACTTCACCATACGACAAAATTGAGCTAGGTGACCTTCTCTTCCGCAATTGAAACACGCTTTGGATTGCTGCGTATAGTTTGGACGGATGTGTCCCTTCTGTCCGCATTTGAAACATACGACTGATGATCGTTCTTCTTCCTTTGAAACGAGTGCTGGTGTTGTTGTCTTTCCATCATTATTGAACCTTCTCTTCTTGAAATTTCCACTTCTATTATTTTGGCCATGATTACCACCGAAGTGGTTATCATTCTTGGCATGATAATTTTCCCCACAATGGTTATCATTGTTCCGATGACCATTGCCACCGGTATGATTATTATCGTGTTATTGGTCGTTGCCTTTTGGTTGTGCTAACTAATTATCGCGCTCCAATAACTGAGCCCTATTCACAACATCTGAATATAAACACAGTTTGTGGGAAATAAGATATTGACGTATCTCAGTTTTCAAACCTCTTAGAAATATTCGCGTCATTCGCTCCTCATTATCGACCAAATGGGATGCAAACTGGGACAACTCTGCAAAATTAGCCTCATACTGCGACACGGTCATATTATTTTGCTTCAGCTTGATAAACTCCACCTCCTTCATGTGACGAATACTTTCGGGAAAGTACTTGTCGTTGAACAGCTCTTGGAACTTCTCCCATGACATCTTGAGTTCGTCAGTCTGGGTACGTTTTACAGATTCCCACCAATGATCTGCTTCTTCACGCAACATAAAGGTGGCAAAGGAAACCTTTTGCTCCTCGGAGCATCCCAAGACCTCAATTATCTTGGTGATCTGCTTTAACCACGTCTCCGCCTTAAGTGGTTCTGGCTTTCTCAAACACTCTGGTGGTCCCAACTCCTTGAACTACTTAGCGGTGACCAACCGTGGGTTGCCATTGTTTCCTCCTGCATTATGAACAGGAGCCGCCTTCGCCTGATGTTGCATGAATTCTAAAAAGCTCTTAAATGTACCGTCGTTCGTTAATTGATCAGTGTTGTTGTTTACAGGAGGATTATCGCCATCCTGTTGCACATTGTCCTTATTATTGATCTGTGGAGACTCAACGGTCTCCTGTGCTCCATTGCTATTCTCAACATTCTCGGATGTCATTTTCACACACTGCCACAAAACAAGGGTTAATTAACATATCACATATTATCCCTATACTCTGACCGACCAATTAAATAGCAAATAAACTTAGGTAGGTCATACTAGCGAAGGAATTCCCCGTCTCTCCCCTCCTAGTTCTTATCTCACATCTCAGCCAGGGATCATATCCCTAAGCTTTGATACCAACTGTGACGCCCCCAAAATTTGGTATACATCACCCATCTTGAGTCGCCAGATACATGGTACAGAATACAAATACAAACTAATTATACAACAGTCGTGTAAAATACGACAAAACATATGCTGTGAATTTTAGTAGAAATACTATCCTCTAGAGAGTATACAAACTCAATGGAGTCCTCATTACATTTATTATCGCACTATTTCACAGAATAGTGAGGACTACTAATGCACCATCTAGGACCATCACTCTGTTCCCCGACTAGTCCCTGCTACGTTCTCATTTCCTAAAGAGAACAGTGAAAGAAAGGGTGAGCTCAACTAGCCCAGTAAGAAATATTATGACTAAGATAATGCAGAATAAATTATCGTTAGCCTTCAACAGTGTTAAACTGATACACTATAACAACCATCAAGTTTAACTGCAGCGGAAGAAGCAATCCATTCAAAGAGTCAAGTAGAGAATAAAATCTACTATCTTTTATGATTTAAAAGATTTTTCATCACTTTTATCATCGGGACTCAAATTTTAATAAATAATCCACATCATCGAATCACCCCCCGCACTACGGCCAAGGATATTCTTTAGATCACGACCACTTAATTATCCATACACTACTACTTAAAGATAATCATGTTTTCATCAACGGTCCTGATCATGCAATAAAACAATTCATCTTTGCACTACGGCCAAAGAGAATCCATAGCCATAATCATACTAAAAACTATCCATCAATGCACTACGGGCCAATGAGGACTTTTTCCACATCATTTGAAACATTACGATTATGATTACACCGAATAATCCCTGGTCATAATCATACCAAGTCCATCTATGCAATACAGGCCACAGATGACTTTCAACAAAATATAAACATGAGGATGATGACAATGATATAAGAATTCAATAAAACAAGTTCAAGAATTAATTTATCTAGGAACTGATAATGTCCATAGTGTCAACATGATACTGCTTTGTAGAGTAAAATTTAAGAATGCTCAGAAGAATATGTCCATGAAAAGATACTAGATGAAGCGCAAATATAAAGGATATTCCACTAATTTCATGGAGTATAGAAGTCAAAACTTTAACCAACTGAGTATAATAAAGAATGGAATAAAAAAAGAAATCATCATGCTTGCGGTACTTCGCATAGACAGGTTATTCCAACAGAATAATAATAACGGAACCGGGTTAGGCAAAATTCGCATCGACAAGATGTTCCAATAGAATAATAAAGAATAGAATAACAACAGAAATCACCATGCATGAGGTACTTCGCATAGAAAGGTTATTCCAATAGAATAATAAATAACGGAACCAGGTCCGGCGTAAAACGCACACACAGGATATTCCAACAGAATAATAATAAAGAGCGGAACCAGTCCCACAGAAAATGCATGACATGAGGATATTCCAATGTAATAATAATAAAGATGGAATAATAGAAGAATGTCACCAAGTATAGGGTAGTCCGCATATACTGGTTATTCCAGCAAAATAATAAAGAATGGAATAACAGAAGTTCTCTTCATGAATACAAAAGAAATAATACCCCTTACGGGTACAACAAATAATATTCCCTACCTTAAGAAGAAGAGTACTGGATATATGAGTAGTGAAGTAGCAAAATACTTTTCTTCTTTCTCTCTATAATTTCTCTCTATAATAATTGCTCTAAAGTTTTAGTGAATTGGTGAGAAATGAAGGAAGAATGAGCTTCTATTTATAGAAAAATATAGTTTCGATAATTGCACGTTTTGAGG
The DNA here is from genome assembly GCA_020205605.1 of Panax ginseng. Lineage (NCBI taxonomy): Eukaryota > Viridiplantae > Streptophyta > Magnoliopsida > Apiales > Araliaceae > Panax > Panax ginseng. Next base: position 57,232,053 of record CM035145.1, read on the forward strand.
CTCGAAAAATTATAGTACAATACCTCTAACTTTTCCTTTATTTTTAATTGAGTCATGCAAGTATTATCAAACTTGCACCACCTCCCCTAATAGTAAATAATGTGATTCAATAGTAAATCATGTAAATCAATAGTTCTAGACATGTGAAAATATGAATTACAGTATAGTACCTCCATCTATACCTCCATTTTTAACTTAGTCATGCAAGTATTATCAATCTTGCACCAACTCCCCTAATAGTAACAAGAATGTGAAACAATAGTATACACATGTGAACAAATAGTTATAATCATGTGAATTAATAGCAATCAATTGCTCATTTATCCGGTTAAATACCCGATTGGTCAATATAACCTCCAAACATCAATTATTATCGAAATAAATGTCGATTTTCACTAACACAAACAATTCCAATATAATGAAACTATTTTTATCAACAATATAAATTTTGAAATTTCAAAGTTTGACTTTTCCCAAAAAAGTCAAATATTGACTTTTTGACCAAATAGTGAATCCCGAAAATTTTTGTGTTAATAGCCTATTTTTACTAATTTCATCGTTCCGGACTCAAATATCACGTTCGCGTCTCCAAATTCAACTCCGAACACAACTTCAATTTTAATAACATTCATCATTAATATTATAACTCACAATATTTATCAACCGTGTCGTTCCTCAGAAAGAGGGGCTTTCAATAAGGATTTCTCCCTATTAAGCAGTAATTAGGTGACCAAACCTCTCCTCGATGTAACTTCTAGACATTGTAAATATTGCAATTTAATAATCTGAATAACCTTGTCATCTCATTTATTGATTTAATAAAATAACATATTATGCGGATGATCTTTGTGACAATAATTGAATCAATAATATGAGAGATATGATGCTGCAATTCGTGAGTAATAATTAAGTATAACCGAGTGACTTCTCACGTAAGCATTAATAATCAATACCGCAGGTGCTACTATGCAACCACGCCAGACATCGTACTTTTACTACCGGGTAGTTCAACAAGATAATCGGTAAAACCTCCGTTATTTTCATAAAATATTTTTGTCTTTTTCTAACTACGATAGTACTTCCGTTGTGGGGTCCACCAATGATTATGCCGTCGTACGAATATTCCTCGACAAAAAGATAATTATATAACAACTTGCATACTTTGCAAAATTTATAAATACTACACAAAACTATAATATTATATCAAATCCACACCATAATATTCAAAAAAATTATTTCGAGAAAATTAAATATTTATTCATAAAATCTGGGGTCTCACAACTTTTGCAACACTCATGGAAAAGGCTATTATAGCTGAAGATGGGAGTGAGGCCATGAGCCTCTACAACAAGGAAAAAAGGAATAAGGGAAAGGTCGAAGGAGCTGTGAAGGTGGAAACTAATAGTGGGAGTAGGAGTGGAAATGTGAAAAGAAAAGGGAGCAATTTTGGGAATGTTCAAGTGAAGCAGGAAGGTGTTAAGAAGCAGGATGTACAATGTGGGAACTGTGGAAAGAACAATTCTGGTGAATGTTTAAAGGATAAATTTGTTTGTTACAAGTGCGGGCAGGAGGGCCATATCTCTCCCAGCTGCCCCAATCCAAGGATGAACAGTGGGTGTTTTATATGGTGATCGATGGAACATAAGATTAAGGATTGTCCAAAAAGGGAAATGGATGCAGGGAGTGTGACTATGGGTATAGGCAACGGGACTCTAGCGATCACGGGACCAACGTAATCAAATAAACCAACAAAATCAACCACGAGAGTCTTTAACATGAGGGTTCAGGATGCCATGGCAGCTGGTGATGGAACTCCAGGTATTATTCGTATAACTTTTATTTTATTATACATGATTTTCCTATATATAGTAAATTATTTTATAAAGAAATTTTGAAGGAGGAATTTGAGTTCTACTAGAAATTAGTTTTTCTGTTTAATCAGATAGACAAGCTTTATGATGAATAGTTAAAGATCGGTTCGATCGAATCTAATCGAGATCTACTTGAAATGACTGTGTACGTTATGTACCCTTATATGTATAAGTTTTTTAAATGGTTATTCCGGGGACAAAATCTTTATAAGGGAGGGTGAATGTAATAACCCTATATTTTCTATATAAATAAATAAGAAATTTTGCATATAAATTTTTTTTTATTTTAAAGGTGGGAATATGTGCCAAGTAATGTGTATGTATATTTGTGATAAATAAAAATTTATTTATTTCCTAAATAATTACAAATAAATTTTTAAAGAATTATTAATCATTATAAACAATATTTTTATAGTAATTAATTTTATAGTAGAAATGAGTTTAGTACTTATTTTCCATGAAAATAAATTTATATATTATTTAAATAATATATGAAATGATTATTAGTATTATTATAATAACTATTTAATTATGTGAATTTATTTAGATTAGTTAAGTTAATTATTTTAACTTAATTAATAATGTTATATATGCAAGATAAATCATATATGGAATCCAAACCCTAATTATGGATTTTGATCAAGGAATGAGAATAATAATATAATATTATTTTTATATCAGTGCTATAAATATGTACTATATGCATATACTGATATTGGTTGGTCAATTATGGTGTAGCGTGTTAAAACTCTAGTATTAAGTTGAAACGCTAATTTGGAAACTAAATTAGGAGTTCAAGAATGTTATATATATAATTGTGTTATATGATTTATGTTGTGTATTATAGGATTTTATGTTAATTGGGAAACCCCTAATTAATTTTTGAAAACCCTAATTAACTAGAAATCATAATTCTAAAATTAGTAACCCTAATTAGTAATTTGAAACCCTAATTACTATTATAAGCCTTAATTACTAAATTAGTAATCTTAATTATAATTTGTGAAGCTTAAATCTTATTTTCATGATCTATGTAATTAGGAATTTAAAAATGATTAAGAAACCCTAATTTACAAAATTAGAAATTTAAATTTTATTTTAACTTAAACCCTAAATTGAAATCCTAGAAAAATAATTTTTGAAAAACCTTAGGGTTAAACCCTAAGGGTTACACTTTAAGGGTCAAACCCTAAGAGTTTGCCAAGTTTACATTTATGCCA